>CM077235.1:24902577-25257577 GCA_039654775.1 Spinibarbus caldwelli
ATCTATATATACAGTGTCACTTTTTTACATTTTGTACATTTGTATTTATTTTGATTGAAATAATACTGAAATGATCTCTTACCCATGCAAAATTGGATTATTATCCAGGTAAAAAGAAACATGTTTGCAGAGAGACAATGATGGCAAAAAATAGTTCTTCAATAACTATTTGACTCTGTCATACTCTCAAACTGTCAACATCAGTGTGAATCTGCTCCTCCTACTGCTGGAGTAATTTATTCTGTAATAATTGGACAAGATGTCTTTGTGGAAAGGGGAAATATGATCTACAGTATGAATGTCATAACACACATAGTAATAAATATTGCATTAGCAGTGAGCAGCACTTACATAAATTGGTATACCATTGTAAATATGTTTACTGATGTCACCGTGATGTCTTCAAAGAACAGTAAAACATTTTTTATTTATTTATCAAAATAAATGACATAGAATATGTATATTTAGGGAAAGTATCAAAAACTGCACATTTCAGAGCTCTTAGTTCTTGTCAGGATGTGTATGTGTTTCAGTCACAGTGGGCTGCAGAGCACAGTAGTAAACAGCAGAGTCAGACACAAGCAGATCCTGGATTGTCAGAGAAACTGAGCTTGAGGATTTGTTGAGATCTGCATGAAATCTTTCCTCAAATTCTTTTTCACTGCTGCTTGATCCAGTCGAGAGTTTACGGAGCATATAAACTGGAAATCCATTGGTTTTATGTTGGTACCAGTAAAGATAAGGGTATTGGTCACTGGTACTGTAAGTGCAGTGAAGTTTAACCATCTCATGTTCAGAAGCTGTTTGAACTCTTGTGGGCTGATTTACAGAATCTTGTGTATTGCACTCTGTCAGGAGATATAAAAAATGTAAACAAATCAATTTTCAAGTATATTCTGATGTGAGGAACAATTCAATTTAAAAGCGAAGTTGCTTTACCTAGAACTGCAGCCAACAGAAGTAAATTCCTCAGCCAGATTAACATAGTTTACATAAAGAGTATTAAAATTTCAAAGGCAATATTAGTGCAATATGATGATGATAAACATGAGGCAGTTTAGATTTCTCTATGTGTGTTGTGTGTTTAGATTTCTCTGTGTGTGACTCTGTTTGCACAAGTTAAACACATATAGGAGGAGTTTGCATGTATAATAGGATACAATTCTGCCACAAAGTGGCCAGGATGTGAAGTTACATAACTTCCATTAAATTTAAAACAAGAAACTCTTAAAGCAGAACTGCAGTTTGTTTAACTTTTAATATATTTTGTAACATACACAATTTTCAATGTTTATTGTACATTGTCAAACGTTTAATTCTAAAGGTTAAAATGATTGCCTGTATAAAAAAAATAAATTTGCTGAGTAGATTTTGATGCTGTATTCATGCAGGAAATTTGCAGGAAAATGTTTCTTTTAAATATTTCTAGTTTACTTTTATGCCTTAAACAATCTGCTTCACACAGGTATGACCACATTTTATTAGAAGTTTTGCTGGATAGATTGTGGTTTTGATTGTGGTTTTCACTAGTTAAGTTCAAAGTGAAAAGAGCTTCAGGATTTTGTATGACATTCTTTATGATTTGTATCACTGGGTACCTACTAATAGAGCACAATAATAGTGAGCTGAATCTGACAGATGTACATCATAGTGAGCTCAGTGGATGTATCTGATGTAATCGACTGAAACCAAGCATCAGCTGTCTGTGTTACTCCATGATCGAGCACCTCTGTATGTTAAAAAACAAAAGTTCTCCATGTAGATACTGTCTGTACCAGAAAAGATGAACATTATTGCTTTTTGCACTATATGAGCAGCTCAGCTTGACAATTTCTCTTTCTTTTGTGATAACATTTTTCTGTTTGTCTGGCTCAATACTGTCCCCGGACACCAAACCAGTGAACAAAAAGCAGAATATAAACCAAACACATTTCAAACACAAGACACAGCGCAAACAGTAAAAATGACTCATTTTTTTAAACGTTTTTTTTTTTTTTTTATGATTTCTAGCTTCCACTGTTTAATTAATTACTCAATAATTAATGTACCTGTTCCCATAATAACAATGATTAGAAAGCATCTGTCCATGTTCAATAAGAAGAGCTCAGTTCTTTCTTGAGCCCTTCAACTTCTTCAGTATTCTGCACTGTGTGAGACAATGAATGTCGTAAAGACACTTCCTGCTCGCTATCACATGATGCTGTTTGCTGTTTGAATACAAACTGCTCAAATGATCACAAATGGTCTATCTATCTATCTATCTGTCTGTCTGTCTGTCCGTGACATGTTCTTCAATAAACTTGACAGTAAACTTTTCTGTCTTTCTGAGATTTACAGACATCATGAAATATGTGTGTGTCTGTTATGTTATAAATTGTTTATATTCTATTACTTTATATCTTGCTTTTTATTATATGTACTGCATCAACCTTGCAGCTGCAGCTTTTCTCCTATATGCATGGAAAAAAAAATCCATGTGTGCATTTTCTCAAGAACATTTGACAACACTGCAGCCTGGTGGTAGAAATGTGCTTACACATTGCGATTATCATTTAACGCTTTTTGTAGCAGAGAGAATTCATTAAATTACTTGGGGAAAAGTGGAGTGCGTGCAAAGTGAAGGACAGTACTGTATATGAATGTCATAATGTCAATTCAAGACTGTATGATTTCTATTCTTGCTCTTTCTCACTGGGTAAAGGGTTTTTGTAGAGAGCTGATGTGTTTCCTGTGACTGTGGGCCTCAGAGCACAGTAGTACAGAGCAGAGTCTGATACAGCAGCAGAGGAGATGATCAGATCCACATGTTTTTGTTGCCATTTAGTGAGTTTAACTGAGAGTCTTGGATCAACATCAGACTTTTTGGTGCTTGTTGTACCATCGAGGATGAGCACAAGAAATTCAGGAGCTGATCTGGGATACTGACGGTACCAGTATAGATAATCTGCAGATGAATAACTACAGGATAATGTAACATTTGAACCCTCCTCAGCAAAAAGCTCTGTTTTGTTTGGTGTGATGACGTTTCCAGAGACAGCAGCTGAAAAGAAGAGGTACATTTTAATGACATCTGTTTTAATTAAGGTAATTATTAACAATTGATTATACATAAATATACATACATGCCAGATTATAGAAGAGAAAAACTGAGAAGATATCCATTGTGCAGTGCACTGTGTTCACTGGAAGACTGAATTGTTTCTTCTCCAGTCTGAATTGATTAGATTGTGTCAGATCTGTGTAGACCCTCCTCTCTGTTTACATTTCACTCCTGGAGAACAGAAGAAAGATCCAGTAACAATCACTGTTTTCTTCTGTTTTTTATGCACTATGAATGGATGTAATGTGTTATATACAGCAGCAATTACAAAATTGGTCTGTGATCATTATTTTATTATTTGAGAATGAGCACAGTAGTAAAGAGCTGAATGTGTGGAAACATTTTAAGAGACATGTTGACTTCTATTTATAGATATTTAATAGGGGTGTGAATCGGCACTGGTTTCACGATTCAATTCGATTACGATTATCATGTCAACGATTCGATTCAATTCGATATCACGATGCATCACAATGCACAATCACGATACATCACAATGCACAATTTATTTTGTGCATTTTTATTAAATGAAATAAGCAGGCTACTTTTAAAAATAATTATGTTAGTTAATTAATTATTAAGAATTAAAAGTAAATATATTAAAAGTAAATATAGCTTCAAAACATACAAGCAAATATAAAGTAATAAAGGGGGGAAAAGACAATTACAAGTGATAAACAAAAAGCACTTTTAGTATCTGGGAGTGCTTTAAGTATCAAAAGTTTACAGGTAATCATAGCTATGGGTTTTTCTTTTTTCCTGGCATTATTGCCATTTGCAAGGGCGTAGATTTGACATTGGTGGGGACATAAACCCAAGTGCCCCCATAACCCCCCCCAACAATATTTTTCGCTTTTTTGATAGACCTTGACCATAGTTTCATGTCACCTAAAGTCTTCATTTATAGCTTATGTTTGCACATATTGATAACACAGTTTTTTATTTATTTATTTTTTGTTGTTGTTGTTGTTGTTAGTGTATTTAACAGACAATAATTCAACAATTTTTATTTTGTGAACCAACAACATCAGCATCAGAGTGCTGGATGTCTTTATCACGCATCACTTTACTTTTATATGAATCAAATTAGACGATTCTGAAAGAATACTCTGCTGTTGCTGTAGTAACGAACACAACTTTCATGCGCATCTGATTGACAGATAAACCGCACTTTCTTATTTCAGTGTTGTATTTTTATTTTTATTTTGTGGATTATTTCAGCTAACAGTTTGATTTGTATATTCATTTGAACAACTTTAAGTTAAAGTTAAAGACTGTCCGCGGTGGACTGTTGTTCCAAATCCTGCTGCACCATAGAGTGCCACTTACATATTTTTACCATAAAATCACATTATATTTGTCCCAAATTATTGTTAATGTTCATAATGACTTTATCCTAGGCTGGAAGATTGTGTATCTTTCCGCACAACCTTTTTCTGTCCGTATGCTTTATAGGAGCTAATAATAGCCATATTGCGCTTTCTCTTTCCGTTTTCTCTGTTTTGTCAAACACCGTACTTCAAACTCATCGTTGCAACTTTGTTAATTCCTGACGTGTACTTCTATATTAACTGTTTTGGACTGCTGTCTTGAATTGGGTACAATACCTGTGAGTTGTTCTAAACGCGGCTGCGCTTCTCCTCCGGTGTGCGACACCTGTTCTGTCGATTTGTGCTACCCTGTCAGATTTTGCTACCTCCCATTAAAACAGTAGGTAGTACAATTCGACAACGAAAAATGCTACCTGTCAAATTATGATTTATTAATGTCTACACCTACCACAACCCTAAACCTACCCTTACAGTAATGCAAATGGAGTAATTATGTGTTATATTCGCGGTTGTGGCTAGAAGGGATACAGCTACCGGAAACCAACAATAAAAATTTTTTTCTACCTATTAGATTGTGTTTTATTAACATCTACACCTACCCCAACCCTAAACTTACCTATACATTAATGCAGATACATTAAATGTTGTTGTTCAGCGTGAGAAAAAGGACGCAATATTGATGTGCGCATGCGCAATAAGCCCTGGTAGGAAAATCTGACGGGTAGGATAAAATGTCAGGACACCGCCCATGTATTAAATGCGCGTCCTTGAAAGCGCGCAGTTTTCTAACTTAACCCATTTACTTTAACTTCTTAGGTAATGTCAATGATATGACGTTTCAGATGCGTCCGAAATTACAAAAAAAATATACATATATTACATTTTTTTATCAATATTATTGCTAGGGACAGTCCCATCCCCCCCCCCCCCCCCCCCCCCCCCCAATTTTACGCCCTATTTCATTATTACTGATAAGATCATAGACACTGGCAGCTTTAATAGACTGCATTCACACTAATGCACAGATCTATTTCCACATATCAGATGTTTCGTCCTGTTCTGAAAACATAACTGACTGTGTTTACATCAATTTCGTATCATAAAAGTAAATGTAAGTGCATTACCGCAGCCGCGAGCTTCAGGACAAACGAACACAAAGCGCACGTGAAAGTCTGTCAGTACGTGAGTTTCGTGCGTCTAATAGTACTGCATTCCAAACGGCAGAAATGAAAGAATATCTAAAGTAAAAGACTAAAATAACAGCGAGTGGAAGCACTGTCAAGCAATGCGCACGCATCTCACAGCGCATATTCTGTGCATTGAAGCCCGCTGCGTTTGTCTCTAGCGCACACACGTGATTTTAAAACAGGTTTTAAAACAGCGAGTGCATTTTAATTACTCGCGTGACAAGCGCGTATGCGAATGACGTAATAGGCTATAATCGATTATGGTCTATTACTGCATCGATGCAGAATCGTCCACGTCCGCATCGCGATGCATCGATGTAACGATTAATTTCGACACCCCTAATATTTAAGTATTCTCTTAGAAATTTCCTCCTATAAATAGTTTTGCCTTCTGTGTTGACACAAGTTCTAGTATATTCCTTTCTTTTTTAATATATTGTAGTTCATATGAGAAGTAAGCTAAGTGATTTTTTTTTTTTTTTTGGTTTGCTCATAAAATGTTATATTAGACAAAATATATCTTATTCTAATTTGGTAATGTTTCATGTGCACTGGTCCTCAGTGATGACTGACTGAGTATCATGTTTTTGTTGTTAATGTCAGAGAATTGTGTTTTTGTGTGAGTGTTGAGTGTGTTTCAGTCACTGTGGGCTGCAGAGCACAGTAGTACACAGCAGAATCAGACACACGCAGATTCTTGATCGTCAGTAGAACTGAATTTGAGTCCAGTTGGGCATCAAATCTCTCTTCAAATTCAGAGCTGCTGCTTGATCCAAATTTGTATTTCATCAGTATATATTCAAGGAGGCCATTTGAGCGATGAATGTACCAGAAAAGATATGGAGCAGACTGAAGAGTTTGATATTCACAGCTCAAGGTGACCTGTTGTCCTTCTGTGGCAGTTTTTGTCTCATTTGGTTGATTAACACTGTCTTGTCCAAGGCATCCTGTAAATGCAAAAGAACATATACATTGACTGTTTTTTTTTTTTTGTTTTTGTTTTTTTTTAATAATACAGTTAAAAATCATTTATAGAAATAAAGGATGAATGACAGTTTTGATTACATACCATAGAAATTAAAGACAAAATTCAATAAAACAATCAGCCAAGTCATCTTTGTTTATATGAGGGGAATGGATGAATAGACAAATTTCACTGCAGTCCTCCACAACTGTACAAGAAGCTTTGTTTCCTGCTTATCATGTTGATGTCGTGATGACGTTCAATAGCAGATGTTTTACTTACAATCAAGAATTACATTAGTAAATATGATGTGTCATGTGTATGTAGATATTGCCACCTTCAGGCTAAAAATATTTTTGTATGAGCTTTGAGTGTGTTTAAGTCACTGTGGGCTTCAGAGCACAGTAATACACAGCAGAGTCAGACACACACACATCCTGGATTGTCAGTGGAAATGATTTTGAAATTGTTTTGAGATCGCCGCTAAATCTTTACTTGAACTAAATCCTTCAACCAAATTTCCTCAGCATGAATTTTGGGAACTCCATTTACATTTTTCTGATACCAGAAGAGATTTGACATTGACAGCTGATTGTTACAGCTGCTCCTTCAACAGCTGTTTGAACTGTTGTATTTTGTTCAACACTGTCCAGAGAATCACATCCTGTAATGTAATGCAAAACATCACTGATGAAGATCTCATATTTATGTTAGAAGAATATTACAGAAATAATACATTCCTTACAGAATCTGACTTACCCCACAAATAGTATGTGATAAAGAAGACTAGACTCTTGTTTCAGCCTCTTTTTGATTAAGTTGTAACACTGTTACATATGCAAAGACCTGCAGGAGGAGTCTGACTGTACAGCACCTGAACATACAAAGTGTGACTGATCTCCTCCTCCTGAAGGATTCTGGGTGTATTTCAGTGATTTTTCAATGTTCTGATATTTGTTTTATCAGCTGTAACAAAGTTTGTCGATGAGGGAAGAAGGAGGAACCAGCTTACCAAAAAAATAAACTTGAAATAGTATTTTCTTGTGAACATACTCCAATAATCTTTGATTTATTTACAACTTCAAAAAAAAAAAATATTTTCAGTGTGGATATATTAGAAGAAGCTGTAAAGAAAGAGACTTGTTAATGTTGATGTTATTCTTGAGTACTATATTGTTTTTTATTGCACATTATAGTTATGCATTTGTTGTTAATGTCAGAGAATTGTGTTTTTGTATGAGTGTTGAGTGTGTTTCAGTCACTGTGGGCCTCAGAGCACAGTAGTACACAGCAGAGTCAGACACACGCACATCCTGGATTGTCAGTGGAACTGTTTTTGTTATTGTGTTCAAACTGGCATTAAATCTTTTCTTGAACTCTTCCTCATTATTTCCATAAGTAGAAACTCTGTTCAGCATGTACTTTGGGAATCCATTTACTTGTTGCTGGTACCAGAAGAGAGTTGGGCTTGGATCAGTGGTTGTATATGAACAGTTGATTATTACAGCTGCACCTTCATCTGCTGTTTGAACTCTCATAATCTGGTGGACAGCATCCTCAGATTTACATCCTGAAATTTAGAAAACCATTTACCAATTTAATTCATTCATTCATTTTCAAATTAAAATTTATGAAAAAATATCTACTTACCCAATAAATATGAGATAAACAACATGAAATATTTTTGCCAGTGTGTCATCGTAATTCTGTAAATGTGCTGTGTTAAATTAAACTAAACTGAATGAACATATCTACAGCAGAACAGCAGTTTTAACCCTCTTGTTGCTTCAGTCTCTCTTTGCTAAAGCTACACTGAACACATTTAGAAACAGCTGGAGGAGGAGCCTGACTATACCACAGTATCTGAATACACATCGCTTGACTGAAAGAAACTGATTTTGACACTTAAGTGTCATATTATTGTAGAATAATTTACATTAAGTTTGATAGAATGATATTTTAATCTTCTCTCATTTCTTAGTTATATATGGAAAAGTGCAGACTGATAATACAGAAAAAATAAAAACATGGGATGAAGTTATTAGAGAATATTGACTTTGTCACACATAACCTAAAAAATCCTAATCATTAAAAAGAATTTTTTAAATGCAACATGGAGGTAGTTAAATACAATCGATTAATCGCATCCAAAATAAACATTTTTGTGTACATAATATATGTGTGTGTGCTGTGCATATTTATTATGTATACGGTATATAAATACACACACATGCATGTATATATTTAAGAAAAATATGTTGTTTATATATTATATATTTATATATATTATATATTATATGAATATAAATATATACATGTAAATACATGTAAATATTTTCAAAATATATACTGTATGTGTGTGTCTTTATATATACATAATAAATATACACAGTACACACATATATATTATATAAACAAAACTTTTAATTTGGATGTGATTAATCATTGCCCAGCACTAACAATTACGTTTATTTACTTGTTTAATTGTGTCTATTACTATTTATTATGAAATTAAAATCTTTGTTGAATTGGTTAAAGGGATATTTCACCTAAAATGAAAATTTTTTCATCTTGTACTCATCTCATGCTTTTCCTGTATGACTTTAACAAAATATTTTGAGTGTTTTTTTGTTTGTACAATGTCAGTGGTGAAAGTCAATGGTCACCGAGACTGAACATTTTTCAAAATTTCTTCTTTTGTGTTCCGCAGAAGAAAGAAAGTCATACAGGTTTAGAACAACACGAGTGTGAGTAAGTGATGACAGAAAAATCATTTTTATACCTTCAAGATCCTGTTACGAAATTCATGGAAATGAAACTCTGTTCACTCTGTAATTTATTTTCTTTCTTTTTTTATTTTTTATTTTTATTTGGTATTTTGTGAGTGTATTATGATGACAGGAGCCGTTTGTGGTAGATCTCAGTGTTTTTGTGTGAGTTGAGTGTGTTTCAGTCACTGTGGGCCTCAGAGCACAGTAGTACACAGCAGTCAGACAAACGCACATCATTGATCATCAGTGGAACTGTTCTTGATGTTGAGACCAGTGTTGCAGAAAATCTCTCTTTGAATTCATCCTCAGTAGTTCCTTTACCAACTGTAAATTCACTCAGAATGAATGCTGGTGATCTGTTTGGTAGCTGTTTGTACCAGAAGAGATAAGCATTAGGAAAACTGGTAGAGTAATTGCACAGCAGAGTAACTTGAGCTGCTTCAGTTGCAGCCATTTGTCTTGAAGGTTGTTCAACTTTGTCTTGTCCCCAGACACACTGCAAAATAAATTTAGCCATTATTCATACTCATTTCATTGAGTATCTCACACAGAGAGTAAAGTGCAAATGATAAATAATGTTCTTACCAAACTCAAGTGCAGTAAAGAAAAGAGTAATAATCAACCCTTTTGCCGTTGTCGCTTAAAGGTGAAAAGGAAGAATATTTTAACAGAACTTTCCAGAAGTGTTTTCTTCTTACTGTATACAGTCGTCTCTGTTTCTCTTTGATTGTTCAAGCAGTTCAGCTTTATATAAGAATTTGAGGAATGATGCCTCCTTGTGGCATGTTTGAATAGATTTTGCTGATCTGTACTATTTAAATGAAATTCAGTCACGTTCTGACATAATTCACAACAGTGCAACTAATGTCAGAATCAATTAATCATAATAAATAAGTAGTAAAATTACATTAATTGGACATTTTAGTTTGCACTATATGAAAAGTTTGACTTTGAGAGGAAAACTTTCTTTAAGAGATTCAGTCAGACATCATACAAGGATTTTGCAGAGGAGATTTTGATAATGATAATGATAACGTGATGTTTAGTCAGATCTTTCAAAATGGTTGTGATGTATTGTAATTCACGAAATATTCTACTATATTGTGTTTCCTGTTCATTACCTTTTCAGTAACCACACACAGGTGTTCCCACCAGTATAATTATATTGTGTGTATGTCAGATTGTGGGTTTGATGTTACTTGACATTAAAGGGAAAAATGAATTTGAGTTTTTGTACAGCTTCACATAGACTTTGTATCACTGGGCTGCTGCTCTTAGAGCACAATAATAGAGAGCTGAATCTGATAGAGTTACACCAGTAATAATGAGTTCAGTGGATGATTGTGGTGTAGTCGACTGAAAGTGAGGATCAGAGGGGCTCCTAACTCCACCTCCTGAATACTTAGATGTTAAACAGTGAGGTTCTCCATTAGGATACTATCTGTACCAGTACATATAAACATAACTGCTGCTTGTATATGAGCAGCTGAGGGTCACAGTCTCATCTTCCTTTATGACAATATTTATTTGGTTTAATCTGGTATGCAGTCATCACACCTAAATCAAACAAACAAAAATAAACAAAAATAATTTGTCATTCAAAATTATATCAATCTACGCCATTATCACCACTGTAATAAAAATAAAAAGAGTCATATTGTACCTGAAGTCAGAATTAAAATCAGCAGCAGGTGTTTTTTCATGTTGACTAGGTCAGATCAGGTGTGTGTTAATGTTGTCTGTGCTCTGAGCTGTAGATCTGTGTTACTGAGTCTCTGCAGTTTCACACTCAAACACTGGAACTCATGTTCTCATGTTTTTGCTCTGCCATTGGTTAGAGGAAAGCTTTTGCAATAGTACAAATTACATTTGTACTATTCTGAAGCTGTCTGAAACTTTGCATTACTAGCACTTCTTGTGTTTATTTCCTCCTTAAGATGAATTGCTTGTTGTATTCCTCATTTGTAAATTACTTTGGATAAAAGTGTCTGCTATTTGAATAAATGTAAATGTAAATATATTTATTTAGCAGATGATTTTGTCTACGAAAAATACAAATATGAATGGTTAATGAATCAATAATAGTAAGAGTGATACAAATTTTTAACATGACCAAAATAGTATTGATCTACACACACACACACACACACACACACACACACACACACATCTAATCTATATATACAGAGCTGGGTAGAATACTTACAAATTGTAATCCGTTATTGATTCCAAATTACATGACAAAAAATGTAGTCAGTAACGTAATCCATTACATTACACATTTTAGGTAATATAACCAGATTACTTTTAGATTACTTTTGACCAGACTCGTTTATCACATTGATTTAAACAGAATAATCTTGTACCATATAGATGTAAAAATACAAAGAGTGAGAAAATATACAGTATTTCAATGTAAATAACAACATGAAGTGCATTAAACATTACATTACTTCAAGGTTTCCCAAACTGGGGTTCGTAAAGGAAGTTTAATGTGAGTTTAATGAAAGGCAAACATGTAATTAAATCATAAAAACATAAAATTAAAATAAATCATTTTAAAATAACAATCAAAATAATTAATTTACTAAAAAATATATATATTTTATGTTTACCTGCACACCATATGACCATTAACCAATGTCAGAGAACCGTGAACATGCAAATGTGATACTTAGTTATTAAATGCTTATTTTAAAATCTTAGGGGTACTTAAAGGGGTCATTGATTATGATTTCACTTTTTTAAACTTTAGTTAGTGTGTAATGTTACTGTTTGAGCATAAACAACATCTGCAAAGTTACGATGCTCAAAGTTCAATGCAAAGGGAGATATTGTCTTTTACAGAATTGCTGATTGACCACCCCTTTAAAGTAAATACTGCAGCACATTTCGTACACAGTGGTAATTCAAAGTGCTTTACATAAAAGGACGTGAAATAGTCATTAAAAAAATAATAATCACAAGAATAAAAACAAGGAATTAAAAAAAATAATAAAAACAAAATGATATAAAAATTGATTTAAAAACAATTTAAAACAGTTAAGAATAGAAAATGATTATACATAGTGCAATCAGTTCGGACGTAGCAGAGTGCTCATTTAACAAATGCACAGCTAAACAGATGAGTTTTGAGTCTGGATTTAAATGTGGCTAATGTTTTAGCACATCTGATCTCATCTGGAAGCTGGTTCCTACCATATCCTAAATGTAACTGGAAGCCAGTGTAAGGACCTGAGGATTGGTGTGATATGCTCAGATTTTCTGGTTCTAGTCAGAATCCTGGATGCGTTCAGCGTTCTGGATGAGCTGCAGCTGTCTAATGGTCTTCTTTGGAAGGCCGGTGAGGAGACCATTACAAGAGTCCACCCTGCTGGTGATAAAGGCATGAACAAGTTTCTCCAAGTCTTGACTGGACACAAAACATCTAATTCTTGCAATGTTTTTGAGATGATATTATGCTGATTTAGTTACTGCTTTGACATGACTACTAAAACTAAGGTCTGTTTCCAGAATCACCCCAAGATTTTTGACTTGATTTTTAGTTGTTTGACCCCTAGACCCCAGAAGACAAAATAAGTTAAATTTACCCTGATTTTCAAATTAAAAAAGTTTTCACCCCCCCGGCTCTTAATGGATCGTGTTTGCTTCTGAAGCATCAGTGAGCGTTTGAACCTTCTGTAATAGTTGCATATGAGTCCCTCAGTTGTCCTCAGTTTGAAAAGATGGATCTCAAAATCATACAGTCATTGTTGGAAGGGTTCAAATACACAAAAATGCTGAAAAACCAAAGAATTTGTGGGACCTGAAGGATTTTTTTCTGAAGAACAGCAGGCAGTTTAACTGTTCAGGACAAACAAGGGACTCATGAACTATCACTAAAAAAAAAAACAAAAAAAACAGGATCATTCAGGTAACAATACAGTATTAAGAATCAAGTGGATGTAAACTTTTGAACTGGGTAATTTTTATAAATTCAACTATTATTTTCTCTTATGGACTATATGTAAACATATTTTATGTGAAATATCTTATTCAGATCAGTACTAAATAAGCAATAACATGCATTTTGTATGATCCCTCTCATTTTGGTAAAATAATTAACATTTTGCACATTCTGCGAAGGGGATGTAAACTTTTGACCTCAACTGTAAGTTAAAAAGGGAGAATATTTTAACAGAACTTTCTTACTGTACAGTCTGTGTTTCTCTTTGTAGTTTCAGATTCTTCTGAAGGTTCAGCGTTATTTGAGGAATGATGCCTCCTTGTGGTGAGTTAGAATATTGTGCTGAGCTGAACTAATAAGGGATAATGTACATCCAGACGGTTATCACAGAATAAACCCCAACAGGGTGATCAGCATCCAATGCGAAGTGGAGCTTATCACACAGATACTTTCCAAATAAGTACATGAAATATTGAATTGAGAAGAAAAACTTTATTTAATATTTATAATTTAATATTTAATATTTATTTAATATATAATTAATAAATATTTAATATTTAATAAGCTCTTTCACAGAATTTGTTTTTTTTTTTAAAGCAAAGCTTCCACAAAGAAAAACAGTTCCTAGCAAATAGCTTTGAGCCTAGACAAAGCTCAGACATCCTACCTGTTTATAATTACAAAAATAACACATTACCGCTGCTATTAATACTGAAGTCCTCCGGTTTCATTTTACAGTAAATACAGTCGATAACTGAGGCACAAGATGATAGCATTTGCATCTGAATGAAACATGAAAGTACCCGGAAGAGCGGTGTGTTATTCGGCGTTGCTAGTTACAAAAGTTGTTATCGGGAATAACACACCTTGGAATGTTCTGACTGTTAGTTTGCACTTTATGAAGAATTTGACTTTCACTGGAAAATTTTCTTTAAGAGAGTTGTGATGTACTGTAAGGAAGTAGGGAATTATTCTACTATATTGTGTTTACTTTTCATTACCTCAGTAACCACACACAGGTGTTTCCACAAGTTTAATTATATTGTGTGAATTATAGATTGTGGGTTTGATGCGGCTTGTCATCAAAGTGAAAAATGAATGTGAGTTTTTGTACAGCTACCCATAGACTTTGTATCACTGGGCTTCAACTCTTAGAGCACAATAATAGAGAGCTGAATCTGACAGCGTTAAACCTTTAATAGTGAGTTCAGTGGATGTTTGTGATTTAGTCACATGAAACCTTCCACTACTTGATTGTGAAGAATGTATTAAATATTGAAGCTCTTCATTGGGATACTGTCTGTACCAATACAAAAATGCAAAACCACTGCTTGTATATGAGCAGCTGAGGGCCACAGTTTGATCTTCCTTTATGACAAAAGCATCTTTATTTGGCCTAATCTGGTCTGCAGTCATCACACCTATATCAAACAAACAAAAATAGTTTGTCAGCCAAGACACACAAAATTATCTCAAATTATCTCATTAATACCACTGTAATAAAAATAAAAAGAGTCAAGATGGATTGTACCTGAAGTCAGAATTAAAATCAGAAGCAGGTGTTTTTCCATGTTGTCTAGGTGAGATCAGGTGTGTATTAATGTTCTCTGTGCTCTGAGCTGTAGATCTGTGTTACTGTGAGTCTCTGCATTTTCACTCTCAAACACACTGGAACTTCCTGCTTTCAGTGTGATGATACCATCTACTGCTTCTCATGTTATTGCTCTGCCATCGCTTAGAGGAAAGCCTTTGCAACTGCAGAAAAGTAGATTATTTATTAAGCAGATGATTTTGAAGAAAAATACAATACATGAACGATTAATGAACCAATAATATTAAGTTTTATTATACAATTTGTGTATAATGATAATAGTTACCACAGTCAATGTGACAAATATGATTAATGACCTGAAAAATATTTCTGAATCTTAAATGTTTTATTTATTTAGTGTCATAAATTTCCTTGTTTTAAATATTTCAAAGTGTAAGTTTGTTCCAGATTTGAAATAGATTTTGAATCCTATATTCAGATCCTCACTGCATATGCTTATGTGTTAAAGGTCACTGAAGAGTTGATCTTCAGGTGGTTTTGATTGTTATGATGCTTTAAGGTTAATGCAATCGATTCAAATTTAGAAGTTCATTCCAGCTACATTTAGTGTGAAAATTGTTGTAAGATGTTTCTTTCTGTGATTTTACCACAAAATTAGGAGTTTTTAACAATTAATTCTCTACAGTGAAAAATGTGCTTACCGTAGGACATATCACTGCTGTGTATTTCCATCTTCATCTACAGTATTTGATTTATTTAATCAGATTTCAGTTGGCCAAAAAAAGTTAACATTGCTTTAAGTGAATCCGTTCATTGGAGTTCTTTGAAAGATCCTTCTAATTCTAGAAACCATTTACCCAAAAATTACAATATTTATTCATTAGTATATAATAGCTATGTCCTACAGTATTTACAGAGTATATATATATATATATATATATATATATATATATATATATATATACATATATATATATATATATATATTTGCACATTTATTTTTACATGTCTGGAAACTATTTCTTATCACACTCAGACGCAGATGTTTCCACATAATTTATTAGTTTCTGTGTATAACAGATTGTGGTTTTGATGTGGTTCAGTTTCAAAGAGAAGAATGAATTGAGTTTTTGTACGGCTTCACATACACTTTGTATCACTGGGCTCCAACTACTAGAGCACAATAATAGAGAGTTGAATCTGACAGAGTTACACCTTTAATAATGAGTTCAGTGGATGTTTCTGATGTAGTCGCCTGAAAGCGAGGATCAGCTGGGGTCCCAGTATTAGTCCATGCCCGAGCATCTTTCCACATTAAATACTGAGGTTCTGTATTAGGATACTGTCTATACCATAAAAGTACTACATATCTGCTGCTTGTATCATATGAGCAGCTCAGTGTTACAGACTGTCCTTCTGCACTGATGACATTTGCACCCTTATTTGGCCCAATCTGATCTGCAGCCATTGCACCTGCAAACATAAACATAAAATTTGCTTACAAAAATTATCTGGGGTAAATTCAGTCACATTACACTTAATGATCCATTTTCCTTAACATTGGCATCAAAGTATTTTACCTGAAGTCATGATTAAAATCAGTACCAAGTGTCTGTCCATGTTCACTAAGTCAGATCAGTTCTGTTGATGCTCTTCTGTTCTCTGGGTTGTGATGATTGTGATGCTCTGAGTTTCTGCAGTTACTCAGAATCTGAGTCATACAGTCACTCAGGAACTTCCTGCTCTCTGTTGAGATGATGCTGTTTGCCAGTTTACCATTTAGCAAAAAATAAATAAATTAATTAATTAAAAACAACAACAACAACAATCTAATATACAAACAAAACTAAATATTTGAAGAGTAGCAAATAGTCTCACCAAGAACAATTGTGAATATTGAAAGAACCTCAACCAGACTCGTTTTTTGTTGTTGTTATTTTATATACAATTAAAGAGGTAGAGCAACAGATCTGTAAATGAGGTATCTTTTCGTTATTAAATAGAAAAGGAGCAAATGACCCTGTAATGAGGCTTAAAAATATGAATATATGGTGCATTTTGCCATCTTATGGTTACCCAAAAGCATTACAAATGAAAATACTTTCTTTCCTTCTTTGCATATTTTATTTTGTTTTATATTAGCTTTATTGCTTTCAGAGCAGAAGAGGAGATGACCATATCCACATGGTTTTCTTTATTGAGTGTAGTGACTTTGACTAAAAAAAGTCAATAATTTGACTTTTTAAGTGATTTATAGCCTAGAGTACACTTTGAATAAATAGTGTTAGTAATTAAAAAAAATAATAATAATAAAAAAACACTCATAATCTATTTATATTACAAGTAGATTTATGAAAAGAAATTGGTTGTACACCTTCATCTGTGTCAGGTTTTTGTACAGTGTTCTTGTGTTTCCTGTGACTGTGGGCCTCAGAGCACAGTAGTACAGAGCAGAGTCTGATACAGCAGCAGAGGAGATGATCAGATCCACATGTTTGATCTCTTTTGTAGCTTGTTTTTCTTTTCTGAGTTTAGTAGAGAACCTGGGATCTACATCAGATGGCTTAGTCTCTTTCACATTCTCTATTACAAGCACAAGAAATTGAGCAGCTGATCCGGGATACTGACGGTACCACTGAAGTGATTGTGCAGAGGAATAACTGCAGGATAAAGAAACAGTTGAACCCACTGCAGCAGATTCCTCAGTGCTTTCTGGTGTGATTTCATCTCCAAAACTCATCCCTGGAAAAGAGCAAAAGAATAACTTTTCAAATAGTGTTTGAATTTGATTGATTACAATGATCAATTATTTGAAATTATACACATACAATAAATAAAAATACAATATATACAGCTAAATTTTAATGCTACATTGTCATTATAGTAAAAAAAAAACAAAAAAAACATTTAAGATGCAATATTTTTCGTTTCAATTAAATAAAAAATAATTTAGCATTTAAGATGAGAAAATTATTTATGGCAAAATATAATGTGTAAACTGTATCCTTAACATTAGAAATGCAAATGCATGCAAAGTATACACACGTGCACTTACATGTCAAGGCAGAGAGCAGAATGACTGAATGAAGTATCATTGTGCATGTGTGTGTGTGTCACTACAACAGGACTGAGCTTTGTGACAGACTGCAAAATGTAACAAGGTCATCTTGGATCTATATGCAAACTCCTCCTCTTTCATCCTTTTTCATTTTGAATGAAAAATATGTAATGGCTGGGTTTAGAATGTGTAGATCTGACAAACATTTTTTGCCAGATCTACACATTCTAAACCCAGTCATTACATATTTAGAATTGTGGGTAAATTTTTTATTGTTTTTTTTAATTATATGTTAATTATACATATTATATAAATTTATATGTTATTGTAGTGGTAGAGAAATCATGTGGACTCCATGGTTAAAGTATCTTTTTTCACAATGTCTATCAGGATCAATTTATACGCCTAATGAATCAATCCCTGTGGATTATGTTAGAGGTCTGATTCAAAGATGTGTTTGTACTTGATGTATGGCCAAACATTCCAGTACTATTTATTTGCAGGGTTTTTGTACAGTGTTGTTGTTTTTCCTGTGACTGTGGGCCTCAGAGCACAGTAGTACACAGCAGAGTCAGACACACGCAGATCCTTGATCATCAGTGGAACTGTTTTTGATGTTGAATTCAGTGTTGCAGAAAATCTCTTCTTAAAATCAGGCTCAGTAGTTCCCTCACCAAAAGTTAATTTATTTAGAATGAATGTTGGTGATCTGTTTGGTAGCTGTTGGTACCAGAAGAGGTAGGGGTTTGTATCAGTGGTAATATAATTACACCATACAATAACTTGAGCTCCTTCACTCGCAGTCATTTCTCCTGAAGACTGTTCAACCCTGTCCTGTCCCGAAGACACTGGAAAAATAGACAGAAAAAGTAAACAATTAGCATAAATTATTAGGAAAGTGTAACTATTTAGTAACCTATATTTAATTAAACCTTTTTCTGTTAAAGTATGCAGAAACAAAAATGTGCTTACCATCATAATATACTATGAAGCACAGAGAAATCAAAGCCCATCTAAACATAGTTGATCTATGAGGTAAAAGAACAGAAAATTCACTCAACTCTGCTTTCAAAAACTTTGTACTCATCTCACAGAGCTGCTCTTTAAATGTTTGTATCGTGTCACATGATATACTCATACATGGAGAGAGCAATGCTGACCCCTTGTGGATGAAGTTTGAAAATGCTAAACATAATGCAAACCCTGAACAATTCTTTAGAAATGTAAGATAAATAGTGTTTTTGAACAAATGCTTGATCGCCACTATACTTATGTTATGTTTCTGTATATTTTAAAACTATTTGCTCACTTATTTTAGTAATAACTGAATAAAGTAAGAATAAAATAACTGAATAAATGCATCTAAAGTTGATTTTTATGATTTTATAAGTTTGATCTCTTTAAATATGGCAGCTTTATAAAATGTTATGAAGACCTAGAGAAGCGTCTTTTAAGTGAATCTTTATATGTCTCCTTTTCTGTTATGACATTTTATGCTGTGAATGACAATCCATGTATATAATACTGCTTTTTGCTGATTAGAAGAATGTTCTATGTTGTAACTAGCAGATATGGAGGTTGGATATATCATGTAGATGCAATACTATGTGTCAGGTTTTTGTACAGTGTTCTTGTGTTTCCTGTCACTGTGGGCACCAGAGCGCAGTAGTACAGAGCAGAGTCTGATATAGATGCAGAGGAGATCTCCAGATCCACATGGTTTTCTTTGCCTTTGGTGACTTTGGCTCTGAATCTGGGATCCACATTAGACTCCTGAGCTTGTTTTGATCCATCTGAGATGAGCACAATAAACTGAGGAGCTGATCCGGGATACTGACGGTACCAGTGGAGAGTTAATGCAGATGAATAACTGCAGGATAATTTAATACTTGAGCCCTCATCAGCAAACTCCTCTGTTTGGGTTGGTTTGATTTCATTTCCATGAGCTGCATCTGCAAAAGTAGATCAAATCTTTTAAGAACAGGTGTTTGAATTGAATCTGTAGGTAATTTTGAGCATATATTAACCATTCTGGCTGTTCAGCATATTTAGTTTCAAAACACAAAACTTCAGTACTTACATGCAAAAGCAGAAAGCAGAATGACACAATGGAGAATCATTGTGTCTGTGTTTCTTTCTCTCTCTCTAACAGACTTGAAGTTAAAAAAAAGATCACATCAGATATCAGTGCTTTAAACCCCACCTCTTCCAGAGAGCTCTTTATGAGAAGATCAGATCTGTTTCATACATCACTGGGTCATTTGATTACTATTCATATCCTATTTTACCCCCTTGTGGTTACTTACTAACTCTGTCATATAAATCCTCAGAACACAACTAATAGAATATGATCTAGATTATTTCTCATGCTTTGGTTGTTATAATACTTTAGATCTCATAAAGTTGATGACATTCACTATGCACAGCACTATGTAATTTATGTGTTTAAAAGATTTTTTTTTATTATAATTTGGATTTTATTATTTTGGGACAGAAGTAAATAGCATGTGAATTTGCACTTCATCATATAATTAAACACTTCCTCTGTTTTTGTGTGAGTGTTGAGTGTGTTTCAGTCACAGTGGGCTTCAGAGTACAGTAGTACACAGCAGAGTCAGACACACGCAGATTCTTGATTATCAGAGGAACTAAATCTGAAGACACTTTGGAATGAAATCTCTCCTGGAACTGAGCGTCATTATCTTCACCTCCATATTTGTTTCTCCTCAGCATGTATTTAGGAAAGTCATTTTCTTTCTGGATGTACCAGAAAAGTTCTGGTTGTGGTGAAGTTGTTTTATATTTGCATTGTAATGTTACTGAGCTTCCTTCAAATTCAGTGATGTATTTATCTGGCTGATCAACACGCTCTTCTCCACGACACTCTGTAAAGTCATTTAAAAAAATGTAATAATAAACTGTGCATTTTTTAATTTTTAATAAAACTGTTTGAAGTAATTATGAAAATACGTATTCCCCCACTTACCTGGATAAACTGATGCAAAAATTAACAACTTCAACAGCATAGGAGTCATCATTTTTATGTGTAACTGAAACAGGAGAAAAACTAAATCATTCATTCAATCAATAAATCATTTGTTTCAGTTAGAAACAGGATGGTTCATGAAGAGGAGAGGTTAAACAGATAAGGGAAATAGAAAAAAAAAAAAAAAAATTAAGTGGTGTGTGTATACTGCCCTCTTCAGGATTTTATTGCAAAAAGATTTTAGTGAGTGAGTTCTGTATTTATTATTCAGTAGCATATTTCAGAGCAATATTTAACACAGTGTTCCCAATGTCAGCATTCAATTAATGATAATCTTCAGTTATTAAGTTATTGATAATGGTCAAAAAGTGATTAGTAAGCAATAAATGAATTAAAACTGCTGCATAAGTATAATTTAGTACAATATATCCCACAAATATATCCTACAAAATATTAAATAAAAACCAAACTAAAATATAGAATATTTATGTCATTGAAATTTAAACTCATACTCAAACTTTAACTTTAACTGGAAAATTTATTTCATATTCATTTATATGTGGCTGACAGTGAGTGACTGTACATTATCCCTTTATACTAGATTGAAAGGACTAGGTGAAAAAAGTCCTCCTGAACATTTGCTGAGTCCACCAGTTTATGAAACACATTTGTGTAATACAGATGCAACACAGTGTATCAGGTTTTTGTACAGTGTTCTTGTGTTTCCTGTGACTGTGGGCTGCAGGGCACAGTAATACAGAGCAGAGTCTGATACTGCAGCAGAGTCGATCTCCAGATCCACACGTTTGATTTCTTTTGTAGCTTTTGAAAATAGACGAAGATCAGGCTCAGATTTACTTAAATATTCATCGACAAGAAGTAGGAACTCTGGTTTCGCTCCAACACACTGTCGATACCACTGGAGAGAGTTAACATTGCCAGTATTGGTGCTGTAATTACAAGACAGAGTCACATTTTTACCCTCAACAACATATTTTTCTGAAAACAGTGGTTGTATTGTATCAGCAAAAGATGTTCCTGTGGAAAAGAAAAGAGTCACAATTAATCAAGCAGAAAATTAGTATAACAGATCCGGATTTTATTTTTTTATTTTTTTCAGCTGTTTATTGATTTTTGTTGTTGTTGTTTGTTTGTTTTCATAATAAACATATTGATTGGATGAATATCTCTTACCCATGAAAAGTTGCATTATTATCCAGGTAAAGACAAACATGATGTCTTCAGAGATACAGCGATGGCAAAAACAGTATTTGAACAATTGTTTGACTCTGTCTCCCACTCTCAACAGTGTGAATAAACTCCACCCACTGATGTTTGATGAGTGTTTTTATTTTCTAAAAATAGGAAATTAAACATGCTTATGTTAGAAACTGCTTGGATGTGTGTATATTTAATGTTATTTTAAAAAAATAAGTAACTTATTAATAATATCCACATAAGAATGTATCAAGTGCATGTGGTTTTGCATTTGCTGAGGTTCATGAGTTGCTGAGGCTAATGGTCAAGAAGAGCCAAGAATGGTGGAATTATGTAAACTTGGTAATAAAAATTTGTCATATTAGTAATATTTATTTATTTTTTTTAAAAATCATGTAATTATGTCTTATCTTTTGAACCAGTTTTGGTTTGGTTGCAATGCTGTTTTTCAAATCATATCGTTTTACTAAATTATTTTTAGACAGTGCAACCAATGCAGAATATTTTATAGATGAGTTTTACTACTGACCTACATATAATTGTCTTGAAAAAATTAAGGAAAAAAGATTATTATTAAACTGTGTTAATTAGAAGGCAGGAGAAGGTAGAAGTTGTGTGTTGCGCTGAAGTAACAATGAAATGTGACACCCTGTACATATTGTTACGTTTTTGTTTGTTTGTTTGTTTTGTTTTCTTTTGAAGTTTTAGAACATGCCTAATTCAGACTCGCACAGGTGTGACCACATATTATATTACATTCAGAGCTGGATAGATTATGGTTTTGAGTGTGGTTTTCACTAGATATTTTCAAAGTGGAAAGAACTTCAGGTTATTGTATGACATGTCTCATGTTTTGTATCACTGGGCTCCTACTCTTAGAGCACAATAATAGAGAGCTGAATCTGACAGACGTACATCAGTAATAGTGAGTTCAGTGGATGTACGTGATGTAGTCGACTGATACCAATCCTCAGTGGTGTGTCCATAATTACCCGATGACCGTGCATATTTGCGTAATAAATACTGTGGTTCTCTGTTGGGATATTGTCTGTACCAGTAGAGCTGAACATATTCACTATTTGTACTATATGAGCAGCTCAGCCTGACAGTTTCTCCTTGTTTAGAGGTTTCTGTCCCTTTATCTGGATTAATGTTGTCTCCAGCCACCAAACCTGTCAACAAAAAGAACAAATGAGTCATTTTTTAATTTTGAAATAAATGCTCACAAAATTATATGACAAGCATATTTCACAGTACTTATTAAAAAATAAATAAAAATAAAAAATAAAATAAAAAAAATAAAATATAAAATACTGTGCTCATGTAAATACACTTTCATTTGTACCTGTTTCCACAATGAGAATCAGTATGAAGCATCTGTCCATGTTCAATCAGATCAGTTCAGTTCTTTGTTGAGGCTCTCAGTGCTCTGAGCTGTAAGTCACTGCAGATCAGTCAGAAACACACACAGGAACTTCCTGCTTTATAAAGGCATGGCTGGATGTCTTTGCATTTTTCACTGTGTCTAATTTCCTGTCATTCATCATGAGCATGTAAATTCAATTCAATTCAATTCAAGTTTATTTGTATAGCGCTTTTCACAATACAAATCGTTGTAAAGCAGCTTTACAGGAAATTAAGTTTCTACAATATATTTATATATTGTAGAAACTTAATATATTTAACTTATGGTGAAATTTGGTAGTTCTGTATGTTGTCTGAGGGTAGGCATCATCTGAGGTTCTCTGAGGGGTTATTAAATATTATTACTTACCCTTATAGGTAAGTAATAATATTTTGTAATTGATGCGGAACTTAATAGGTAGCCAATGCAGAGATTGTAAAATTGGGGTAATATGATCATATTTTCTTGACCTGGTAAGGACTCTATCCACTGCATTTTGGACAACCTGTAGCTTGTTTATTGAAGATGCAGGACAACCAGCTAGCAGTGCATTACAATAGTCTAGTCTAGAGGTCATGAATGCATGAACTAGCTTTTCTGCATCAGAAACAGGTAACATGTTTCGTAGCTTGGCAATGTTTCTAATATGGAAGAATGCTGTTTTTGTAACATGGGAAATATGATTTTCAAAAGACAAGTTGCTGTCTAATATAACACCCAGATTTTTGACTGTAGAGGAAGTAACAGTACATCCGTCTAGTTGCAAATTATAATCCAAGAGATTCTCTGTACTGTTTTTTGGTCCAATAAGTAATATCTCTGTCTTATCTGAATTTAATAGGAGAAAATTATTGGTCATCCAATCTTTTACATTTTTAACACACTCTGTTAGCTTAGATAATTTAGAAGTTTCATCTGGTCTTGTTGAGATATATAGTTGAGTATCAACTATATATCTCAAAATTACTAATCCCATATTTTCTAATAATATTACCAAGGGGCAACATGTATATTGAAAATAGCAGAGGACCTAGGACAGATCCTTGTGGTACTCCATACTTTACTGGTGATAATTGAGATGACTCCCTGTTTAAATAAACAAAGTGGTAGCGATCAGACAGGTAGGATCTAAACCATCTCAAAGCCTGCCCTTGAATACCTGTATAGTTTTGTAATCGATCTAGGAGTATGTCATGATCTATAGTGTCGAACGCAGCACTAAGATCAAGTAAAACTAGCAATGAGATGCAGCCTTGGTCTGACGCAAGAAGCAAGTCATTTGTAATTTTAACAAGTGCAGTTTCTGTGCTATGGTGTGGCCTGAAACCTGAAATTCTTCATAGAGATAATTTTTTTTGCAAAAAGGAGCACAACTGAGCAGACACAACTTTTTCTAAAATTTTAGACATAAACGGAAGATTAGAAATGGGTCTGTAATTTGCTAGTTCAATAGGATCTAGTTGTGGTTTTTTAATAAGAGGCTTAATAACCGCCAGCTTGAATGATTTTGGGACGTGACCTAAAGATATCGATGAGTTAATAATATTGAGAAGCGGTTCTTCTGCTACAGGTAACAACTCTTTCAGTAATTTAGTGGGCACAGGATCTAATAGGCATGTTGTTGGTTTAGATGCAGTGATAAGTTTATTTAGTTCTTCCTGTCCTATAGTTGTAAAGCACTGCAGTTTTTCTTTGGGTGCGATGAATGGAGCTGAAGTACTAGACGCTGCAGAATCTACATTTGTTATTGTATTTCTGATGTTATCCATTTTATTTTATTAGTGAAGAAATTCATAAAGTCATTACTATTAAATTGTGAGAGAATATTTAGATCGGGTGGCGTCTGTTTATTTGTTAATCTAGCCACTGTGCTAAATAAAAACCTTGGATTGTTTTGGTTATTTTCTGAGTTTGCGGATATGCTCTGCCCTGGCAGCTTTTAAAGCCTGTCTATAGTTGTCTATATAGTCTAAATATTAACTAATGAAAATATAAAGAATATTTATTTGGTAATGGAATAGTCTAGCTATTTTTATAAATTATAGCATAAAAATATCTCCATGTGAATGTGTGAACACTGCCATCGTGTGGCATAAATGATCCTGCCCCATATATTGCATATGAGAATCGTTTGAGATGTTTTAATACTTATCATATTTAACAGTTTTCTGAATTATAGGATATTCTAAATTGATTTGTCAACTAAAGCACAGTATTATAGGGATTCAATGTTCTTCATCTTTATTTTGCCAAAGATTTACTTACTTTAGAATGCTCCTTTGATTTTGATCATTTTACCAATAGACTGATTAAATGAATTGTCTACTTTCTGACTTAGGTAACTGCCTATGGTTTATTTACTTGTTCTAGTTATTTCTCAGACATATTACTGTAACTGGCAGTTACCACTTTCTCATCGTCTTTGTATTTTCTCTCTCATCTCTCATTGTAACAGGTTATTGTAGAGAGCTGATGTGTTTCCTGTCACTGTGGGCGCCAGAGCACAGTAGTACAGAGCAGAGTCTGATAAAACAGCAGAGGAGATCTTCAGATCCACATGGTTTTTCTCCCTTTTTTCAACTTTAACAGAGAATCTTGGATCTACATCAGACACCTTAGCTTCTGTTGCACTACCGTAGGTGAGTACAAGAAATTCAGGTTTTGATCTTTCATACTGACGGTACCAGTGGAGATAATCTGTAACTCCAGGTGAATGACTACAGAGTAATTTAACATCTGAACCCTCCACATAAACAACATCGGTTTTGTTTGGTTTGATGACATTTCCAAAGACTGCAGCTGAAAAAGAAAACATTTCTTCTCAGTGAAATGTTCTAAATAAAACTGAAAAAATAATAATTAACCAAATTAGTACCTGCTGAGGCACAGAACAGAATAACTGAATGAAGATCCATTGTACAAGTGTTCACTCTGAGAAGAGTCAGACTGAAAGTCTCTGTGAGATGATTAGATCATGTCAGATCTGTGAACACTGAGTCCATCCTCTCTGAAGCACATTATACCCAAGTTCAGTTCTGTAAATTCAATTCTGTTGTTCATTGCTGCAGTTCCTAGTGAATCTCTGAGAACACTGCCATCTTGTGGAACATATATGTGTTACACATGATAATCCATGAAACATAAACTATAGGCTACTTCTGTATTGATTTGGTTTAATAAACAGAATTAGCATGCTTAATCTGAAAGTCACATTAATTTAAAGGAGCCATAAAACACATTTCCTGATGTGCACTTATAATCATAGTATGTTTTTTTTCACTAAAATATTCAGAATTTAGATGGTAATTTATAATAAATGATAATTTTCTACCCTGAATTTAGCCCTCTGCTTTGAACGTTGAATTTGAACACTGATTTGAATTTAGTATAAACACCTTTGCATATAAAATGAATATTACATGTGAAACTCTTGAAAACATTTACTGCAATTTTACTATAACAGCCGTCAAAATTAACTAATGGTGAAAAGTGTTGATTATGACATTTTATCTAGAATTACTCTCATTGCATCAAAGGTCATGATGGTCATGAAATGCAGTTTCAAATCAAGATTAGTTTAAAAAGTTTGCAAACTGCTCCAAAGTCTTTCTTTGCCTAACAGCAGTATCGGTCTTGTGTTTGATGGACAGAGTTGTTCAGAGCACACCTCTTTGATTACTTACGACAATGAGTTGTGACATCATAATTCTCTCTATTTTAAACACAGGCGTTTCAGAAGGGTATAATTTTGAATTTTGAAACTTGCAGTATATTTTATCATAGAGTAACCACCTCCGAAACTGTGACTGCTTACATCAAAAAGTGCATAGATGATGTGACAGTCACCAAAACCATCACCACACGTGCCAACCAGAAGCCATGGATGACAGCAGAGGTTCGTGGGCTGCTAAAGACCAGAGATGAAGCATTCAGATCAGGAGATAAAGCAGCCCTCAAAACAGCAAGAACCAATCTGTCTCATGGCATCAAGAAGGCCAAAACATCAGTATGCTAAAAAAATCAACAATCACTTCACAGACAGCAGAGACACTCGGACCCTGTGGCAAGCCATTCAGACCATCACTGACTACAAGCCCCTGCCACAGGCCAGTGACGATGACACATCCCTACCAGAGGCACTCAACCACTTCTACTCACGATTTGAGATACAGAACGACACACCTGCACAGAAACTACTCACATCTCCAAACGACCAGGTACTCTGTCTCTCTCCAGTCGACGTAAGGAAGACCCTATCCAGGATTAACCCACGAAAGGCTGCGGGCCCTGACAACATACCTGGACGTGTACTGAAAGACTGTGCTGCACAGCTGACGGATGTCCTAACAGACATCTTCAACATCTCGCTGAGCCAGGCAGTCGTCCCCACGTGTCTCAAATCCACCTCCATAATTCCAGTACCAAAGAAGTCACCTGTGTCCTGTCTGAATGACTATCGTCCCATAGCACTGACTCCAATCATGATGAAGTGCTTTGAGAGGTTAGTCATGCAGCACATCAAGTCCAGTCTCCCAAACACGCTGGACCCCCTCCAGTTTGCATACCGTCCAAACCGTTCCACGGACGATGCAATATCCACCACTCTCCTCCTAGCTCTTACCCATCTGGAACAGAAAGACTCTTATGTTAGAATGCTGTTCATTGACTTCAGCTCAGCATTCAACACAATAATCCCACAACAGCTCATCCACAAACTAAACCTGCTGGGCCTTAACACCTCCCTCTGTAATTGGATCCTGGACTTTTTAACTGCAAGACCTCAGTCAGTCCGTGTCGGCCGCAACACCTCCAGCACTACCATACTGAGCACAGGTACCCCACAAGGCTGTGCGCTCAGCCCGCTGCTCTTCACACTGCTGACTCACGACTGCACTGCCAAGTCCAGCTCCAACCACATCATCAAGTTTGCTGATGACACAACTGTGGTAGGCCTCATCAGCAACAACGATGAAACGCACTACAGAGAGGAAGTGGCACAGCTGGCTGAATGGTGTGGTGCTAACAACCTGTCCCTCAATGTGGGTAAGACGAAAGCTGCTGACCATCGACGGCTCAACCGTGGAGAGAGTCGGCAGCACTAAATTCCTGGGAGTGCACATCACAGAGGATCTCACAATTTCATGTACATATATCTCTTTCGCACAATTTCATGTACAGTATTTATGTAAAGTTTTTGTACAGTCTCAGTTTGTGTATGTGTGGTCAACTAGGTATAGCAGTTATAGTATTTTTAGTATATGTATAGTCAGATAGTTAACTGTTGTATAGGTCCATTGTTTTTCCTATACTTGCATTGTTGTGTTTATCTTAGGTTTAACTAGTATGTAGCACCGTGGTCCTGCGAGACACAACATTTTGTTCCAATATATGTCCACACATGTAGCAGAATGACAATAAAGCTCGACTCGACTCGAAAATCCTACATATTATTATTATTATTATTATTGTTATTATTTCATTTCTTTTTTATAAATGCTGTTAGCAATTACACTGTGAAATGTACCTTTCAGATACAGTACATATAATCATGTAAATGTTGGGTTTGTACAAAGTTATTAAATCTAATTTTGAACGTGTCTTTGAATGTATTTTCTCAGACTTTTGCTCTTAGTGTCTGAGTTGGCAATTTAGGAACATGATTCTCTTGCTTGTTATGTGCTCTAGTCTGATTCATAGAAGGTAGAGTTATAGTTATGTCAGGTTTTTGTACAGTGTTCTTGTATTTCTTGTCACTGTGGGCCTCAGAGCACAGTAGTACAGAGCAGAGTCTGATACTGCAGCAGAGGAGATCTTCAGATCCACACGTTTGATTTCTTTTATAGCTTTTGAATACAGACGAAGATGATGCTCAGATTTATTGAATATTCATTTACAAGAAGTAGAAATTCTTGTTTTGCTCCGACATACTGGCAATACCACTGGAGAGAGTTAACATTGCCAGTATTGGTGCTGTAATTACAAGACAGTGTCACATTTTTACCCTCAGCAACATATTTTTCTGAAGACAGTGGTTGTATTGTATCACCAAAAGAAGTTCCTGTGGAAAAGAAAAGAGTCTCAATTAATCAAACAATAAATTAATATAATAGATCTATATAAAGGCTTAAATGGATTTTATTTTTTTTGTTTGTTTTTTTTTTTCAGCTGTTTATTGATTTTTTTCCCTAATAAACATATTAACTGAATTAATATCTCTTACCCATGCAAAGTTGGATTATTATCCAGGTAAAGTGTCTTCAGAAAGACAAAAAATAGTGTTTGAAAAATGTCTCACACTCTCAATAGTGAGAATAAACTCTACCCACTGTTGGAGTCTGCATATTTTCTAACAGTACGAAATAAAACTTGTTCAGACATGTAAGAAACTGCTTGAATGTGTGTGTGTGTGTGTGTGTGTGTGTGTTTGTTTAATCTTATTTTTTAAAATAAGTAATTTATTAATAATATCCACATAAGAATGTATCAAGCGCATGTGGTTTTGCATTTGCTGAGGTTCATCAGTTGCTGAGGCTAATGGTCAAGAATAGCCAAGAATAGTGGAATTATGTAAACTAGGTAATGAAAATCTGTAATATTAGTAATATTTAATTTCAAAATACATGTAATTGTGTCTTATCTTTTGAACCAAATTTGGTTTGGTTGTAATCTGTGCTGTTTTCCAAATGATACTGTGACACTGCCACAAAACAGAGAAATAATGTTCATTTTAAATATTGAAATATTCAAAAGATTTCAAACATTTCAAATAATGTGGTGATCATTGTTTTTTTATATTTTTGTTATGGTTATGTATATCTGTAAATTATTTTTGTGGGTGGGGGGATTTGATTTGATACACTAAATTGGAATATGAAAGACTCTTATTGTAAAAGACCACTATTTAAGGAATTGGTAACCGGTGGCTATTTTTGTTTAATGTGATGGCACATGGTGAGATATGCTGCATGCTCTCTGAGAGGCCGGCAAACAAAGGTGTTGGGAAATGCCATGCTCTCAAGGTGCCAGTACCATGGATTAAAGTTTTATCTGGAACATTGACTTGAGGATTGCCTGATTGTTGTTGAGGCCTGATTCCAGTGAACAAGGATGTTTTCTCTTTCTGGGATCGTTTGTGGATTACTTTTCCCTTTTTCTGTGGCATTACCTGTGGAATCCAGAAATCCCTAAGATAACGTGGGTGAGACTGATGTTTTTTTTTGTTTGTTTGTTTGTTTGTTTTTTTTGTAGTTGTTGTTGTTGTTGTTTTTTATTTTTACTTTTTTCTCTCTTACACTTTTTTTACTTTTTGCTGGAATCTTTTTTTTTTTTCAAAGGCAATATTAGTGCAATATGATGATGATAAACATGAGGCAGTTTGGATTTCTCTATGTGTGTTGTGTGTTTAGATTTCTCTGTGTGTGACTCTGTTTGCACAAGTTAAACACATATAGGAGGAGTTTTGCATGTATAATAGGATACAATTCTGCCACAAAGTGACCAGGATGTGAAGTTACATAACTTCCATTAAATTTAAATCAAGAAACTCTTAAAGCAGAACTGCAGTTTGTTTGTTTTCTTTCTGGTTTACTTTTATGCCTTAAATAATCTACTTCACAGCTGTTACCACATACTTTATTACATCCAGGGCTGGATAGATTGTGGTTTTGATTGTGGTTTTTACTAGATCGGTTCAAAGTGAAAAGAGCTTCAGGTTTTTGTACGACAGTCTTCATGTCTTGTATCACCGGGCTCCTACTCTTAGAGCACAATAATAGAGAGCTGAATCTGACAGACGTACATCAGTAATGGTGAGTTCAGTGGAAGTTTGTGTTGTAGCTGCATTAAACCGATCATCAGCAGTGTCTGCAGCACTCAGTGATCGAGCACCTTTATATGCTAAAAACATAAGTTCTCCATGTAGATACTGTCTGTACCAGTAAAGCACAACTTCATTGCTGGTTGTACTATATGAGCAGCTCAGCCTGACAGCTTCTTTTTCTTTTGTGATAACATTTTTCTCTTTGTCTGGCTCAATACTGTCCCCGGACACCAAACCTGTGAACAAAAAGCAGAATATAAACCAAACACATTGTATGCACAAAACACAGCACGAACAGTAAAAATGACTAAAATTAGATTAAAACATTGTGGAAATTTAGATTATCCAATCTCCACTGGTTATTCATTTTCTGAATAATTAATGTACCTGTTCCCATAATAACAATGAGTAGAAAGCATCTGTCCATGTTGAATAAGATGAGCTCAGTTATTTCTTGAGCCTTTTGATGTTCTGCACTGTGTGTGAGACACTGAAGGTCATAAAGACACCCAGGAACTTCCTGCTCGTCGTCACATGATGCTGTTTGCTTTGAATACAAACTATATAAATGATCACAAATTATCTATTTATCTATCTAATCTATCGCAGCTTTTCTCCTTACGCATGGAAAAAAAGATCCATGTGTGCCTTTTCTCAAGAACATTTGACAACACTGCAGCCATGTGGCAGAAATGTGCCTGCACATTGTGATTTATCATTTAACAATTTTTATAGCATGTTGAACCTATTAAATTACTTGAAAAAGTAGAATGCATGCAAAGTGAAGGACAGTACTGTACGTTGTATGAATTTCATAATGTCAATTCAAGACTGCTATTCTTGCTCTTTCTCACTGGGTAAAGGGTTTTTGTAGCGAGCTGATGTGTTTCCTGTCACTGTGGGCTCCAGAGCACAGTAGTACAGAGCAGAGTCTGATACAGCAGCAGAAGAGATCTTCAGATCCACATGCTTTTGTTCCTGTTTAGTGAGTTTAACTGAGAGTCTTGGATCTACATCAGACTTTTTGGTGTTTGTTGTACCATCGAGGATGAGCACAAGAAATTCAGGAGCTGATCTGGGATACTGACGGTACCAGCAGATGAATAACTACAGGATAATGTAACATTTGAACCCTCCTCAGCAAAAAGCTCTGTTTTGTCTGGTGTGATGACATTTCCAGAGGCGACAGCTGAAAAAAGAAGAGGTAAATTTTAATAAGATCTGTTTTAATTAAGTTAATCATTAACAATAGGTAATAAATATAAATATACATACATGCCAGACTATAGAAGAGAAAAACTGAGAAGATATCCATTGTGCAGTGCACTGTGTTCACTGGAAGACTGAATTGTTTCTTCTCCAGTCTGAATGGATTAGATTGTGTCAGATCTGTGTAGACCCTCCTCTCTGTTTACATTTCACTCCTGGAGAACAGAAGAAAGATGCAGCAACAATCACTAATGTTTTCTTTTTTTCTTCCTGTTTTTCATGCACTATGTATGGGTGTAACATGTCTACAGCAGAAAATTGATTTTCTTTTTTTTTTTTCTTTCTTTTTTTAGAGCTGGATGTGAGAGTCACATCTTTAATAATGGTTCAGTTGAAGTGTAGGATATATTTTACTGTAAGCAAAATACATAAAAAATCATTTGTTATTATTAATCAATCAAACAATCAAACAATCAATCTATTTTTGTAACCTTCTCAAGTTTTTTTTTTCAGTAACTAATGTTTCAACATTTCATAAAGAGCGTAAAGTGTCTTTTTAAAAGTTGTTACATATACTTGTACAATATTGTCAGTTTTGTTATCTTCAGAATAATTTTCCAATTTATGTTGTTTTCTAATGTACTATATTTAATTTTATATAATTTTATTAATATTAATAATAGATACATAAAAGATGTTTAATAATGTTTTTGCTACTTAATATATAAAAATATTTTTGATTTCTCAAACTATAAATAGATTTGTGTTTTCAGATGTGTCAGGTTTTTGTACAGTGTTCTTGTGTTTTCTGTCACTGTGGGCTCCATGGCACAGTAGTACAGAGCAGAGTCTATCACTTTAGAAGAGGAGATCTCCAGATCCACATGGTTTTGCTTTTCTTTGTTGGGTTTAGCAATGATTCTGGGATCTACATCAGACTTTTTAGCTTCTGTTGCACTATATGTGAGGGTTACAAGGAATTCAGGAGCTGATCCGGGAAACTGACGGTACCAGAATAAATACAGTGCAGATGAATAACTGCAGGATAATGTAACACTTGAACCCTCAACAGCAAACTCCTCAGTTTTAGTTGGTCTAATTTCATTTCCATACACAGTACCTGCAAAAGTAAATCAGCTTTTATGAATGTGTATGTTTAGGGTGAATCAGCTGTGATCAGTGATTTTTTCAATGATATGAATACCACCTTAATAAAAATTCCTCACATTATGGTTGCATAGAATATTAAGATAATGAAACAAAATGAAATACTTGCATGCAAATCCAAGTAGAAGAATAGCAGAATGGCGTACCATTGTCTGTGTTCACTAATGCAGCTTAAATGAGCTCTGCAACAGGCTCTGAATTGGTTTAACAAGAGCACAATATGTGTCATTGGTTAGAGCTCCACCTCCTCCAGTAGAAATATAACTCGCATTTAAGAAATTTAAGGCCCACTCAAATATGGTGTGTAAACAAACCTTTGCAGCTTAAAGTTTTGATGCATTCTGTCCAAAAGCAGCATTTGTGTTATACTGTAGGTTTGCTGTGTTGTGAAATATCAAAGTAATAACAAAAGTAGAATAAAATGGTAAACGGCAGAAAAATGAGAATATGCTCAAAATATGAGGATATGAAATTATTTGCTGTAATTATAAATCATGTAATTATTTTATGTAGGTATATAATGTAGTGTTTTTCTGGGGTGTCAAATTTAAAGGTAATCAATACTGAAATTCATCTCATATTAGTTAAGTAGGGACTGATTTCAAGAACAGAGAGAGACATGATTTATTGTTCAGCAGGTTTTTGTACAGCGTACATGAGTTTCCTGTCATTGTGGGCGTCAGTGCACAGTAGTAGAGCGCAGAATCTGTTACTTCAGCATCAGAGATCTCCAGGCTCACAAGATTTTTGTCCACTTTTGGTGTAATACGAGGAGGAAGTGGGTTGCTTGTGGAACCTTGTGGGTAAATCCAAGCCAGGAACTCTGGTTTGGATCTGGGATATTGGCGATACCAGTGCAGGTTAGTTATAGCTCCTTCATATTTGCATGACAGAGTGATGTTTTGTCCCACAGTTGCAAGTGCATTGTTTTCCTGTGGTGTTATGGACTGTGCCAGTGCGCCACCTGGAAAACGTAAAATATAATATATTTCATCAAACTAAATTTGTATCATTAACATTATAGCATTTAAACAAAATGGGTCTAAAACTGCATTGTTTGTACAAATGTCTAAAAGTCATAAGAAAACCTTACTTACTTTTTATGAACAATAGCATAAGAAGAGCACAATGTTTCATCATGTTTGCACTGTGAGAAGTTTAAATGATCACTTTTGCTTTTACTCAACCCTCCACAGGCTCCTCCTTAGAACTGCACAGAATGAGAACACAGCAATGAAATAATACTTCTTGATGATCAACATTTGAGTTAAAATATGAAACAAACCTAGTAAATCTCATTAAATTTATTTATAGCCATATAGTGTTTTATATCACAATCTGTTTATTTTTCAGTAAATAAGAAAGTAATGTGCTTCATGTAACACTTATTTACATAATTATTCTCTGTCAGTGGCAACTTATAGAGCTGAAGTATGAAAGCTGAGTGTGTATCACCCTCTTCTGGTCCCAAATAGGGTTATGCAGTTAAACCTGCATTATTCACTAGTGTAAAAAGCATTAAAATGAGAGTTGTATTTCTGATCATATTAAAATTATTTATATGTTTTAACAGAATATTGGTCACTGTGCATTGTTTTGACGTGAAAATTACCTGTCTAAATATAATTTATTATAGGCTAATTTAATGGAGTAAATTGATTTATGATATGAAGTGGAATGGTTGAAATTGTAGATGTTTGTATAATCTAAACAGAGTGATTTAATTTAGGGCTCATTTATTTGCAGTGTTCTTGTATGAGTGTTGAAGTGTTTCAGTCACTGTGGGCCTCAGAGCACAGTAGTACACAGCAGAGTCAGACACACGCACATCCTGGATTATCAGTGGAACTGATGTTGTGGAGGTGTAGAGATTGGCATCAAATCTCTCTTCAAATTGTTTATCAACCTCACCAGATCCAGGAAATTTCTTTAGCATATATCTAGGGTATCCATTTATTTCTTGCTGGTACCAGAACAGATATGGAAATGAATCAGTGGTTGAATATGTGCAGTTGATTGTTACAGTTTCACCTTCAAAAGCAGTTTGAACTCTTGTTTTTTGTTCAACACTGTCCAGAGAATCACATCCTAAAATAGAATTAAAAAAGTAAGTCCGTTTTCTAATGAAATGAAAACACAATCTCACACACACGGGGAGTTCCATTGCTAAAATTAAAATTAATCTAAAAACTACACATAGTGTATTTAATGGTGCCACTTACCCCACAAATATGTGAATAGAATAACTACCCTTTTCCAATTTGTCATTATTTCTATTGTGCTTTCCAAATGAAATCACCAAAGTCATAAAAATGAACTGAGAAGTTCTAATCCTCTTCTTGCTTTTGCTTCTCTGTGATGCAGTAGACCTCAAACACTTTATAGGAGGAGCTTCTTCTATAGATTAGAGATCATCATCATCATCATCATCAAATTTATAATAAGAAAAACTTTTATGGTTTACGTCTGCGTGTTGTAACCATACACATTTCTAAAGTGCTTTCTTGTTTCTGTGTTTGTTATTTTATGGCTTCTTTATTTAAAGCAAGTTGCACATGGTTCCCACTTCCATATTAACATCTGCATCTTTACAGGTAAGGTTTACAATACTGTTTTGGATCTGGAGGAAATAGATAGTAAATTAGTAAATAAGCACTGTATTGTAAGTATATTACTGGATAACAACAGTTACATGATTGTTTGTGTAGTTCTGTTACCAAATACCTTTTTTTTAAATATAACTTTCACTGCCTATTGCTTTCTCATATCTGTAATATCAATTATATGCATTTATAGATGCATTTCTTTGTAGTAATGCTTTGATGGATTGCTACTTCTTTTATTGCTACATGTCTGAACTGCTCTGTTATATTCTCTGAAAGATATTTCTGAAACATTTAGATAGTTTTATTGTTCATGAGGTTTTTGTACAGTGTATTTGAGTTTCCTGTCATTGTGGGCGTCACTGCACAGTAGTACAGCGCAGAATCTGTTACTTCTGCATCAGAGATCTCCAGGCTCACAAGATTGTTGTTTTTATCAACTTTAGGTATTATACGATCAGGAAGAGGGTTACTTGTGTCTCCATGTGGATAAATATATGCGAGGAACTCCGGTTTGGATCCCGAATGCTGACGATACCAGTGCGGGTTATTAACAGCTCCATCATATTTACAGGATAGAGTGACTTTTTCTCCCTCCGATTTAAGTGCCTTGTTTTCCACCGATGTTATTGACTGTGCAAATGTCTCCTCTGCAAAACAACCATTAAACTTTTTTTTTTTTTTAAATCAAAATTACCCAAAGAATTAATATTATACTAGAGCATTTCATAATATATTACACCATATATAATGCATAATATATTACAACATTTCAATGAAAGCAGTGTCCAACATCATTAAAAAATAAGAAATTAAAAAATTTACAACATTTAATCAAATGATCAGTAAACTCTTACTTTTAATCAACAATAGCAGAAGCAGAACACAAAGGATAGTCATGTTTGCACTGTACAAAACAAAAGTTGAGTTGCTCTTTTTCAGGATCAAATCCCTACAGGCTCCACCTACTGTATCTGTCAGTGTATAAGGATGAGAATGCAGCATTAAAACTTTTGGTTGATGAACACTAAAGTATGACACTATAATATATCAAAACCAATAAATTAAATAAATAAATAAAATAAAATAAAAAATAAAGCATTTTAAATCATGATAAAGCTAATCTGATCATAAAGATCTTTCTCATTATGGTGGATATTTATGTAGGCAATTATGTAGGTTATTTTGTTTTAATACAAGTTGTTTTGCCTACACATTCACTTATCATTAAAACTGCAAAAAAATTATTCAATCTTACTCATACTCCGTAATTCAATAATTTAACTCACAATGAGGAGTTAAATTATAACGGCTCATTAAATGTTAATGTTGAGTGTATGTCGCCCTCTTCTGGTCTTTCTGCACGTGCATAATACACATTCACAAAAGAGATTTCAATAGCAATAACTAGATTTGTGATGATTACATTATTTTAGTGGCATGAGCAATATGAAATCAACTGAAATCAAAAGTAATGTAAAAAATATAGACAAATGTTAATATAACTAATTTAAATTTTTAGATCATGTAAACTTTTAAGTGAAAGACACCTACAAAAATAGAATATATTTATTGGTTTTAAAAATGAAATCATACTAAACAGTTTCATCTAATAGAAAAACATTTTAAAAATAGATAACTTTAAACTACATAATGATGTAAAATTATGCTGTTGCTTTGTCAGAGTTTTTGTATGGGTGTTGAGTGTGTTTCAATCACTGTGGGCTGCAGAGCACAGTAGTACACAGCAGAGTCAGACACACGCACATCTTGGATTGTCAGTGGAACTGCAGTTGTGCTGAGATTCGCATGAAATCTCTCCTTGAATTCTTCCTCACTGTGTCCAGATTTAGAGATTTTGTTTAACATGTACTTTGGATTTCCATTGCCTTTCTGTTGGTACCAGAAGAGAGTCGGGCCTGTATAAGCAGACTGATATGTACAGTCGATCGTTACAGTATCACCTTCAAAAGCAGACTGAATCCTTGTATGCTGATCAACTTTGTCCTGAGAATTACAACCTGAAACAGAATTAAAACAATATTAATAAATTTGCACTGTTGACATTACACACATAAGGAAAATTCATTTGAAATATATCTGAAAATAATCATTGCTACTCACCCCAGATATATAAAACTATGATCACAATGGCACTTTTCCACAGTGCCATTATATGCACTCGAAATTGCAGACTCTTTAAAAAATAAAAAATATGCAGAGTGTGATGAGTCCCTTCCTCTTTCTGCATCTGTTAAAGCAGCAATAAAATCAAATCACTTTGTCTGACTGCTGGGAGGAGCCTCTGCTACAGTCAGTGTCAGTGAATACTGTAATATTGTGTATATGTAAAACCATATCACTTAATTATGTATATATGCAATGAATAATCTTAGAATGTGCATACAGTACGCTTCCATGCATTTGATTAGCCTATATTGAAACATACAGTGAATAAAGGTTTCTTACACTGCTCACTACTGCCGCTATTTTCATGTCTCTCATATCACAGCGCAGACTCGCACTCTCTTGTTCCAAACACAGCTGGCACCATCTTGCATCTCAATGGTGCAGTGCCGAGAGAGCTCAACGCGCTGCAACTTCAGAAAACACATGCAAATAGAAAAAGCACCAGCAAATCAAGAAAACATCTTCATCAGTTTGACAACAGGTGCTGCAAATGCTCACAATGCAAACAAATAAAGAAATGTGTTGCAAATGCTCACAACACAACCAAATAAAGAATTTTATTTGCAGAGCGTTTCTTTGTTTGGTTGTGTTGTGAGTATTTGCAGTGTGGTTCTTTATTTGGTTGTGTTGTGAGTATTTGTAGCACGTGTGTTGTCAAATTGAAGTTATTTTCTTAATTTGGAGGGTTTTTTTTCTATTTGCAGCGCATTTCTTTATTTGGTTGTGTTGTGAGCATTTGTAGCACGTGTGTTGTCAAATTGATGTTGTTTTCTTAATTTGCAGGGGTTTTTTCTATTTGCAGTGCGTTTCTTTATTTGGTTGTGTTGTGAGCATTTGTAGCATGCGTGTTGCCAAATTGGTGTTTTCTTAATTTGCAGGAATTTTTTCTATTTGCAGCGTGTTGAGGTCTCTCGGCCACTGTACAATGGCCTTAAAAAAGACCTCAGATGACTTCAGTATTAAAATACTATAATGTTGTTATAGTTTCTTTCTTGTTGCTAGGCCAGGGTTCTCTATGTTGTCATGGACTTTTAGATAAGCTATACAAGACTAGCAATGTATCAGCAAAAGACGTTCCTGTGATGGAAAAGAAAATAATCTCAGTTAATCAAGCAATAAAATAAAAGATAGGAATAGCCTCAAATGAAGATAATTTATTTTTTTCAGTTATGTATTTTGTTGTTTCATAATAAACATATTGATTGCATAGGTAAGAGATATTCACTCAATGTTGAATTATTATCCAGGTAAAGAGAAACATGATGTCTTCAGAGAGATGTTTGAATAACTGTTTTACTCTGTCTCACATTCTTAACAGTGTGAATAAACTCCACCCACTGCTGGAGTGTGTATATATTTTCTAAAAATATATTAAAAAATTAAAAAAAAAAAAAAAAAAGCATATGTTGGAAATTGCACATTTCAGAGCTGTTAATTCTTGACAGGATGGATGTTTGTGTTTCAGTCGCAGAGCACAGTAGTAAACAGCGGAGTCAGACACGCACATCCTTGGTTGACAGTGAAACTGAGCTTGAGGATTCGTTGGGATCTGCATGAAATCCTTTTTTCCTCTTTTTATTCATATATTTATTTATTCCACTGTTGTTTATTCCAGTTGAGAGTTTATGGAGCATGTAAACTGGGAATCTTAACAGTATCTTATGTAAAGAAATGTTCTTATGTAAGGATAAAATTTGATGGCAGTGTTTGTCTTTACAATTTTCCAGTGCACAATTGACTGAAGAGTTTACCGTAAATAATTCCCACCAACATCATAGTGCCAGGGGTACACAGTCCAGAAAGATGGTAAGTAAAATTCAAGCAGGCTTTATTGAACACAGCAGATTGGATTAAACGATGAATGAACAGGTATGCATGGAGGATGATCAGACAGGTGAGATGCCACACGCGCACACACGTTTACAGTCACTGATGAATAGAGAAACACTTTCCTTCCTTTTCTTGCAGAGCAAACACAACATTTGGAGAAAGAGATGGAGCTGGAGACAAGGAACTGGAGATCGAAGACTTGGGTAAGGACACGAGCAACAGGTAAGTAGACTTCAGGTGAATAACATTCCAAGGAGAACCTCAGGTAGGGACGGGACGAGACTAGACAGTCTGTGTGTGTGGTGAGTCCTTTTAACTAGTGCAGATGGAGTGAGTGACAGCTGATGGTCGTGACTGGATAATTGGTGACAATGAGCAGGTGAGCAGAAGGAGGGATGATGGGAAATGTAGTTTGGAGTACGTGACAGAACTGGTGACCGTGACACACAGATTATGCCACACTGTGGCCAATTTTTGAAATTACATAGTTTTCATCAGATTAAAAAAGGATTCAATTTTGAGGTGAGAGAGATTCATTTTATTATTTTATTGGCTTTGAACACAGAAATTACTTATATATCAACACCATTTAATTATAAGGCATGGCCACATATTTTTAATGTCGCAAACACGTGACTTTGCATTTGCTGAAACACACTTCTTTTTTTTTCAGAGAAAAATCAATCAGTAAAATCAAATCATTAAAGGATTTGGAATTTGAGACTTTAAAACAACGTAAATATTAATATCGAGACTTTCATTAATTGTTCAGTAAATAATGTACCTGTTCCCAATCAGTATGATGCATCTGTCCATGTTCAATCAGATCAGTTCAGTTCTCTGTTGAGGCTCTCAGTGCTCTGAGCTGTAAATTACTGCAGATCAGTCAGAAACACACACAGGAACTTCTTCCTCTATGAACTTCCTGCTGCTGTTCACTTTCATCCATATAGTGCCGTATACTGTATATACACTACCATTCAGAAGTTTGGGATCAATAAGATTTTTAGTGTTTTTTAAAGAAATTTATTTAAGCATTTATTTAATAAAAAAGTAGTATTGTCAAATTATAACAAATTTAAAATAACAGTTTTCTATTTTAAGATACTTTAAAAATCTTTTAATTTATTTTACTATACTTAATCTCACTGATCCCAAATTTTTGAACGGTGGTGTGTGATAAAAATGGATGCACAGATAAATGACTGGGGAGGTGCTCTGCTGTCTGTGAGTAGTGTGGTTGTGGTCAGTGACATCATAACCAATTCTCTCTCTTTTTGTTTCATAATGTAAATATTAGGAGGAATAATATATACAGTATCAGATTAACTCATGTGCATACACTTATTGCTTTTTTGAATTCAGAGTTTTGTAACTAAATGTAATCAAAACTTACTCGTTAACACGATAGTTTACCCCATGTTGTCCCAAACCTGTGTGAATTTCTTCAGCTGAACACAAAAGAAGATATTTTGAAGAATGTTGATCTTGACTCTTTTATGCCAAGCTTTCCTATACATACGGTTCTTAGAATAATCTACATGAGGCAAACTATTCTTAGAATTTTTGTTAAACTGTCCTACTATTCACATTAAATCCAATTTAACTGACACAACTTCTAGTATACAATTCCCTTTCTTTTTGAATGTGTTGTAGTTCATATAAGTCAGGTAATATAGTGCTGTTTTTTCAAACTGACTTTTTTATTGTTCTGTTCTAACAGAAACTTTGTGAGGAATAAGTATTGTTTTTTGTTTGCTCACAAAATGTCACACATATTTTGGTCTAGTTTGATAATATTTTATGGCGCTAAGCCTGTCCAGTGTGCAGTGGTCCTCAGTGATGACTGACTGATCACAATATCATGTTTTTGTATGAGTGTTGAGTGTGTTTCAGTCACTGTGGGCCTCAGAGCACAGTAGTACACAGCAGAGTCAGACACACGCACATCCTGGATCGTCAGTGGAACTGTTTTTGATGTTGTATCCAGTGTTGCAGAAAATCTCTTTTTAAAATCAGGCTCAGTTGTTCCTTCACTAAATGGATATTTGTTCAGAATGAATTCTGGTGATTTGTTTGAAAGTTGTTTGTACCAGAAGAGATAAACATCTGCATTTGTAGCTTTGGTATTGTAATTACACATTAAAGTCACTTGATCTGCTTCATTTGCAGTAATTTTTCTTGAAGGCTGTTCAACTCTGTCTTGCCCCCAGCACACTGGAAAATAAATGTAACTATTAATCACTTACATATATTAAGTAACTCACATATGAACAAATGATAAAGTGGAAATTAAGAAGTTCCTTACCTAAATCATGAGCTGTGAAGAAAAGTGTGATTGTTACCCATTTTTCCATTGCTGAGATAAAGAGATTAATATTTTAACGTGTTCTGAATGTGTCTCTCTGTCTTTACTCTAGCTCTTGGTTTCCTCTGTGCTGCTTTTCTCTTGATGTTTCCAGTCTTCAAGCTCTCAGATGCCACCTGTTTCCTTGAAGACACTTTGAGGGATGCTGCCTCCCTATGGTGAATTTATCTATATTCTAACTGACATTTTTATCCAAATTTAAAAACTTACAAATGTGAAACACAATCAGAAGCAATAAAACGGTAGCATAATACACAGTTATTAGATTTCTGCAACACAAGAGTAGTGTCTTGTGGACGTGTTTCCAGGGGAGGTGTGTTGTCAGACCATTTTGCAGCTTCATGACATTAATATTTAGCCTGTGGTAATAAAGTTTATCAAGTAATACAAATTCTTTATGAGAAATGTCATGATAAAGACATCCTACAGATTCATGGTTTGTCAAGAGAAATAGAAAGACATTTTAAGTTTAATTATGTTAATAATATTTAGAAAAAATAATACCAGTTAAAATATGTAACAATCAAAAGATAAATTTAAAAACTAAACTTGGTAATATTTCCAAACTTGTGAATGCCCACACATAGTTTTTGTTTGAGTGTTGAGTGTGTTTCAGTCACTGTGGGCTTCAGAGCACAGTAGTACACAGCAGAATCTGATACATGCACATCTTGGATTGTCAGAGGAGCTGATTTTGTTAATGTATGTAGACGTACATTAAATCTCTTCTTAAAATCATCGTCATTAGCTCCATAAGTAGACAGCATGTACTTTGGGAATCCATTTACTTGTTGCTGGTACCAGAAGAGAGTTGGCGATGGATCAATGCTTGTATACGTACAATTGATTATTACAGCTTCACCTTCATCTGCTGTTTGAACTCTCATATTCTGGTGGATGGTATCCTCAGATTTACACCCTAGAATTTTGAAAAACATTTACGATTTGAATAACTCAATCATTCATTCATCATTCCCAATTAAAAATGGAAGAAAAACTACTTACCCAAAAAATATGAGATGAACAACACTAAATATTTTTGCCAGTATGTCATCATAATTGTGTAAATGTGCTGTTAAAATAAACTAAACTGAATGAACACATCTACAGTAGAACAGATTTTTAACCCTCTTGTTGCTTCAGTCTCTCTTTGCTAAAGTTACACTGAACACATTTACAAACACATGGAGGAGGAGGAGCCTCAGTATCTGAATACAGATAGTTTGACTGAAAGGATTTGTGAATCATTGTACAATATTTAGCATTAATTTTGATTATGACTCGTATCTCATTTCTCAATTATATATGGAAAAAAGTGCAGATTAATAATACAGATAAAAATATGGAATACAGTTATTATAAAATATTAGTTTTGTTATGCATAACCAAACAAACTCTGTTAAATTTAATTAATGCAACATGAAGGTACACTATATTGCCAAAAGTATTGGGTATTCACCCCCTTCTAATGAACAGGTTTGACTACTTCAGTAATTTCCATGAGTACAAATCTTAATGTTTAAGCATATAATGATATTCTAGGGAATTGTGTGCTTCTAATTTTAAAGAAACAGTTTGGACAGGACCCTTTTTCTATTCTAACATGACAATGCCTCTGTGTATAAGGCAAGGTTCAAAAAGAAATGATTGATTTAGTCAGTGTGGAAGAACTTGACTGGTCTGCAGAAAGCCAAGTCCTAATCCAAGCTGAACACCTCTGGTGTGACTTTAAATGCAGATCTTGAGCCAAAAACTCTTTACCAAACCCCAATGACTTGTACATACACTATATGGACAAATGTATTGGGACACCCCCTTCTTTAGAACAGAAAAAGGCACTTCCAAAACTGTGGCAACAAAGATGGAAATATAATGCATGTATTTAAAAATTGTATTTCCATCTCTGTTGCAACAGTTTTGGAAGTGTCTAAAATGACTGTACCCATATGTACAAGTCTTTGGTGTTTAGTGATGAGTTTTTGATCTTGAAATCTTGAACAATTCTTTATCAAGATAGGAGTTATAAATAGTTGTTTTGAACAAATGCTTGATCCCCACTATACTTATCCCTCTGTATGTTCTAAGGCTGTTTATTCAAAATGCAAATGCATCTAACTATGATTTTATCTCCTCTTTGAACATGGTTGCTTTATAAAACTTTATGAATACTTGGAGAAGTATCTTTTAAATTAATCTTTGTCACCCTTTTTTTTTTGGCTTAATAAAGTGGTGTTCCTTTGTGTTAACAATAGCAGATATGGAGGTTGTATACGTGTGATGTAGATGCAATGCTGTGTATCAGGTTTTTGTACAGTGTTCTTGTGTTTCCTGTCACTGTGGGCTGCAGAGCGCAGTAGTACACAGCAGAGTCTGATATAGATGCAGAGGAGATCTCCAGATCCACATGGTTTTCTTTGTCTTTAGTGACTTTGGTAGTTAATCTGGCATCTACATAAGACTCCTGAGCTTGTGTTGATCCGTCTGAGATGAGCACAATGAACTGAGGAGCTGATCCGGGATACTGACGGTACCAGTGAAGACGATATGCAGTTGAATAACTGCAGGATAATTTAACACTTGAACCCTCGTCAGCAAACTCCTCTGTTTTGGTTGGTTTGATTTCATTTCCATATGCTGCATCTGCAAAAGTAGATCAAATCTTCTATGAACTGGTGTTAAAATTGAATTCAGTTTAGATGCTCAGAATAGAATGCAATATACAACATAAAGAAATCGCTGTATACTTAATTTTGAGCAGAAATTAGCCATTATGGCTGCTCAGAGTATTTAGATACACAACAATTCAATACTTACATGCAAAGGCAGAAAGCAGAATGACAGAATGGAGACTCATTGTGTGTGTTTCTTATTCTCTCTCTAACAGACTTGAAGTTTAAGAAGATCACATCAGATATCAATGCTTTAAACTCCACCTCTTCCAGAGAACCATTTGAGAGAGAAGATCAGATCTGGGCTGCGTTTCTCGATAATGATTGATCTTAGCGCTTAAGAGCGTCTTCTACGAGTCATTTTACGAACGTTCGTTATTGTTTCACGTGCGTTTCCCAAAAATGCACTTAACACAATCACACGTAGCCCTGCTTTAAGTGCTACTTAGGAGTTGCTATCCGTTTGTCGAGTGCTGAAATGTCACCTTATAGAATGGCTCGTAATTGAAGTACACGCTCGTTTATTGAAATGTTAACCTAATGCTGCTTTCCAGACAGCTCGGATATGATATAATATAATATAATATAATAGTTATAAGTATAATATTAATCTACTGTATAGATAGATAGATAGATAGATAGATAGATAGATGGATATCATCTGAAAGCTGAATAAATAAGCTTTCCATTGATGTATGGTTTGTTAGGATAGAATAATATTTGGCCAAGATACAACTATTAGAAAATCTGGAATCTGAGAGTACAAAAAAAAAAAAAAAAAACCCTGAGAAAATCGCCTTTAAAATTGTCCAAATTAAGTCAAGTCAAGTCAAGTCGAGCTTTATTGTCATTCTGCTACATGTGTGGACATATAGTGGAACGAAATGTCGTGTCTCGCAGGACCACGGTGCTACATACTAGTTAAACATAAGATAAACATACAACAATGCAAGTATAGGAAAAGCAATAGAGCTATACAACAGTTAACTATCTGACTATACATATACTAAAAATACTATAACTGCTATACCTAGTTGTCCACACATACACAAACTGAGACTGTACAAAAAAACTTTACATAAATACTGTACATGAAATTGTGCAAAAGAGATATATGTACATGAAATTGTGCAGAAAAAATATATATTTTGTACATTATTGTGCAGATTTTGTGGGAGACAGTGCATAGTGCAAAAAGATTTTGTAGTGCAATGCTCAAGTAAACATGTATTATTTTGTAGTGCAATGTTCAAGTAGACATATATTTTCTTAAGAGTCTTTGTGGCAGGGAGTGTTTGTAGAAAGTGTCTGGTGTGCATATAGTGGGATGAGTGCGTTACTACAGGTGGTTTGTATAGCCCACTCACCTGTGTGTAGCACATTCAGGGGTTTGGTCCAGAATTGCACTTAGTAATATTGTCAACAGTTTTTAATGAGTTGGGGGGTGGGAGGGCTGAGGTGTTCATGGTTTCAGAGGGGGACAGGGGGATTGGAGTTAAGAGCTCTCACAGCCTGGGGAAAAAAGCTGTTGAGCAATCTGACAGAGCGAGCTCTGATGCTCCGGTACCTTCTACCTGATGGCAGGAGCTGGAAGAGGTTGTGAGAGGGGTGGGTGGGGTCCTTCACGATGCTGGTGGCCTTGTTGGAGCATCGTGAAAGGAAAATGTCCAGGATGGAGGGGAGAGGGGCACCAATGATCTTTGCGGCAGTGTTCACTGTCCGTTGTAGGGTCTTGCGGTCAGCAGCACTGCAGTTCCCATACCAGACAGTGATGCAGGTGGTCAGCACACTCTCAATGGTGCCCCTGTAAAAAGTGGTGAGGATGGGTGGAGGGAGACTTGCCCTTTTCAGCCGGCGGAGAAAGTGGAGGCGCTGTTGTCCCTTCTTGTTGAGTGACGTGACGTTGGTGGTCCAGGTGAGATCCTCTGTGATGTGCACTCCCAGGAATTTAGTGCTGCCGACTCTCTCCACGGTTGAGCCGTCGATGGTCAGCGGGGGGTGGTCAACAGAGTTTCTCCTGAAGTCCATCACAACCTCTTTCGTCTTACCCACATTGAGGGACAGGTTGTTAGCACCACACCATTCAGCCAGCTGTGCCACTTCCTCTCTGTAGTGCGTTTCATCGTTGTTGCTGATGAGGCCTACCACAGTTGTGTCATCAGCAAACTTGATGATGTGGTTGGAGCTGGACTTGGCAGTGCAGTCGTGGGTCAGCAGCGTGAAGAGCAGCGGGCTGAGCACACAGCCTTGTGGGGCACCTGTGTTCAGTGTGGTAGTGCTGGAGGTGTTGCGGCTGACACGGACTGACTGAGGTCTTGCAGTTAAAAAGTCCAGGATCCAATTACAGAGGGAGGTGTTAAGGCCCAGCTGGTTTAGTTTGTGGATGAGCTGTTGTGGGATTATTGTGTTGAATGCTGAGCTGAAGTCAATGAACAGCATTCTTACATAAGAGTCTTTCTGTTCCAGATGGGTAAGAGCTAGGTGGAGAGTGGTGGATATTGCATCGTCCGTGGAACGGTTTGGACGGTATGCAAACTGGAGTGGGTCCAGCGTGTTTGGAAGACTGGACTTGATGTGCTGCATGACTAACCTCTCAAAGCACTTCATCATGATTGGGGTCAGTGCTATGGGACGATAGTCATTCAGACAGGACACAGGTGACTTCTTTGGTACTGGAATTATGGAGGTGGATTTGAGACACGTGGGGACGACTGCCTGGCTCAGCGAGATGTTGAAGATGTCTGTTAGGACATCCGTCAGCTGTGCAGCACAGTCTTTCAGTACACGTCCAGGTATGTTGTCAGGGCCCGCAGCCTTTCGTGGGTTAATCCTGGATAGGGTCTTCCTTACGTCGACTGGAGAGAGACAGAGTACCTGGTCGTTTGGAGATGTGAGTAGTTTCTGTGCAGGTGTGTCGTTCTGTATCTCAAATCGTGAGTAGAAGTGGTTGAGTGCCTCTGGTAAAGATGTGTCATCATCACTGGCCTGTGGCAGGGGCTTGTAGTCAGTGATGGTCTGAATGGCTTGCCATAGGGTCCGAGTGTCTCTGCTGTCTGTGAAGTGATTGTTGATTTTTTTAGCATACTGATGTTTTGCCTTCTTGATGCCATGAGACAGATTGGTTCTTGCTGTTTTGAGGGCTGCTTTATCTCCTGATCTGAATGCTTCATCTCTGGTCTTTAGCAGCCCACGAACCTCTGCTGTCATCCATGGCTTCTGGTTGGCACGTGTGGTGATGGTTTTGGTGACTGTCACATCATCTATGCACTTTTTGATGTAAGCAGTCACAGTTTCGGTGTACTCCTGCAGGTCTGTGTGGTTGTTGTAGGTGGCCGCCTCTTTAAACATGTTCCAGTCTGTGTCCTGGAAGCAGTCCTGCAGTGCTGAGGTGGCATTGTCTGGCCATACTGTGATCTGCTTTTGAACCGGTTTGGTGAGTTTGAGAAGTGGGCTATATGCTGGGATTAGCATAACAGAGATGTGGTCTGAGTACCCGAGGTGGGGGCGGGGTTCGGCTTTGTATGCGTTCTTAACTGTTGTGTAAACAAAGTCCAGCGTGTTGTTTCCCCTTGTTGCAAAGTTCACATGTTGGTAGAACTTTGGCAAAACTGTCTTTAAGTTTGCGTGGTTGAAGTCACCGGCTATGATGAAAAAGCCGTCAGGGTTATTTGTTTGTTGTTCGCTGATGGCGCTGTACAGCTCGCGAAGCGCGTCCTTTGCGTTTGCACACGGAGGAATGTAAACCGCGACAATAACAATGGCCGTGAACTCCCGCGGCAGATAGAACGGTCGACACTTCACAAACATAAACTCCACCAGTGATGAACAGTGTTTTGTCACTACCGCAGCATTGTTACACCATTCTTTGTTGATATACACACACAAGCCACCCCCGCGAGTCTTACCAGACAGTGATGAATCTCTATCCGCTCGGTAGCAGGTTAGGCCGTGCAGCTGAATGGCGGAGTCCGGGATGTTGTCGTTTAGCCATGTTTCAGTGAAAACAAACACACAACAATCCCTTTCCTCATGCTGTGTAGATCGACTGAGTTGAATTAAGTCCAGTTTGTTTTCCAGAGAGCGAACGTTTGAGAGCATGAGTGTTGGAAGAGCCGGTCTTGTGGGGTTAGCCCTCAGCCTAGCTCGTATACCTCCGCGCTTACCGCGCTTCCGTCCTCTCTCACACCGCTTGCGACGCCGCCTTGTGCGGGTAGCGTCAGTAGGCGAGGCCGCGGTCTCGAGGTCCGGCTCCAGCAGTAAACAAAGGCCTCGTAGCTTCTCAGTAGCCGCCGGCGAGAGTTTGAGTTTGTATGTCTTGTCGATATCCAAAAGACTTTGGCGATCGTATATGTATCTCGGAGTGATCTCCCGATGAATTAACGGTAAATCGACACTATTTGGAGACGAACAGACGACATTAAAAGACATAAAAGCACCGTCTTTGGGACCTGGAGAGGCCGCAGCGTCTGACCGCGCCGCCATCTTGGTCGTAACCCTGCATTTCTTAGCAATGCATATTACTAATTAAAAATTAAGTTTTGATATATTTAAAGTAGGAAATTTACAAAATATCTTTGTGGAACATGATCTTTACTTAATATCCTAATGATTTTTGGCATAAAAGAAAAATCAATCATTTTGACCCATACAATGTATTTTTGGCTATTGCTACAAATATACCTGTGCTACTTAAGACTGGTTTTGTGGACCAGGGTCACATATACGGTGCGTTCCAAACAGGAAATATCGCCCTCCGAAGGGCACTTCAGAGTGAAAACAATAATGGCCACCATATTGAAGGGTCGTTCCAAACCGAAGTGCTCAAAACTAGCCACTTCAAAGGGCCCTTCGGAATGAAGGATTTCAAAGGGTACAACTGATGGACACTTCGGCTCCCATGATCCTTTGCGCTGATTCTTTGCATGATGACGGCGCTTCCGTATGATGACGCAGAAGGGCACTTCAAGAAACAGTTGTTTGGTCCCCTACACCCTTCAACCCTTCGAAGCTCTCACTCCGGAGGGTAAACCCCTTTGAAGGGATTAGGGCATAGAGATGAGCCCTTCCGAATGGAATGCAGGGATAGTATCTGTAGAGACATTGTTTCCGGGTCCAGTACATGGCTGGATGTCGTGCACGTCAGCAAGTTATTAACAGATTATTATTATTATTTTTTTTTTATTTATTTTTTTTTTTTAGTTTATCCCTATTTTTCCCCAGTCTTTGAAGCGTATTTCCTACATTACTTCTTTTATTCGTTTTTTTCAGTCATTTAATTTAGATGTGTATTTCTTTCTTTTTTTGTTGTTGTTTTTGTTTTCTGCCCTTTTTTATTATTTCATTTATAAATTCATTAGAAAAAAAACCGACTAATAAAGTGTACAATCAAAAGCTTTAATTACAATCACATTGCACTTGAGTAAAGTTAAAGGTGTAATCTGCCGATTGTCCTGCAGGTGACCTCATAAATCTTCACGATTACTCCAGAGCACTCGTAGATCTACCAAGATTTTCAAGTAGGCTACTACTTAAGTTACGATGGTTTTGGGATATGGTCCGCAAGTCTAAGATGATTCGTGTAATCGTTTTTACGATCAATTTAAGCTTACGATGCTTTTGGGAAAGGCAGCCCAGATCTGTTTCATTCACCACTGTGTCATTTAATTACTATTCACATCCTATAGTGCAGTGGTTCTCAACCACATTCCTGGAGGACCCCCATCACTGCACATTTTGCATGTCTCCTTAATCAAACACACCTGATTCAGGTCACCTGCTCATTAGTAGAGACTCACAGACTTGGGTGTGTCAGACAAAGGAGACATGCAAAATGTGCAGTGTTGGGGGTCCTCCAGGAATGTGGTTGAGAACCACTGCTATAGTGCATACAGCACCCTCTTGTGGTTACTTACTGACTCCGTTATATGATAAATCCTCATAACACAACAAACAGAATATGACCTGGATTAATTCCTCGTACAGCACTTTACTATAGCACTGAGCTATTTGACTAATAATCAGCAGTGAGTCTCTGTTTAGATGTACATATCTACAAAGAGTGAATTTAGGGATGAAGTTTATTTTATTTTGGTGGTAAAAAATAGGTATTAATTTAATGTGCCTGTACAAAAATGCAAGTTGAACTGTATTTAAATCATTGTTTAGTCAGTGACTTGCATCCTAGAGGAGAGTGTAAACAAATAGCATTCATAATAGTAATAAGTTTAAAAATATGCATAATTTATCATACCACTGCTGCAATATAGTTTATATATTGTTTTATAGTTTATCTCATATTAATACAGTGTGAATTTATAATATACTGTACCTATATTTATGGTTTACCTATATTTATTGGTTGTACACCTTCATCTGTGTCAGGTTTTTGTACAGTGTTCTTGTGTTTCCTGTGACTGTGGGCCTCAGAGCACAGTAGTACAGAGCAGAGTCTGATACAGCAGCAGAGGAGAGGATCAGATCCACATGTTTGACTTCTTTTGTAGCTTGTTTTTCTTTTCTGAGCTTAGTAGAGAACCTGGGATCTACATCAGATGGCTTAGTCTCTTTCACACTCTCCATTATAAGCACAAGAAATTGAGGAGCTGATCCGGGATACTGACGGTACCATTGAAGTGAGTCTGCAGAGGAATAACTGCAGGATAAAGAAACAGTTGAACCCACTGCAGCAGATTCCTCAGTGCTTTCTGGTGTGATTTCATCTCCAAAACTCACATCTGGAAAATAGGGAAAGGGAGAAAAAAATAATAATTTGTAAATAATGATTAAATTGAATTACTATAGTGATTTTAAATTTTAAGCAATAAACAATACTAGTTAATTATATTAAATAGTAATGTTGAATTGTCATTGTGATGATTCTACATTGTAAAAGCAGGGGAAATGTACATTAAGGTTGTAATAAGTTTATATTTTCAATGAAAAGTTAATTAAGCATGTAAGATAATATTATTTGACAAAATATACACTACCGTTGAAAAGTTTGGAATCAGAACGATTTTTAATGTTTTTAAATGAGTTTCTTATGCTCATCAAGGCTGCATTTATTTGATCAAAAATACAGGAAAAAATGTAATATTGTGAAATATTATTACGATGTAAAATAACATTTTTCTATTTTAATATACATTAAAATCTAATTTATTCCTGTGATGCAAAGCTGAATTTTCAGCATCATTACTCCAGTCTTCAGTGTCACATGATCCTTTCTAATATGCTGATTTATTATCAGTGCTGGAAACTGTTGTGCTGCTTAATATTGTTTTGGAACCTGTGATACTTTTTTTCAGGATTCTTTGATGAATAAAAAGTTAAAAAGAAGAGCATTTATTTATAATAGAAATCTGGTCTAACAATATACACTACCATTCAAAAGTTTGGGGTAAGTATTTATATTGTTAGAAAAGATTTATATTTTGAATAAATGCTGTTCTTTTTAACGTTTATTCATCAAAGAATCCTGAAAAAAGTATCGCAGTTTCCAAAAAAATATTTGGCAGCACAACTGTTGCCAACATTGATAATTCTAATAATAAATCAGCATATTAGAATGATTTCTGAAGGATCATGAGACACTTTATACTGGAGTAATGGCTGATGGAAATTCAGCTTTGCATCACAGAAATAAATTATATTTTAAAGTATATTAATATAGAAACCATTATTTTATATTATAATAACATTTAGCAAGATTACTATTTTTTCTGTATTTTTGATCAAATAAATGCAGCCTTGATGAGCATAAGAGACTTCTTTAAAAACATTACAAGTCTTACTGATCCCAAACTTTTGAACGGCAGTGTATGTACATTGTTAAATTAGAAATGCACATGCATGCAAAACATACACAAATGCACTTACATGTCAAGGCAGAAAGCAGAACGACTGAATGAAGTATCATTATGTGTGTGTCACAGCAGCAGGACTGAGCTTTGTGACAGTCTAGCAAATGTAACAAGATCACCTTGGCTCTATATGCTAAACTCCTCCTCTTTGATGCCAAAACCCCCCTCACATCTGCACATAATTTAAAACATTATATTTAGGCCGCATTTACACTGCAGGTCTAGATGCATAAATCAGATTTTTGGACTTTAGCGTATCCAATGTTTTTGATGACCCGCTTACACCTTCTTTTAAAAGTGACCTGTATCCGATATCTGCATTTACACTACACACCTGGCTCAAATCTAGTTCTAATACGTTTTCTTTTATTTTGTCCCTTATTAATTGTTATGCTGAGGCAGAATCTGCAAACTTTTAAAATATTTTTTAATAAATTAGGGGGATAATTTGTGGAATTGTGAAATGGATTTAAACTTGGTTACAATATGTTAAATGGAACTACCTGAAAACAATCAAATGTGAATGCCGGTCATTCCAATTTTGTTGAGCTTTATGTTCTGTGTATACAGATTTCAAGGGGGCCTGGTAATGTAAGGCCCCTGTAATGTGTTTTCCTTAGTTTTTGTATGAGTGTTGAGTGTGTTTCAGTCACTGTGGGCCTCAGAGCACAGTAGTACACAGCAGAGTCAGACACATGTAGGTTCTTGATCATAAGTGGAAATGTTCTTGGTGTGGAGTTCAGTGTTGCAGAATATTTCTTTATAAAATCAGGCTCAGTGGTATATTGATTCAGAATGAATGTTGGTGATCTGTTTGGTAGCTGTTTGTACCAAAAGAGGTCTGGACTTGTAGAAGCAGTAGTATAATTACACATTAAAATAACTTGAGCTCCTTCACTTTCAGTCATTTCTCTTGTAGACTGTTCAACCCTGTCCTGTGCTGAGGACACTGGAAAAATAGATAGGAAAAAGTAAGTCATTAACATGAATTATTAGCAAAGTAAACTTAAAAATTTATTAACTTTAATGTAAGTAAATAATTTTCTTTTAAAGTATACAGAAGTGCTTACCATCATAATGTGCTATGAAACACAGGGAAATTAAAGCCCATCTAAACATAGTTGATCTATAAACAAACATTCACTCAACTGTGGTCTCCAAAACTGTTCATCTCACAGTGTTTCTTGAAATGTTTGTGTTGTCACATGATCTACTCTTGGATGGAGAGAGTGATGTTGACCCCTTGTGGATGAAGTTTGAAATTGCTTAAAAATTGTTATTTTGGAAACCATTTTTCACAAAATTAGAATTAGTCTGAAAGTGTTTTTAGAACACGTTTTTGATCCCTACTAGCCATCTCTGTATTGTAAAGCCATTTAGTTATTGGATATACCAATGTGTATCATGCACCTATTTTATTTCTTCCTTGCAGTAAATGATCTTAAGGTGTGCCTTGTTTATTGACCACATTTGTGCATGTGAATAGTGATTTCTTCCTTAATATTTTACACTGACACTTTTCAACCTACAATAATCATGCATTTGAATTTACAAATGCTCAAAGTTGTGGCTCCTTTGAATGGGCAAAATAGTTCTAGATATAATAGAGGGGTCTGCATGTAATTCATTTAAGGGTCACATTTCTCCCTGTACATATATAAATACATCCCAGACTATAGAAGAGAAAAACTGAAACGTTATCCATTGTGCAGTGCACTGTATTCACTGTCAGATCTGTGTAGTCCCTTCTCTCTGTTTACATTTCACACCTGAGGAACAGTTACAATCACAAATGTTTTGTCCTGTTTTTCATGAACTGTTGACTATGAATTGATGTAATGTGCTGTATTACAGCAGAAAATAGAAAACTGATCTATGATCATTATTTTATTATTTGAGAATGAGCACAATAGTAAAGAGCTGAATCTGAATCACATCTTTAAAAATGTGTTCAGTTGAAGTGAAGGATGTATTTTACTGTAACCAAATTACATAAAAATAATGTTATTATTAGATCAATCAATCAGTTGTATGACCACAAGTATTTTTAATTAATATTAAGTGTCTTTTTAAAAGCTGTTACATGATCAATATTGTCAGAGTTCTGTTAGCTTAAAAATTGTAATGTGAATAGCAAAGTAATACCAGTAAAGCCTCATTTTTGTTGATATATTTTCCATAAATTATTTAAATAATATATAGCTATGAAGCTTTATATATGAACCAATTAATTTCTACAATATTAAAGGTTTCAAAGTAATTTTCCAGTTTATTCATGTTGTTTTTTTTTAATGTAATATATTTATTTTTGTATAATAATAATAATAATAATAATAATAATAATAATAAATGCATATTCATAAAATACATTTAATATTGTTTTTGTAATATACGTATGTAATATATAATCAATGTAATATATAAAAATAGTTAAATATCTCAAACTGTTACACATGTGCCTTGTCAACACTTCAAGTTAATAATGTGTAGTAACATTTTAAAAACAGTCATTTTTATAGGTATTTAAGATTTGCCTTCTCAGATGTGTCAGGTTTTTGTACAGTGTTCTTGTGTTTCCTGTGACTGTGGGCTGCAGAGCACAGTAGTACAGAGCAGAGTCTGATACTGCAGCAGAGGAGATCTCCAGATCCACATGGTTTTGCTTTTCTTTGTTGGGTTTAGCTGTGAATCTGGCATCTACATCAGACTTAGCATCTTTTGCACCATAAAAGAGTATTACAAGGAATTCAGGAGCTGATCCGGGATACTGACGGTACCAAAGTAAAGACTGTGCAGATGAATAACTGCAGGATAATATAACACTTGAACCCTCAACAGCAAACTCCTCCGTTTTAGTTGGTCTGATTTCATTTCCATACACAGTACCTGCAAAAATAAATCAACATTTATGAATGTGAATTTAGAATGAATCAAGTGTGATCAGTGATATTTTAATGGTATGAATATCGGCTTAATTAAAATTCCTCACATTATGGTTGATTAGAATACTAAGATGTAATGCAAGAAAATGAATACTTACATGTAAAGACAAATAGCAGAATAACAGAGTGGTGTACCATTGTCTGTGTTCACTAATGCAGCTTAAATGAGCTCTGCAACAGGCACTGAAGGGTTTTAACAAGATCACAATATGTGTCAGTGTTTATGGCTCCACCTCCTCCAGTAGAACTATAACTCACATTTCAAAATCTTGAAAAGTGAATATAACAGAATATATTAAAGTCCAATTTCTGTTGATTCTCAGTAATACGCATGAAGATTTTGAAATAAACACTGAAAACACAAAATTCAAGATTTTTCACTCAATAAACTCCTAATTTGCTGATTATTAATAGTTAGTAGGGTAGTTGTTAAGTTTAGGTATTAAGGGATCTGGAATATGGTCATACAGAATAAGCATGTGCCTAATGAGTGCTAATAAACCGCTAATATGGTAGTCATATGCATCCTAATAAGCAACTAGTTAGTAGTGAGAATTGGACCTTAAAATAAAGTGTTACCTAAAAAGTAAAATTCTGTTGGCACCATTTATTTTTTTCTTATATCTCTTTCACTGGCTATTGCTTTCTCATATCTAAATGATCAATTTATGCATTGATATATGCATTTCTTTATTACTTCTTTTTTTGCATTAGATGCTTTGATGCATTACTACTTCTTTTCTTTCTACAAACCACCATTGTTTGAACTGCTCTGTGATATTTTCTGAAAGATATTTATTGTTCAGGATGTTTTTGTACAGTGTAGTTGAGTTTCCTGTCATTGTGGGCATCAGTGCACAGTAGTACATAGCAGAATCTGTTCAGAATCAGAGATCTCCAGGCTCACAAGATTGTTGTTTTTATCAACTTTGGGTATGAGACGATCAGGAAGAGGGTTACTTGTGGCTCCATGTGGTTAAATAAATGCGAGGAACTCCGGTTTGGATCCCGGATACTGACGATACCAGTGCAGGTTATTTACAGTTCCATCTTGTTTACAAGACAGAGTGACATTTTCTCCCTCAGATTTAAATGCCTTGTTTTCCAGCGGTGTTATTGACTGTGCAAATGTCTCCTCTGCAAAACAACCATTACATTTTTTGAAATCAGAGTTCAGCAGCATAAAAAATAAAGCGATGAAATATCCAAACACTGTATAAAACTCCAGATTTATGACATTATTTGATCAAATGATTAAATGTCAAGAATAAGCTCTTACTTTTAATCAACAATAGCAGAATCAGAACACAAAGGATGGTCATGTTTGCAATGTACAAAGCAAAAGCTGAGTTGCTCTTTTCAAGATCCCCACAGACTCCACCTATCTGTCAGTGTAAGAGGATGAGAACAGCATTAAAATTAACCTTTTGTTTGATGAACACCGAAGTAAAAATATAAACTATAATAACCAAAAAGTAAGAAATCAAGCTCATCTGATCATTAAGATTATCTTTTTCATTATGGTGGATGTTTATTTTGGCCTACTGCTGGTTATGTTGTTTTAAATACAAGTTTATGGTTAATAAAATCCTGGGTTTAACCAACACATTAGAGTCCTCATTCATTATAGCTGCAAATTTATTTACTTAAAAGAAATGTTTAACATTTAACTCATAACTTAACTCCTTAAAGAAGGATGAACAGCTCATTAAATGATAATGTTGAGTTTATATCGCCTTCTTCTGGTCTTTTACACCTTTCAGCAATAACCAGGTTTATGGTGATTATATAAGTAATGAGTAATATGAAATCATCTGAAACCAAGAGTAAGGGAAAATGAATGCATACTGTATGTAAAAGTAACTAATGTGAAAACAGATCATGTAAAATGAATGTAAACTTTTAAGTGAAAGAAATCTACTAAAACAGAGTATATTATATATAGGCTTTAAAAATTAAATCATAGACTAAACGATTTAATTAATCAAATTAAAACACATTTTAAAATAAATAAATTAAATTGCATAATGATGTTGCATTGTCAGAGTTTTTGTATGAGTGTTGAGTGTGTTTCAGTCACTGTGGGCTTCAGAGCACAGTAGTACACAGCAGAGTCAGACACACGCAGATTCTTGATTGTTAAAGGAACTGAAGTTGTGCTGAGATTCGCATGAAATCTCTCCTTGAATTCTTCCTCACTGTTTCCAGATTTAGATAATCTGTTTAACATGTGCTTGGGATTTCCATTGACTTTCTGCTGGTACCAGAAGAGAGTCGGGCCTGGATAAGCAGTCTGATATGTACAGTCGATCATTACAGTATCACTTTCAAAAGCAGACTGAATCCTTGTATGCTGATCAATTTTGTCTTGAGAATTACAACCTGAAATTTAATTAAAACAATATGACTAAATATGCACATTACACACATAAGGAAAATCATTTTAAATATATTTGAAAAGAATCATTCTTTGATAGTGCTACTCACCCCAGATATATAAAGCTATGATCACAATAGTACATTTCCAGAGTGCCATTATATACAATTGAAATCACCAACTCTTCAAAAAATATGCAGAGATGTTGTGATCCTCTTCCTCTTTCTGCATCTGTTAAAGCCGTAGTAAATTCATATCACTTGATCTGACTGCTGGGAGGAGCCTCAATGAAGACTGTAGTATTGTCTATATATTAAACTGCAGTATATCACTTAATTATTACTACATGAACAATGATTAATCTTAGAGTATACATACAGTACACTATGCATCCATGCATTTGATTAGCCTATATTGCTTTATTCACCAAAACAGTGAATAAAGACTTATTACACTGCTCTCTACACTTGATCAGTCAATTGCAGCATTCAGCAGCAGTGTGATATTTCCTAATATTTACTATCATTGATAGCAATGGTGTTTTAATGCTGATCCTCATCAGAGTAACTGAAACTGGTGCTACTTCATATCTCTTGTATCACAATGCTGACTCACGTTCTGTTATTCCAAACGCAACTGGCACCATCTTGTATCCCAATGGACTTCAAAAAGACCTCAGATGACTTCAGTATTAATATTACTAGTATTTTGTTACACTTTTTTCTCCTTGCTAGAGTTGTTTTGTGTAATACAGATGCAATTCTGTGTGTCAGATTTTTGAACAGTGTTTATTGTGTTTCCTGTGACTATGGGCTGCAGGGCACAGTAGTACAGCGCAGAGTCTGAAACTGCAGTAGAGAAGATCTCCAGGTCCACACGTTTGATTTCTTTTTTAGCTTCTGAATATAGACGTAGCTCAGGCTCAGATTTACTTAAATATTCAGTGACAAAAAGTAAAAACTCTGGTCTTGCTCCGGGATACTGGCGATACCACTGGATAGTAACACTAGTGCTGCTAGAGAGACTGTAGTTACAGGAGAGAGTCACATTTTCACTCTCAGAATAATGTTTTTCTGGAAACCATGGTTGTCAACAAAAGTATTTCCTGTGAAAAAGAAAAGGGCCTTACTTAATCAAAAAAAAAAAAAAAAAAAAAAACAAGAAAAAAAAAAAAGAGATATTAAACATTGCTTAAAATAATATCTCTTACCCATGCAAAGTTGCATTATTATCCAGCTAAAGACAAACATGATGTCTTCAGAGAAACAGTGATGGAAGGATTTGAATAACTGTTTGACTCTGTCTCACACTCTTAACATTGTAAATAAACTCCATCCACTGCTGGAGTGTTTCATTCTGTAACAGCAGTGAAAAACATGCTCGTGTTACTTCTTATCAGGATGTCTATGTGTTTTAATCACAGTGGGCTGCAGAGCACAGTAGTAGACAGCAGAGTCAGACACAAGTATCCACGATTGACAGAGAAACTGAGCTTGGGGATTTGTTGAGATCTGCATGAAATATTTCCTCAAATTCTTTGTCACTGCTGCTTGATCCATTTGAGTGTTGACGAAGCATGTACACTGGGAATCCACTGGTTTTATGTTGGTGCCAGTAAAGATAAGGATATTGGTCACTGGTACTGTAAGTGCAGTGAAGTTTAACCATCTCGTGTTCAGAAGCTGTTTGAACTCTTGCTGGCTGTTTCACAGAATCCTGTGTATTGCACACTGTCAGGAAAAAAAACAAAAACAAAAAACAGATATATACATTCTTATAATGATCATGCACATACATTAGATTTAATTGAGTTAAGTTACTTACCAAGAACTACTGCCATTAAAAGTAAATTCCTCAGCCAGATTAACATACTTCATGTGCAGCAGGCAATATTAGTCTGAAGTCTAACAGTACAAAACTTTTTGCAGAGGATATACACATATAGCATCATAGACTATGCCACAAAGTGGCCAACTTCTGAAATTACATTGTTTTCATTCAATTATAAAGGGTCCTTCTCAAAGACAAAATCTGAAATAATCTTAATGCAATAAGTCCCTTTCTGATTTTTTTTTTTTTTTTTTTACTTTCTGGACTATCATAAAAAAACATAATTTTATAATGTATCATTCTTTCTTGCAGCAAGACTAAAGAGCACGCAGAATGTTCTGTTGTACAGAAATTACAAAGACCCTTTGAGTAAAAGCATTTGCTAAATTAATAAATGTAAAATTACTGAATTAGCAAAGCTTATCAATTAAAAGGAGTTTTCACATGCTTTTGGCCATACAGTATATAATGTATATGGCTTTAGTTTGTTGAGGACTAGATTTGAGCATGAAAATGGTCTGTTTGTCAGTGGGAGAAGAAGCTCTGATGTCACTGCCAAAGCTATGAAAATAAACCCAAGAGACTGAACGATAATATCAATATTGGCTGGATGTTGTTGGAGAGTCAACAGAGCCATAAACTCAACAGAAGTGGTGCTGAGAGACACAATCATTAGGAGGAGTCCTAATTTTGAAAAAGGCAGAAATCTCAACACCCTTTCAACAAATCTCATTTAAGTGACTTCCCTCTATTGGCTCCCCTGTTTTACTGCATGAAGACAAGCAATTAAGAAATTATATTTTAGAATATGTTTGTGTATAACAGGAACTGCAAAGAATATGATCTCTGAACACATTGTCAGTGCTTTTTGGAAGTTTTTCTTTATGTCTAATTCAAACTTACACAGGTGTTACCAAATATTTTATTACATTCAGGGCTGGATAGATTGTGGATTTGATTGTGGTTTTCAGTAGACAGTTTCAAAGTGAAAAGAGCTTCAAATTTTTGTACGACATGTCTCATGTTTTGTATCACTGGGATACTACTCTTACTACTCTTAGAGCACAATAATAGAGAGCTGAATCTAACAGACGTACATCAGTAATAGTGAGTTCAGTGGATGTACGTGTTATAGCCGATTGAAATCAACCATCAGAGGTGTGATCTTCATAATGTGATCGGGCACCTTTGCGTAATAAATACTGTGGTTCTCCATTGGGATACTGTCTGTACCAGTAAAGCACAACATATTCACTATTTGTACTATATGAGCAGCTCAGCTTGACAGTTTCTGTTTCTTTAGAGTTTTTGTCTGTCCCTTTATCTGACTCAATGTTGTCTCCAGCCACCAAACCTGTGAACAGTAAGCACATAACTGATTTTTTGATTTGTGAAAGCAAAGTTGTCAATATATTGGAAACACATTTCACAGCATGTTTTTCAAAATACAAATGATCCAAATAATATCAATATAGCCTTTTGGGTTATATTGATTTTAAATGATCATAAATATTTATGTACATACATATATACACTCAACGGCCACTTTATTAGGTACACCTGTTCAATTGCTTGGTAACACAAATTGCTAATCAGCCAATTACATGGCAGCAACTCGATGCATTTAGCCATCTAGATGTAGTGAAGACGACTTACTGAAGTTCAAACCGAGCATCAGAATGGGGAAGAAAGAGGATTTAAGTGACTTTGAACGTGGAATGGTTGTTGGTGCCAGACGGGCTGGTCTGAGTATTTCAAAAACTGCTGATCTACTGGGATTTTCACGCACAACCATCTCTAGGGTTTACAGAGAATGGTCCAAAAAAGAGAAAATATCCAGTGAGCGGCAGTTGTGTGGATGAAAATGCCTTGTTGATGTCAGAGGTCAGAGGAGAATGGGCAGACTGGTTAGAGATGATAGAAAGGCAACAGTAACTCAAATAACCACTCGTTACAACCAAGGTATGCAGAATACCATCTCTGAACGCACAACACGTCGAACCCTGTAGCACAGTGGTTCCCAACCACGTTCCTGGAGGCCCCCCAACACTGCACATTTTGCATCTCTCCTTTGTCTGACACACCCAATTCAGGTCTTGGAGTCTCTACTAATGAGCTGATGATCTGAATCAGGTGTGTTTGATTAAGGTGACATGGAAAACATGCAGTGTTGGGGGGCCTCCAGGAACGTGGTTGGGGAACCACTGCTGTAGCAGATGGGCTACAGCAGCAGAAGACCACACCGGGTGCCGCTCCTGTCATCTAAGAACAGGAAACGGAGGCTACAGTTCGCACAGGCTCAACAAAATTGGAACGTTGTCTGGTCTGATGAGTCTTGATTTCTCCTGCCACATTCAGATGGTAGGGTCAGAATTTGGCGTAAAGAACATGAAAGCATGGATCCATCCTGCCTTGTCTCAACGGTTCAGGCTGGTGGTGGTGGTGTAATGGTGCGGGGGATATTTTCTTGGCAGACTTTGGGCCCCTTAGTACCAATTGAGCATCATTTAAATGCCACAGCCTACCTGATATTGTTGCTGACCATGTCCATCCCTTTATGACTACAGTGTACCCATCTTCTGATGGCTACTTCCAGCAGGATAATGCACCGTGTCACAAAGCTCAAATCATTCTCAGACTGGTTTCTTGAACATGATAATGAGTTCACTTTACTCAAATTGCCTCCACAGTCACCAGATCTTAATCCAATAGAGCACTTTTGGGATGTGGTGGAATGGGAGATTCGCATCATGGATGTGCAGCCGACAAATGTGCAGCAACTGCATGATGCTATCATGTCAATATGAACCAAAATCTCTGGGGGATGTTTCCAACACCTTATTGAATCTATGCCACGAAGAATTAAGGCAGTTCTGAAGGCAAAAGGGGGTCCTAGCAAGGTATACCTAATAAAGTGGCCTGTGTGTGTGTGTGTGTGTATATTTGTAAGTTGTTCAGTAAATAATGTACCTGTTCCCACAATGAGAATCAGTATAAAGCATCTGTCCATGTTCAGTTCTCTGTATAGTATAAAGCATCAGATCAGATCAGTTCAGTTCTCTGTTGAGGCTCTCAGTGCTCTGAGCTGTAAGTCACTGCAGATCAGTCAGAAACACACACAGGAACTTCCTCCTCACTGAACTTCCTTCTGCTGTTTATGACTGTCATTTAATGGTTTAGATAGCTATGCTATTTTATTAAAGATTTAGAGAACGTTGTATATAAAAGGTTTTACATGGGAGTTTAGCCTACATCAAAAACAACATCAGAAGCATGTTAATTAAAACATTTTTGATGGATTTTAGCTTCCTCACTCTGCACAAACCATGATAATGGTGATGATGGAGCACAGAGTGCAATGGAGTATTTCTTCAAAAAGAACATAAATATTAAAAAAAAAAAATCAACCCAATAAGTGTCAGTATATAGAAGCCAGTGAAATATACTGTACACATTACACCGATATACATCCAACTTCTGAATTTATTAAGGTCGTAAAGTCACAAATATTTGATGCCTACAGTTTTTACTCTGTCAGTTTCCTCATATTTATTATTAGCATGGAAATATTAAATAATGAAAACCTGAAGAAAATGTAGTTTCTTGATTTATATGTTTTCTGTTATGTAAGTATATTTTCAATATAATTTGTACAATATTAATGTATAACATAATTTTTCTAGTATGACTATATTTCTCTTATATAGGATAGGAACAACAGCAGTATCTCCATGTGAAAGTGTGTGAACACTGCCATCCTGTGGCAGACATCAACCTGCTCTATTTATTGCAAATGGGGAATATATTAAATGTTTGTTTAGGGATCATAGGGACCTGTGTGTACCTTTTGATTTTGGTACTACCTGTATTTTTTTCATTTGTTCATAATTGCCAGTTACAGCTTCTTTCTCTCTGTCTTCATCTCTATTTTTGTGTTTCTCTCTTGTCTCTCATTGTAACAGGTTTTTGTAGAGAGCTGATGTGTTTCCTGTCACTGTGGGCTGCAGAGCACAGTAGTACAGAGCAGAGTCTGATACAGCAGCAGAGGAGATCTTCAGATCCACATGTTCCCTTTTTGTAATGTTAACAGTGAATCTTGGATCTACAACAGACTGCTTAGCTTCTTTTGCATTGCTGTTGGTGAGTACAAGAAATTCAGGTTTTGATCTTCCGTACTGACGGTACCAGTGGAGATAATCTGTTACTCCAGAGGCAGAAAAACTACAGGACAGTGTAACACTTGAACCCTCCTCAGCAAAAACATCTGGTTGGTCTGGTTTGATGACATTTCCAAAGACAACAGCTGAAAATGAAAAGTTAATTGGTAACTTTTTAGTGAAAAGTTTTGAGTTGTTGAATTGTTAACAGAAAAATCAATAATTATGCAAAATATACACATACCAGCTGAGACACAGAGCAGAATAACTGAATGAAGATCCATTATACAAGTGTTCACTCTGAGAAGAGTTAGACTGGATTGATTCAACCACAGTCTCTGTGAGGCACGATATGAACGAGTCCCTCCTCCCTATAGCTCAATTCAGACGTTGAGAAGAGGGAAAGGTCTAATCATATGAACAGTTTTTACAACTGTACCAAACAAATAAACCAAAATTAATCTGGGATCCTTTTTTAGGAATATGATTGTCCTTATAAAAATAACAGTTTCCAGTTTGGTTTAGTTTATTTATAAAGCAGTGTTAAAACAACTGTCAGTTGACCAATGTGCTGTACAATAAGAAAAATAAATGATTATATAAATAACATGAAAATTCTGAAGTGAAAGACAAATAACCGAATAGCAAACTAAACCACACCAAAGAAATGCAGAATAACCTGATGCTTGAGCAGAAAAATGCAGCTATTGTAATAAATTATCACCGTTTGCCAAGGTGTACCTTTAATTAAAATGATTTTGACAATGAGTGTTGTTTTAAATGAGGAAGTGTTTCAGTGTTTAGTGCTTTAGGTTTTTTTTTTTTGTTTGTTTTTTTTGTTTTTTTGGATTCATCAGAATCAGAAACATTTTGAATGTTGGGCCTGACTCACAACAGTGTAGCATCATGTGAAACACATGTTTTTGTCCATCAGTGTTAAATTACAGATAAATTCTAATTTGGTAATTCTTTAAAAACAAAATCAAATGTAACACATACTTATGTTTCTGTCAAGCATAATTTGTTCACGTGTTAGCAAGACAGTTATACTGTGAACATCCTTTAAATCAAGAAACCACTTTTACATAATTCAAAGTTGAAATCATGCAATTAAATAAAATTAATATCAACATAAATTAATATAAAATAATTTAAAATTGCTGTCATCCTACAGAGGTTAAGCAGATTGGAGAATGAATGGATAATATTACATTGCACAATGAGTATTACAGTTCATTTGAATGTGTTACCTTCAGTATAACCTTATTATAGCTTTTAAATTTCAGAAATGTTTACTGTAAAGAAACAAACACATCTATGTTTGAGTTTTTGTGTCTTTGTATGTGGTTTGACTTGAGTTTTCTCACTGTGGTCCTCAGAGCACAGTAGTACACAGCAGAGTCAGACACACGCACATCCTGGATTGTCAGTGGAACTGAATTTACTGAAAGTTCAGAGTGAAATCTCTCCTGAAACTCAGTGCCATTTTCTCCAATTCCAAACTTGTCTCTTCTCAAGATGTATTTAGGAAAATCATTTGCTCTCTGAATGTACCAGAAGAGGTATGGTTGTGCTAAAGCTGTTGAATATTCACAATTTAACGTCACTGATTTTCCTTCAACTTCAATCAGTTGTTTGTCTGGCTGATTAACTTTGTCTTCTGCACATCTGCAAAACGTAAAGGAAACCTCTCTGTTAGTGTGATACTGAGAGATATTGCCCTCTTTTGGTTTCTTACAAGAGTTACAACTGAATTAAAGTTACATGATATTATTCCTATTAGCAATAAACAAGTTAAAGTTAATTGTTTCTCAGGTTAAACATTTTAACAATATAGTTAGTCTACAATTGTTTTGGAAAAAAAATTTTTTATATAGGTTTTTTTTTTTTTATGCTGTTAAAACACTGAGTCCCTCCTCTGAGCCACATCATTGGCTCACCTGGGTAACAAGCAAAATATCTCATTAATGTCTTCTCTAATTCGCTGTGCGTAAATGTGTTTAATGTGTGATTTTAAAATATGTATATATGTATGTCCTGCAGAGGAAAATTCTAAAATTGTTCTTCAGTTACCACTTCATTTAATAGAAAGAATGCTATGTTTCAATTATTAAATCAAATTAAATAAATCAGCATTGGGGAAAAATTCAGAATTTAAAAACTAGCTGCCTTTCATGATTTTGACTTGAATGGGTCACACTCCATCGGAATCTGAATTGGAATTTAAATAGGAATATCATGAAGCGGAATGACAATCCATTAAATGAAAGGTGATTTATTATTTCTTATTAAATAATGTGTTTTTGTATATGTTTAAAAAATTAAGAGAAAACATTTGAACAAAACTGTGCTTCTGCTGTAGAACATATGGATAATTGGCTATATGAGAGTGGTTTTGAACATGGGCATACTGTTAATGATTTATTCTTTTCTGAAGTTTCTAATTTACATTTATGCCTTACAACAAAGCCCACATATGTGTGACCACATGTTTTATTAGATAATATTTATTAGGCCTAGTTATATTTTTCATTCAGGGCTGATAGATTGTGGTTTTCACTAGATCAGTTTAAAATGAAAAGACCTGGAAAGGAAACCCATAAAATTTGAGGTGATTTATTATTTCTTAAGAAATTAAAAATGTATTTATGTTTGAAGAGAAAACGTTAGGAGAAAATTAAGGACAAAGCTAATACTGACTGAGCTGCATGTGTATAATAAAGTTCTAAATGTAAGTTTGGGAGCCTTATCATTCTGTTCTGTCAATCATCAGACAACTGTGCATAAGCAGTCATTTAGCTGTCTGTTTACTACTGAATTCTGTTTACCATGAATGCTGAAGGTTTTTGTGTGAGTGTTGAGTGTGTTTCAGTCACTGTGGGCTGCAGAGCACAGTAGTACACAGCAGAGTCAGACACACGCAGATTCTTGATTGTCAGAGGAACTGATTTGGAAGATGTGTAGATATCTGCATTAAATCTGTCTTTGAAATCTTTATCTTCATCTCCAGTCTTACCAACTCTGTTGAGCATATATTTAGGAACTCTGTTTACTTTTTGCTGGTACCAAAAGAGATTTGGGGAGTACGAAGTTTGATATGTACAGTTGATTATTACAGTTCCACCTTCATAAGCAGTTTGAACTCTTGTTTTCTGCTCAACACTGTCCTGTGATTCTATTCCTGTAGAACCAAATCATGAACAACATCAGAAAATATCATAAACATTCAAAATAACACTATAGTATTACAAAGAGTACTGAAAAGAATTATTCACAAAAATGTTACTTACCCCAGACATATATGAAAACAATGATAGTTTGTTTTATCCAGGCTGTCATCTTTCTTGCTTTAAAAATTAAGTCTAATCTAAATCCAGATCTTATTCTCACCCCTGATCTAGTCTGTGACAGAGTGACTGTATATACTCTAGTGAGTAAGAGAACTTTATCTACTCTACAGAGTTTGTTTGAAGAGGTTCCTTTGACTCCTCCCTCTGGCACATCCAAAAAGGTCTGAAATCCACTTTCACTTCACTTTCACTTTTTTTTATTTTTTTTTTTATTGTCACATCATCTCGGCACGTGTGCCTTGGTGAGTGAAATTCTTGAGAGCGTGCTCCAGACAGTGCAGAAACAATTAACATATAGACAGTACCATTACATACTTCAGATGACAATGTGCAATATACACATACAGATACTCAGTACACACAGTGTACTATTAAACATACATACAGTTATCAATACACAATTATACACGTATGTACACATTCTACATTATGTACACATATATACACACAATAACACACAATAATATGCGAAGGAAGGATCAAAGAATCCAGGTTCATGATCAAAAAATACATGAAAATGTGAAACAAATTCAGCACACTGTTCATCACAGTTTGTTTCGAATTTTGTTGTGGTGGAAAAAAGGCACAAGTACTTTTTTGTGGTCATGCACTCAAAATTCATTTTATTCATTTATTTGTAATATTTTTTCATAACAAAATGAATTTTCATTCATTTTACTACTTAAAATGTAAATTAAAATGATAGACTATGTCTATAAATTTAAACACACAAGTGTCTTTGAAGTTTTATGACAGGCCTCAACAGGGATGGATAGATAGTGGTTTTGATTGTGGTTTGAAGTGGAAAAAAGCTTCAGATTTTTGTATGACGTGTTTTGATGTTTCATATCACTGGGCTAACACTCTTAGAGCACAATAATAGTGAGATTTGCTGCAGAACCCAGGGAGCAATTGGAGGTTAAGTGCCTTGATCAAGGGCACCTCAGTTATTTACAAGCCGGTACCAAGACTTGAACCCACAACCTTCAGGTTACAAGTCCAATACTCTCTATCCATTGGGCCACAACTGCCCTGTTTCACTGTTTAACAGATTAAAAAGTATTTGACTCACTTTATAATGTTGATTTATTTTCTGTTTTGATCCTTTTTTAATTAGATTACTTAAATTTCTCTCTCTCTCTTGTCTCTCATTGTAACAGGTTTTTGTAGAGAGCTGATGTGTTTCCTGTCACTGTGGGCTGCAGAGCACAGTAGTACAGAGCAGAGTCTGATACAGCAGCAGAGGAGATCTTCAGATCCACATGTTCCCTTTTTGGAATGTTAACAGTGAATCTTGGATCTACAACAGAGTGCTTAGCGTCTTTTGCAGTGTCGTAGGTGAGTACAAGAAATTCAGGTTTTGATCTTCCATACTGACGGTACCAGTGGAGATTATCTGTAGTGCTAGAGTCAGTAAAGCTACAAGATAATGTAACACTTGAACCTTCCTCAGCAAAAACATTGGTTTTGTTTGGTTTGATGACATTTCCAAAGACAGCAGCTGAAAAAGAAGAGGTACATTTGTTTTGTTATTTTCTTCTTTTAATAATCAACCAAATAATCAACCAAATAAATATACATACCGGTTGAGACACAGAACAGAATAACTGAATGAAGATCCATTGTACAAGTGTTCACTCTGAGAAAAGTCAGACTGAATAGTTTCTACCACAGTCTCTGTCAGACATGACTACATCATGTCAGATCTAAGTCCCTCCTCTTTTGACACGTCAAGGCAAAAGAGAAGCTTTATTTTGTAGGAATAGTTTTTCTTAAGGCCTGGCTCACTGCTGCTACCATTATGTGAAATTAATTTTCTGTGGGTGCATAGTAGATTTTGTTACAAAAGTTAAAATGAACCTGTATTTTAGTGTCACAGCAATATTTAAAAAACAAAACTACATGAAACACATATTCATGTACAGTATATGGGGAAGCATTATGTTTTTTGCAAATGTAACATGAATGAAGTGTTGTACACCTGTAGTACATTTCTGTAACACACCGTTGCAACCCTAAACCTTTTAACCATTTTTACCTTTTTGAAAAGATTTTTTTTTTTGCCCTTTCATTCCTTTTATAAAACATTTCTTCCCTCAACCTCACACAGGTGTTTGCAGTTATTATCTCACATTGAGGTTTTGATTTGGTTTTCATAATAATAGCTTCAAAGTAAAAAAAATGGCTTGTAGTTTTTGTACGACTTGTTTCATGTTTTGTATCACTGGGCTTCAACTCTTAAAGCACAGTAATAGAGAGCTGAATCAGACACAGTCACACTACTAATAATGAGTTCAGTCAATATGCGAGAAGTGCTTGACTGGAATCGAGGATCAGAGCTGTCCTTGATATAGTTTGAACGTGCTCCTTCATATAATAAATATTGAGGTTCTCCATTAGGATATTGTCTGTACCAGTACAGATGTACATATTCACTGTTTGAATCATAAGAGCAGCTCAGTGTTACAGTCTCTCCTTCTGTTTTGATGATGCTCGTCTGTTTTTTATTTGGCTCAATTTTGTCCACAGCCGTCACATCTGCAAACATTAAGTGCAATATTAACTCATTTTGTCTTAGGTTAAATGTTGTATATCAGTAAAGACAACTTTACAACTTTAAAATTGTTTTGATAGAAAAATCAATAAAAATATCATCCAGTGTTTTATAGGGTTTTTAAAGCTATTGCTAAAAGATCTGAAGTAATCATAAATGACGCACCTGATGCCATAATGAAAAGCAGCAGCATGTATTTGTTCATGGTGAATATGATCAGATCAGTTGAGTGTTAATTCTCTCTGTGCTCTGACTGTGTGTTACTGATGCTTTCTGCTGTTCAGTTATCAAGACATTCAGGAACTTCCTGATCTCTGTGAGTGTGAAACCAGCGAAAGCTTTGAACCTTAAATAATAGTGTGTTTAATAGTATGATATATGAAAAAATGACACCAAAGATCTCCATGCCTTTCGGTCACATTTCACATGATATTAAAAATGTAGTATAAATTTTACGAATTCTGTTATTGCAGTTCCTCGTGAATGTTTGAGAACACTACCACCTTGTGGCACATTATACCTGCACATTCTGTTACACATAATAATAAACTGAAACTTTAGCTATTAGCTACTTTTGTATGGTGTTAATGTAATTACCAATATTACCACGCTTTGTTAAATTTTTAATGTCACATTGATTTCACATTGATTCATTTCAGTTATATGTAAACTCATTAACTTTTATCAGTTTATTTCTTTTCATTCACTTATAGTATCATTCAACTTACTAACTGCTGCAGTTTACAGATTCTCTTTTAGTCATTGACTCTGTATCTATTGATTGTTCTCATTGGATTAAATGAGGAAAGGTTTTTGTACAGTGTTCTTGTGAGCAGAGTCTGATACTGCAGCAGAGGAGATCTACAGATCCACACGTTTGATTTCTTTTGTAGCTTTTGAATACATACGAAGATCAGGCTCAGATTTACTTAAATATTCATTGACAAGAAGTAGGAAATCTGGTTTTGCTCCGACATACTGGCGATACCACTGGAGAGAGTTAACATTGCCAGTATTGGTGCTGTAATTACAAGACAGAGTCACATTTTTACCCTCAGCAACATATTTTTCTGAAAACAGTGGTTGTATTGAGTCAGCAAAAGAAGTTTCTGTGGAAAAGAAAAGTCTTGATTAATCAAGCAATAAATTAATAGATATATGAAAAGGCTCAAATGGATTTTTTTCATCATAATATAATTTTATAATAATATATTTTTCTTATTATAATAAACTTATTAATTGAATGCATATCTCTTACCCATGCAAAGTTGGAGTATTATACAGGTAAAGAGAAACATGATGTCTTCAGAGAGACAGTGATGACAACAGTATCTAAATAACTGTTTCACTCTCACACTCTGTGTGAATAAGCTCCACCCACTGCTGTACTGAGAGAAAAAAAAAATACTTATGTTGGAAACTGCACAAGATGCCAGTATGTTTATGTGTATCAGTCACAGTGGGCTGCAGAGCACAGTAGTAAACAGCAGTAAAACACATGCATATATCCTTGGCTGAGAGAAAAACTGAACAAGCTTTTGTTGAAACTTTTTTTTTTTTTTTCACTGTTGTGAATGAGAGTAAACTGTGTCCCATGCAAACTGGGAATCTTAATAGAATCTTGTAGAGAGAGAGAGAGAGAGATGAATTTTATTTAAAAAAAAAAAAATCTAGAATGTCATTCTTTTGCTTTGATCCCAGAAATTACTGAGATATCAACACCATTTAATAACAAGGGGATGGCCACATATCATTAATGTAGCAAACGCATGTGGCTTTGGATTTGCTGAGCAGAAGTGTGGATTCAGCTGGACATTTTCTTGTTAGTTTGTCAGTGTGAATGAAGGTCAAGAATAGCGAAAAATAGTGCTGTAGACTATGTAAATATATTTCTAATGCTGACTTGCATATAATTTTCTTAAAACATAAATAACCTTCGTTTACATAGTCAACACCACTATTTTTGGCTATTCTTGGCCATTAAGTTTCTTCACACTGACAAACTAACAAGAAAATGGTACAGTTTTGTTACCAACATTCTTTAAAATGTCGTCTTTTTTGCTCAGGAGAAAGATTCTCATAGGTTTGGAACAACTTGAGGGTGAGAGTATTATGACAGAATTTTCATTTTGGGGTGAACTATCCCATTAAGAGCACAGAACCTGATGATGCTTTTAGTGCGACTACAACAAACTACCACTTGCTTCACTCACATCGTCTTTGTTTTTTGCTTTTTATTTTATTTTTTTAAATACAAGCCATGATCAAAATTAACAGTAGAGATTGGTTTTGTTTACTAGCTCACCGGCACTGAACATGTCATGGATTGATGATGTAAAACTTGATGAAATTTTTTAAAAGGCTTAGTTCAACCTTGCACAGGTGAGACAACATAAGTTTACATTCAGGGCTGAATAGATTGTGGTTTTGATTGTGCTTTTCACTAGATGGTTTCAAAGTGAAAAGAGCTGTTTTTGTACAACATTAATCAGAAAGACCTACATCAGTAATAGTGAGTTCAGTGGTTGTACGTGATGTAGCCGAATTAAACCGATCATCATCTTCATAACCACTTGATGACTGAATGCATTTTTGTATAATAAGAATTGTGGTTCTCTGTTGGGATACTGTCTGTACCAGTAAAGCTGAACATATTCACTATTTGTACTATATGAGCAGCTCAGCTTGACAGTTTCTCTTTCTTTAGAGAATTTTTCTGTCCCTTTATCCAGATCAGTGTTGTCTCCAGCCACCAAACCTGTGAACAACACGATTTTGATTTATGAAATCAAGGTAGAAAAAATAAAATCACAAACACACTTTACTTTTTAAGGAAAAAAGCAATCAATCAAATCAAACCATTAAAGGATTTGGAGTTTGAGACTTTAAAACAATGGAAATATTAATGTACATATTTTCATTAATTATTCAGTAAATAATGTACCTGTTCCCACAATGAGAATCAGTTTAAAGCATCTGTCCATGTTCAATCAGATCAGTTCAGTTCTCTGTTGAGGCTCTCAGTGCTCTGAGCTGCAGATCAGTCAGAAACACACACTAGAAATTCCTCCTTTCTGAACTTCTGGTGATTTTCACTTTCATCCATGTGGTGTCGTATACTATGTATATTTGTGTGTGTGTGTGTGTGTGTGTGTGCAATATGTGTATTCATATGTGTATATGTATGCAACATTCATATTCTGAACAGGAGCAGCTCAAGTGTTTTTGTATGTGGTTTGACTTGAGTTTTGCTTTTGGTCCAAGGAGCTTGTGGATACCAACGACAACTGCTGTATTATCAAATTTAATATTGAGCACCTACTGCCCTCTTCTGGTTTACTACAAGTATACAACTACAATATAATTATGGATAAAAGGGGTTTTATAGAGAACAAATGAAAAAATCAAATTGCATAATCATGTAATTTATGCTGATGTATTGTTTTTGTATGAGTGTTGAGTGTGTTTCAGTCACTGTGGGCCTCAGTCAGACACACACACATCCTGGATCATCAGAGGAACTGCAGTTTTGTTGAGATTGACATGAAATCTCTCCTTGAATTCTTCCTCACTGTTTCCAGATTTAGAGAATCTATTTAACATGTGCTTGGGATTTCCATTGACTTTCTGCTGGTACCAGAAAAGAGTCGTTGCTGTATAAGTAGCCTGATATGTACAGTCGATCGTTAAAGTATCACCTTCAAAAGCAGATTGAATCCTTGTATGCTGATCAACTTTGTCTTGGGAATTACAGCCTGAAATTGAATAAAAACATAATGAATAAAAAATGCTACAAAAAATGTGCACATATACACATAATGAAAATTAATTTTAAATATATTTAAAAAGAACCATTATTTAATAGTGGTACTCACCCCAGATACAGTATATAAAACTATGATAACAATGCTACTTTTCCACAGTGCCATTATATACAATTGAAATCACCAACTCATAAAATAATATGCAGAAATGTTGTGATCCTCTTCCTCTTTCTGCATCTGTTAAAGCGACAATAAATTCAAATCACTTTGTCTGACTGCTGGGAGGGGCCTGCGCTACAGTCAGTGTCAATGAAGACTGTAATACTGTGTATATGTAAAAAGACCTCAGATGACTTCAGTGTTATGTTGTAGTATTATGTTATTATGTTGTTATAGTTTCTTTCTTGTTCCTAGGCCAATGTTGCCATGGACTTTAAGATAACATAGCTATACAGGTAAGATTATATCAATTTAAACTCAAACTTTAACTGTAAAATCAAATTTATATCCACATATACATTTCAGCCAGACTGGCTGTACATTATCACTTACATAAATTGACAGGACTGGTTAAACAAGGTCCTTCTAAACATTTGTTGTGTCCACCAGTTTACTAAAGCATGTGGTCACGTTTGTGTAGTACAGATGCAATACAGTGTAACAGGTTTTCATTAGATTAAAAAAGGGTTCAACTTTGAGGCGACAGAGATTCATTTTGTTATTTTATTGGCTTTGACCACAGAAATTACTCATATATTAACACCATTTTAAGTATAAGGCATGGCCACATATTGTTAATGTTGCAAATGCATGTGGCTTTGCATTTGCTAAAGAGAAGTTTAGGTTATATTTAAGCTAGATTTAGCTGTATGAATTTTGTAAGTGTGAAGAAGCTCAGTGTTCAAGAATAGCCAAGAATAGTGCCATTGACTTGGTAAATGAAGACCTAATACTGCCCTGCATATGATTTTCTTGAAAAAAAAATGTATAATGATTAAAATGTAGTTATTAATTTAGAAATTAAGATGAAGTATTCATACACTGAAGCTGGAAAGTGATATCCAGAAGATATTGTTAATATTTCTTTGAAGTTTTATAACAGGCCTAATTTCACCTAACAGGTGTGACCACATATTTTATTACATTCAGATTGGGGTTTTGATTGGGGTTTTTACTAGATAGATTCAAAGTGAAAAGAGCTTCAGGTTTTTGTATGAGAAGTTGTATGTTTTGTATCACTGGGCTGCTACTCTTAGAGCACAATAATAGAGAGCTGAATCTGACAGACGTACATTAGTAATAGTGAGTTCAGTGGATGCACGTGTTGTAGTCGACTGAAACCGAAGATCAGAGCTGTCTGCATTACTATATGATCGTGCACCTTTGTGTAATAAATATTCAGGTTCTCTGTCGGGATACTGTCTGTACCAGTACAGATAAACATATTCACTACTTGTACTATATGAACAGCTCAGCTCAACAGTTTCTGTTTCTTTAGAAGATTTTTCTGTCGCTTTATCTGGCTCAATGTTGTCTCCAGTCACCAAACCTGTCAACAAAAAGTACAAATAAGCTGATCTATTATTTGTGAAAGCAAGGTTGACAAAATAATAATAATGCAAACATATTTCACAGCACTTTAAAAAAAAAAAAATATATATATATATATATATATATATATATATATATATATAAAACATGATTATTTAAATACACTGTTTCAGTTGTTTTCACTCCATAAATAATGTATACCTGTGCCCACAATGAGAATCAGTATAAAGCATCTGTCCATGTTCAATCAGATCAGACAAATTCTCTGTTGAGGCTCTCAGTGCTCTGAGCTGAAAGTCCCTGCATATCAGTCAGAAACACACACAGGAACTTCCTGCTTTAATTACTTTATGACATTGTGTTTTGCACTTTGCACATTTGTGTTTTAGTGGGTGGGGGAGTGAATGTACAGCGTTCTCTTCTGCCTTCAATATCCATGACTGAGTTGCCCTTGAGCAAGGCACCGAACCCCCAGTTGCTCCCCAGGCGCTGCAGAAAATAGCTGCCCACTGCTCCGGGTGTGTGTGTGTGTGTTCGCTGCACTGTGTGTGCACTTGAATGGGTTAAATGCAGAGCACAAATTCTGAGTATGGGTTACCATGCTTGGTCAAATGTCACGTCACTTCACTTCATCATTTATTTCCTCTTATTCTCATGAACATGGAAATATAGCTGAAGGAAACTTTGCAGAATATTTACTTTCTAGTTATACAGTCTAACTTTTTATATAACAGTAATTTTGAACTTGCAGGAGCTCCATGTGTATGTGTGCACCATTTATTACACATGATAAACATTTAAGATATTTTAACGTTTGCTACAGTTTTTTTATTATTATTTGTAAGAGTATTGTAGGGATTCAATGTACTTCATCTTTATATTGGTAAAGATTTACTCACTTAGAGCATTACTTTTTGTTTATATGTTGTTTTTCCAATTGTCTGATTAAATAGTTGAACAACACTCTTTTCTCTGTGAAAAGCTGTCTGCAAGTTTACCCACACAGCTTAAACATTTAAAGAAAACATAGGGAAAGGCTATCTTGTACAAAGTTACTTTATCTACAGTATTTGTGCAGTTCTTGCTAATTTCATGACCAGTGATTTGTGGTTAAAATGGTCAAATGTGCACAATTAAAAGCCAAATATTTGGCCATTTTGGCAGCTACAGCTTTCTTCTGAAGTATGCTGGTAACCAAACAGTTTACAGCAGCCATTGATTTCCATAGTATTTTTCCCCTATACTTTGGAAGTAATTGGTTACCATCAATTGTTTGGTTTTCCTAACAGAAGAAAGAAACTAATATAGATTTGCAACAACTTGAGAGTGAGAGTAAATTATGACAGAATTTTAATTTTGGGGTGAACTATCCCTTTAATGCTTCTTGGAATTTTTTTTAACAGACCTGATTTAAACTCTCACAGGTGTGACCACATATTTTATTACATTCAGAGCTGGATAGATTGTGGTTTTGATTGTGGTTTTCACTAGGTATTTTCAAAGTGAAAAGAGCTTCAGGTTTTTGTACGACATGTTTCATGTTTTGTATCATTGGGCTGCTACTCTTAGAGCACATTAATAGAGAGCTGAATCTAACAGACGTATATCAGTAATAGTGAGTTCAATAGATGTTTGGGATGTAGTCGATTGAAACCGATGATCAGAGGTGTGTTTACCACTCGCTAACCGTACACTTTTGTGTAATAAATACTGTGGTTCTCTGTTGGGATACTGTCTGTACCAGTAAAGCAAAACATTAGCGCTACTTGTAGAATCAAGTAGCGCTAATGTTCAAGCTCAGCTTGACAGTGTCTGTTTCTTTAGAATTTTTTTCCATCCCTTTATCTGGCACAATGTTGTCTCCAGGCACCAAACCTGTGAACAGTATGATATTGATTTGCAGAATCAAGGTAGAAAAAATATTGCAAACACAATTTACTTTTTACAGACACAATCAATCAAATCAATCCATTAAGGATTTAGGGTTTGAGACTTTAAAACAAAGTTAATATTATCATTAATTGTTCAGTATATAATGTACCTGTTCCCACAATGAGAATCAGTATGAAGCATCTGTCCATGTTCAATCAGATCAGTTCAGTTCTCTGTTGAGGTTCTCAGTGCTCTGAGCTGTAAGTCACTGCAGATCAGTCAGAAACACACAGGAACTTCCTGCTTTATAAAGAGGCATGGTTTAAATTCTTGATGTCTGTGCGTTATTCACTCTGTCTATCCCTCTCATAAATCTGGAACAAGCAAGAGATTGTATGCACTATATATTACACATGAGAATCATGTATTTTAACATTTGTTACATTTGACAGTTTTTTGTTTTTTTTTATTATTACACGTTCTAAATTGATTTGTCAGCTATTATTGTAAGACAGCCTTGTAGGAATTTAACATACTTCATCTTTATATTGCCAAAGATTCACTCACTTTAAAATTTTACATTTTGTTTGTATTTTGTTTTTTCATATTGTCATGCTCCTGGACAGTTTTGTTGTGTTCCGTGACCCAGTTTCTCCCCAGTCTGGGGTGTGTTTCCCAAAAGCATCGTTAGCCAACTATGGTCGCAAGTTCCGTCGTTACCAGCATAGTTCAACGATTCGGTGTTTCCCGAAACCATAGTTCAAACGAACGTCTCAAACAGCGTCGCAAACTTATGTGATTGGAACTACAGTTCTTGACCTGTGGTTAGAAGCATAGTTTCTTGCTTGTAAGATATATGGGCTTAAATAAATATGCTCTTAGGCACAACAAGCAAGTTAACATGCAGTACTATCTGTATCTTCCATTCTATCTAAATATAAAATGCATTTCAATTATGTATTTTTGCGCGTGCCTTGTAAGCACCGTTTTTGAAAAGTGCGCATGTGCATAAATGCCAAAGGGAATCCTGGAGTATGACATAAGAGGGAACCCGCGATGAATCAAACATCAAATAAAGCAAAATGACAGGGAACAAAAAATAGTAAATTAGTCAGTAGGTCCTCTAATAGAGGATACTAATAGTAGAGACCTATAATCAGTTAAATAGCATAAGTTATTCCTCCACCACACGTGTGTGACGTCATTAACAATGGCCCTATGTTGTTGAACTAACGTGGTTCAAACGATGGAGATGCTACCGTGTTCGGGAAACAGTCGTGACTAGCTAGTTCATTTCCAAAACGATGCATCGTACTATGACGGTTAATCAGCGAGTTACGTCGTTGTTCGGGGAACACACCCCTGATTAGTTTGATTATTAGTTGATTCCCCGCACCTGTCTGCCCCTTGTTTAGGTTAGTATATAATGCGTAGTCCTTTCTATGTTTCCTTGTCAGTTCTTATATATCTTCCTTGTGAGTCAACACCTGTTCCTTGCCTGTTGAGTCATTAAAGACTGTTATTTGAATAATCTCCATGTCTCCTCATTTGTGTGCCAGAGAACCGTGACAGAAGAACCGACCGAAACAGTTACCTCCGTGTGTCTACCCTTTTGTTTCCGTTGTGTGTTACATGGACCCTCTCACCCGCCCGGATTTCCTCCTCCTCCTGCTGGAGCAGGGGGAGAGATCGCTCGAGGGCCATACTAGACTGTTCCTGGTCCTCGCTGCTCTAACCAGCAACCCGGATGATGCGCTCTGTGTGTTCTATGATGCCAGTTTGAACATCTCGTGCAGAGCGCTGTCGTCCGAAGATGGTCCTCGAGCGAATTTCGCCGCCTTTGTGGAGTGGACACTGGCGAGAAACAGATCTCCGTTCCCCACCTGTTCCCAGGAGAATCTCGCCAGTTCCACTCCTGACCCAGTGCACAGCCCACCATCTCCTCGCTGCACGGAGTGCATGCCCGAGCCCACCGCTGATGGAGAGCCAGAGCCCGCCGCGATCGACAAGCCATCGCTGTTTGGAGCGACAGAGCCACGGATCGCTGCCGAGCCAGAGCTGCTAATGACATCAGTCCAGGTGCGAGAGCCGGCAACAACGCCCGCCTCGTGGGAGAATGCCGTGGCAAGTGAGATTGCGGAGATCGTGGCTGCTGGACTTAGAAGGGGAACTGATAGACTGGGAAACTGATCTGGAGTTCGACCTGCCCCCTCTCCTCTCTCCGTCGTCCCCGCTGGTCCCGTCCAGCCCTCCTTCGTCTCTGGTCCCCGTGTCCAGCCCGGAGGGGGCTCCCGATCCTCCAGTGTCTGCTCCTCGAAAGTGCCCTCCAGTGCCCGCTCCTCGAGAGCACCCTCCAGAGCCCGATATTCCAGAGCGTCATCCTGTTCCCTTGTTCAGCCCAGAGGAGGTTCACAAATGCCCACCCTCCCACCCGCTCCTGCCTCCTCCACCACTGTCGTCTGGCAGCCCCTCCGCTCGCCCTCAGCCCCCTATCAGTACGGTGCGAGCCCCGCGGGACTGCCATCCTCCAGTGTCGCTGGGGCCGGAGTACCCCTTGACTCCGTCTCCAGCCTCCGAGGCCCGGACTCCACCTCGGCCCGTTGACCCATCGGCTCCACCTCGGCTCCTAGCTCCCTCCTCTCAGCCATGGCCCATCTGTCCACTGGCTCCGCCTGGCTCCCTCGTCCCTCTGGCTCTGCCTTGGTCTGGCGTCGGCCATCCTGTGCCTCGGGACTCCACTCCTCCAGCTGCACCTCGACCCTCCGGCTCCGTCAGGCTCCTCCATCCCCTCGGCTCCTCCTCAGTCCTCTGTCGCTCCGGCTCCACCACGGCCCTCTGGATCCCCGCCCCCGCCTGGATCCTTGGTCGCCGGCGCCATCTGCTCCGCCTTGGGCCTCCGGATCCTCCCCGTCGCCCTTGCTCTTCAGCTCTCCGTCTCCGCCTCGGGCTCCTCCTCCACCTGCTCCGCCGCCATTGGTCGGCCCCCTGGAGTCATCAGCCATTCCTCCTCCATGGCTCCTCCCTCCGTCGGCTCCACCGTGGGTCAACATTATGGCTGTGGCCTGGGTCAGCCTTTTATTGTTTGATTAATTAATCAAACAATAAAACACATTTATACACTGTATAAAGCTAAATGGATTTTATTCAAGGATTTTTTTTTTTCATAATGAGTATATTGATTGAATGAACATCTCTTACCCATGCAGAATTGGATTATTATACAGTTGAAGAGAAACATGATGTCTTTACAGAGACAGTGATGACAACAATATAATCTGAATAACTGTAGCTGTTTCACTCTCGACAGTGTAAATAAGCTCCACCCACTGCTGGAGTGTGTTTATTCTAGTGAACAACATGTGCATGTCAAAAACTGCATATTTCAGAGCTCTTAGTTCTTGTCAGGATGTGTATGTGTTTCAGTCGCAGTGGGCTGCAGAGCACAGTAGTAAACAGCAGAGTCAGACACAAGCACATCCTTGATTGTCAGAGAAACTGAGCTTGAGGATTTGTTGAGATCTGCATGAAATCTTTCCTCAAATTCTTTTTCACTGCTGCTTGATCCGGTTGAGTGTTTACGAAGCATGTAAACTGGAAATCCACTGGTTTTATGTTAGTACCAGTAAAGATAAGGGTATTGGTCACTGGTACTGTAAGTGCAGTGAAGTTTATCTATCTCATGTTCAGAAGCTGTTTGAATTCTTGCTGGCTGATTGACAGAATCTTGTGTATTGCACTCTGTCAGGAAATATAAAAATGTAATGAAAGAAATCATTTTCATGCGCGTTCTTATCTAAGGATAATACAGATTACAATTACATTTAACAGTTAAGTTAGGCTACTTACCAAGAACTGCAGCCATTAGAAGTAAAGTCCTCAGCCAGGTTAACATAGTTTATGTACAGCAGGCAATATTAGTCTGAAGTTCACCAGCACACAATTGTTTGGAGATGTTACACACATACAGCAGGAACTTAAATGAGTAGTTTCCACCAACATCATAGATTATGCCACACAGTGGCCAACTTCTGAAATTACATAGTTTTAATTAAATAATTAAGTAGTGTTCTTAGAGACAAAATTTTTTTTTTTTTTTTTTTCTGTACTATAATGAAAACAAATATCATATTTGGGGCCGAGCACTGCGGTGCAAGGACCCTCTTGGAATTGCTCCGTTTATTAAATGTTTTCATTCTCTATGCTATTTGTGCACAAGTTTGTTGTCATGCTGAAATAGTAAGGTACCTCCCAAACTGCTGCAGCGAGGCTAAAAGCACACAGTTCTCTAGAATGTTATTGCATGACAGAAATGATAAAGACACTTTGTATAAAAACATCTGCTAAATGAATAAATGTAAAATTACTGGAATAGCAAAACCTGCAACTTTAAAGGGGTTTTCAAATGCTTTTCATCATGTATAATGTATGTAGCTTTGATTTGTTGAGGACTAGATTTCAGCATGACAATGGTCTGTTTGTCAGTTGGAGAACAAGCTCTGAAGTCACTGCCAAAGCCATGAAAATAAACCCAGAAGACTGAATGATAATATCAAATAGGTTGGATGATGTTGGAGAGTCAGCAGAACCATGAACACAACAATGACACCGAAAGACACAGTCATTTGAAGAAATAGAAATAGAAATAAAAATAGAAATAGAAAGAGTCTTACTATTAAAAGAGAGTCAGAGCTCAGCACCTGTTCAACAAAACATACTTAACTGACCTCCCTCTACCGGCTCCCTGTTTTTACTGCATGACAAACAATTAAGAAATTATATTAAGAATGTATCTGTGCATAAAAGGAACCACATAGATTGTGATATCTGAACACATTGTCAGTACTTGACTGTCCATGTTCAATCAGATCAGTTCAGTTCTCTGTTGCTGTAAGTGCTCTGAGCTGTTAGTCACTGCAGATCAGTCGGAAACACACACGGGAACTTCCTCCTCTCTGAACTTTCTGCTGCTGTTTATAATTATGTTTGAATAACTACACACTTTTATTAGAGCTCACAACAGCGTAGCATCATGTGAAGCACATTTATCCGTCCATCAGTGTTAAATTACAGATATATTTTAATTTGATAATTCTTTAAAACAAAAACTGACGAAACACACTTAAGTTTGCATCATGCATCAAAATCCAGTTGTGCATGTGTTTGCAAGACAATTCAAATATGTATAGCCTTTAGATCAAGAAACCACTACTGCATAATTAAAATTAGATTGAAATCATGGAATTGATTAAATTTAAATCAATATAGTTATATTAAATTTCTGTGACCTTACAGAGGATTTGAAGAATGGATGGGTGGATAATTTAAAATTGATTGCATGATTATTATTGTAGTTCATTTGAATATGTTACCTTCATTAAGACTTTTATATATCTTTTACACTTCAGAAAAGCTTATTGTGAAGAAATAATCACATGTGTGTTTATGTCTCTGTGTTTTTGTATGTAGTTTGACTTGAGTTTTCTCACTGTGGGCCTCAGAGCACAGTAGTACATAGCAGAGTCAGACGCACGCACATCCTGGATCGTCAGAGGAACTGAATTTGATAATAGTTTAGAGTGAAATCTCTCCTGGAACTCAGTGCCATTATCTCCTCCATATTTGCTTCTCCTCAGGATGTATTTGGGAAAGTCATTTGCTCTCTGGATGTACCAGAATAAATCTTCTTGTGCTGAATCTGTTTTATAGTTACACTGTAATGTTACTGATTTTCCTTCAGCTTCAGTTACATGTTTGTCTGGCTGAATAACTTTGTCCTCTGATCTGCACTCTGTAAAGGTTTAAGAATATTTAATGTACAATACAATACAACATACAAACTACTTATATGAATATACAGTTGTATTAAATGAGAATTCATACCAAGAATGAATAATACAAAAAGAAATATATTCCTCAACATGTGTAACATGACTGTATCTATGTTGAAGTCCTGATAAATCTGTGAACATGACAATTTTGTTTTTGGTATTCTAATGATGATCCAAGGAGGAGCTTGTGGAGACCTATAAAAGCTGTTGTACTGTCAAATGTAACATTGAGCATCTACTGCCCTCTTCTGGTTAACTGCAAATATATTGCATAAGTGCCATCTCATTTTGCTATATGTTGAGACTTACAGTGGAACAAACTGTTGTGCCTCACATGACCACAATGCAGCATATATAAAAATATATAAACCTTTACAGACAGTATCTGAACAGAGGCCCGAAGTAAACTTAACTTAAACATAATTTATGTACAGCATGCAATGTTAGTCTTGTCAATTTTTAAATGCACAGCTGTTTGCAGACGTTACACTCCGCAGAATCTTAACTGAATAGTTTAACATCATAGATGATTGCCATCTTCTGAAATTACATTTTTTTTTTCACTAGATTAAAAAAGCGTTTGTCTGAAATTACTTTTTTTTTTCACTAGATTAAAAAAAGTGTTTTTTTTTTAAGCAGGCCTGATTCAAATTGGCACAGGTGACAACACATTTTATTACATTGGAGGCTTGATAGCTTGTGGTTTTCACATCATGTAAATACACTTTCATTTGTTTCCACTCCATAAATAATGTTCCCACAATGAGAATCAGCAGGGGCGATTCTAGGATGGGGGAGGGGGAGGGGGGGCTCAGCTCCCAATGAGGGTGTATATATATATCACACACACCTGTTTACTGTACAAACACAAGATTTTACTGTTTGCACTTCTAGTACAACCCTCTTTCCTTAGCTCAAGTATGCACACATCTTTAATTGCCACATGCACTGGAATATGTATTACACTGAATGTTAAATTTTCAAATGAAAATGGCAACATGGTCATTTTATAAAGTATACGTTCATATGTGCTTCAACAGCTGTGGGTGAACGCAGCGAAAATTTAGGCTACTGTAGATTGGGAACCGATTGCTCCCCCATGATATTTTATAAACTGTATTTATGACAAAGAGCTGAGCAGATGCAAATATTATAAATATATCGATAAACACACCTTGTCCTCTGTTTCTCGCTTTGCGCAACCGCGGTCTGCGGATTGAAGAACGCGCTGAAAGACGCGGAGGAGCCGATCGAAGTCTGCCGCCGTTTTCATATGAAATTTAAAGGGGACTGAGGTGATCACGAATTCGTAGTTTGTGGAGCTAATCATAAAATTTAGGGGCTATAGCCCCCCTAAAAATGGCCTAGCGACGCCCATGAGAATCAATATGAAGCATCTGTCCATGTTCAATCAGATCAGTTCAGTTCTCTGTTGAGGCTCTCAGTGCTCTGAGCTGTAAGTTACTGCAGATCAGTCAGAAACACACAGGAACTTCCTGTTTTATAAAGGCATGGCTTAAATACTTGATGTCTTCGTATTTATCATTTTCATTTTTAACTGACGAAAATATGAAGAATATTTATTATTTAGTCTAGCTATTTTTATATAAAATGTAATCAGCATTTGGAACAAGCAGGAACTCCACGTGGACGTATAGTATGTGTAACCGTATGCTTCTGGTCTGTTGAAAATGAGTGAAGAACAACAGGAGAGCGCCGGATCGGGTCTGCATAGAGAATGCATTTTTATATAGACAGATCGTCACGACAGCTTCAGCTCACACATCAGTAACACTCTTCCGTTCGGGAGAGAGAAGGAAAAGGGAAAGGTAAAACCAAGGAGAAAAAGCAGTAAAGGTCCTTGCACACTAAGTCCGAAATTTTCGTAAGCGTTTTTTCGTTTTTTTTTTTTTTTTTTATGTTCGTCATCCTTTCCTATCAAAAATGCTTGTTACGGATGCGAAAACACGGAAAATCGAACCTGATCCGAATTTTTTTATGACGGACGAAAGTTTCGGAGGCAGTGTGTAAACATGATTGACACAACGTGAGGTCATATTTATTTTTTAACTTGCGGAAATTTCGGACGAAAATTTCGTACTCGGTGTGCAACGACCTTAACTCCGTACACTTAAACTTATACAGAGGAGCGTATGAAACGCGACAATATTGATGTATTGATGTAACCATCACCTCCTTACAGACCCTTTCTAATGTATTTTTACAAACACTGGTTTGATTAATTAACAATTATAGAACAGCACTGAATGCATATGAACAAGAAAATTTAGTGAAATAAAACAATTTTAACCTTGTTACATATGCACTATATACTATTACACGAGAATAATTTGAGATAATTTAACATTTATTTGCTTTATTTCTTGCTGTCTTTTTTCTCCTGTCTCTCAATGGAACAGGTTTTTGTAGAGAGCTGATGTGTTTCCTGTCACTGTGGGCCGCAGAGCACAGTAGTACACAGCAGAGTCTGATACATCAGCAGAAGAGATCTCCAGATCCACATGGATTTGTTCTCTTTTTTCAACTTTAACAGAGATTCTAGAATCTACATCAGACACCTTAGCTCCTGTTGCACTACCGTAGGTGAGTACAAGAAATTCAGGTTTTGATCTTTCATACTGACGGTACCAGTAGAGATCATCTGAAGCTGCAGGTGAATGACTACAGGACAATATAACATTTGAACCCTCCTCATAAACAACGATGATATTTCCAAAGACAGCAGCTGAAAAAAATTTATTTGTAACTTTTTAGAAATTTAATGAAAACTCGTTAAAAAATAATAATTAACCAAATAAATACACACCTGCTGAAGCACAGAACAGAATAACTGAATGAAGATCCATTGTACAAGTGTTCACTCTGAGAAGAGCCAGACTGAAAGTCTCTTTGAGACACGGTTAGATCATGTCAGATCTATGAAATGTCCCTCCTCTCTGAGCCACATTATACCGAAGTTCAGTTCTGTAAGTTCAATTCTGTTGTTCATTGCTGCAGTTGAATGTCTGAGAACACTGCCATCTTGTGGCAATAGGGCCTGGCTGCAGACTTGCACTTGCACTCACAGACTTGCACCAGAGATTGTCTTAATATAGGGAGATGAGAGGGTCTGTATTACTAACTATTGGAGAAAGCATAACGGCTAACTTGGATCACGTGTCCCTTAATAACCAATCATATTACAGCCTTGACGTCATAGAATTTCAATCAGAGTTGTACGACACTCAATCGCCGTTTGATCGTCATTGACTTCTCTTATAAAACGGCATTTTTTTTCGTGGTAAACTCTAAAAATAGTTGAATCCAAAAGTATTGTTTAGTGTAAAACATGCTGAAGAGTAGCAGATAGGCTGTCGATTCATTAAAAGATAAGCCGTTTCCTCTAAAAAGCTGTTTATTCAGCGTAATGAAGCCTCACCTCCATTGATATCCATTCAAAAAAAAAACGGCCTCTGGTCTCTTTTCCCATGTACTGCCAGACCGGAAGCGTTAGCTTTAGCCGTTACGCTTTTTCGGCTAATGGTTGCAGGCTTGCCTTCTAGTGGTTTGCTTGCACGCTCATGGTGCGTCCCAATTCGCATACTATCCGTCCTAAATAGTATTCGAAAATAGAATTAGTATGTCCCAAATCATAGTATGTTTAAAAAAGTATGCCAAAGATTCCCGGATGGTCTACTACTTCCGGTTACAATTCGAAGTGCAGATCGATGCACACTCTAACGGCTAATATTGCCCACAACACATTGCGCGGTGGACGAGGATTCGATTAGAACTACAAACACGCATAAAAGTGTTAAAAACTACAAACATGGTGGATATGCGCGACCAACGGACAGTTAGAGAAAGAGATTTGAGTGATAAATAATCAATGTCTAACCTGATGAAAAAATATCAATTTAATGTTATCCACGTTATACTTCATCTGCAGCAACATTGTGAACTTTTATAATGATACGTTTGGTCATTAACTTTGAAATGCATCTTTATGCAAATACATGAGCAGAGTTCTCAGCATGAAAGACCCGCAATGTGCTTCTTTATTTCTCTCAAATACGGTAGGAAATCAAATTAAACGAAGTGTGGATGATGTTAACTGTGACAAGATGATTGACAGGGCAGTTTAAACAGTTACAGGATGCACGTAACTAAGCAACAGAGCGTCTGTTAAAGAAGCAGCTATGACGAAGTAGTATGTCCCAAAGCTTGCCTACTATTCTGCTACATACTCAAAAGTATGCATTTTTTCTTCACAAAAAGAGTACATACTTTTAGGGCATAGTATAAGTAGGCAAATTGGGACGCAGCATCAGACACCTGCGCTTCCGCTAGTGGTGACACTTGACGTCACATCTTTTTTAATTTTTATTTTATCCTATTTATTAATTATTTTTTAATTGAATCGCTCAGCATTTTACAACAGTAGCCAGGTGGTGAAGACAAGAAAAAAAAAAAAAACTAAATTACAATGTCACTTGCAATCATGACTTGCACTTTCCGCTACCTGTAACGTCACTTGCAATAGACACAAATCGTGCGTATTGCCAATGGAGACAAGACGCTGTGGTGGTTAAACGATTCAAACTAATTAGTACCATAATGTACAGGGTCCTGCAACTCATCTGTAGAAGAAAAAGACAAGACCCGTCAATCAGTGGACACAGAACAGCAGAATATGAACGCAATGCGCAAAGTCTCTCGTTTACGGTGCCTGGGAGGGGACGTCTTCGGTTCACTTAGTTTTGTCGTGGCTACGACATAATAAGTCGTGGGAACGTCATATTATGTTGTGACTACGAGATCGTTTTGTGGAGGTAACGACATCCTTATGTCGTGGCCTCGAGATGCTATGTTGAGGGAACAACATCCATTTCTCGTGGCCACGAGTTTAATGCATAAACAAACCTACGTGACCATAGCAACCCGGGATTATCAGAGATGGATTCATTAATATTTTATTTTGATTGAGAAATTATAATATTAATTATTATAGAAATTATTACATAATTAAATTATTATATTGACCATAGGCTACCAGACTGTAGGCAATGGCACGCGATGTACACAGCATACGAATTAAGTTTATCACAAATAGGCTAAATGTTACATAAAGTACATAAAATAAAATAGACCTACAAGAAAACATTTTTTATCCATCCCACAGTCTTGCTAGCTGTGTGTCCATTAACTGATATTTGTATATTATTATTAGCTATTATCATCATTATCATCATCATCATTATTAGCCTATTATTATATTTTTATTTTCGTTTTTCCCCTTCATTTCGATCTCTTTACATAACGTTCTGACTAGTTTTGTAAATGCTCGACATGCCAGTAAAGCTTTGATTATGCTGACTGGAATTTATAGCCTATTGGGAATGCAGTTTAAAGGTTGAATTTAACATATATTTCTCTTTTTTTCTGCGACTTAATAATTATTAATATTATAGCCTACTGCCTAGTGTTTCATTGAGGAAAGAATCATTCACGTTGTTTCATTTGTAAATGAAAACACAACACGCTCATTTATCATCACGCACTGGCATAACCTACAATCATAAAGTATTGGCATAATTGTCAGGCGTTTACAGTATTTGCAAAATATATGGTAGCAAACAGCATAATTATACAGAACGTTAATTAGGTAAAGCAATACATGAATTGAAAGGGGAAATAATAAAATATTATATTTATATGAAATAAATATAAAAATATAACCCTAACAAGTTAATATAACTTAATAATAATAATAAAAATATACAAATATTAAATGAAATGTTTAATGTTAATAAAAATGTTTTATCCTTCTCTGATAATCCCGGGTTGTTATGGTCACGTAGGTTTGTTTACGCATTAAACTCGTGGCCACGAGAAAAATATCGCGTTCCCTCAACATAGCATCTCGAGGCCACGACATAAGGATGTCGTTACCTCGACAAAACGATCTCGTGGTCACAACATAATATCACATTTCCACGAGTTAATATGATGTTCCCACAAATTAATATTTCGTGGCTACGACATATTATCACGTTCCCACGACTTAAAATGTCGTGGCCACGACAAAACTAAGTGAACCGAAGACGGCCCCTCCCGGGCACTGTACTCGTTAAGCATTTTCCTCCCATAAAAACATAAACACTTAATGGCTTAATGTATTAAAATAGATCAAATTCTATATACAGTTTATTGACATAATGTATATTTATATGTATAGTGTTTTCCTCCACACCGCAAAACGTGGCATAATGTGGCATAACGGACTAAGACGATAAAGACCAAACAGTAACTTATAAGTCTTATTGTTGAAGCAAACTATACAGACAGATATGAACGTGCATTAAGAAATGCATTAGGAAGTGATAGCCTATTAAATGACCAACTCTGTACAGGCAAGCAGACGATCCCAGAACGCAATGCGTTAAATTGTAAGTATTAAGTGTTTATGGTTTTCTACGGGAGGAAACCCCTTTACGAGAGACTTTGCGCATTGCGTTCATATTCTGCTGTTCTGTGTCCATTGATTTGGGTGGGTCTTGTCTTTTTCTCGTCGCAGGTACCGAAAGTGCAAGTCGCGATTGCAAGTGACATTGTAATTTAGTTTCTTTTTTCTTGTCTTCACCACCTGGCTTCTGTTGTAAAATATTGAGTGATTCAATTAAAAAATAATTAATAAATAGAATAAAATAAAAAATAAAAAAAGATTGCAAGTGACGTCACTAGCGGAAGCGTAGGTGTCTGAGAGTGCAAGTGCAAGTCTGCAGCCAGACCCTTCTCTTGTGGCACATTATACCTGCACTATGTGTTACACATGATAATGCATTTGAATTTCAACTATAGACTACTTTTTTATGGATTTGATGTAATTAACAATATTGGCTTTCTTAATACACTTTTGAATTTTTTCATATTTATTTAAATGATTAATTTACAGTTTTGCACATGTAGACTTGGATTCAGTAGCTTTTTATCAGATTACTTAAATATTAAATCTAATATAAATATTAATTACAACTACAGTTTACAGTTGCTCCCTTAGTCTTGATTTAAGATGTAAAAAGAAGCTCAAAAGTCAATGGCAAAGCCATGAAAATAAATCCAGAAGACTGAGCAAAATATCAAATATCAAATACATTGGATGCTTTTGGAGAGTCAACAAAGCCATGAACTCAACAGAAGTGGTGCGGAAAAAAAGTCGTTTGAAGAATTACAAAAAGTCTTAATATTAAAAGAACGTGAGATCTCAGCACCCGTTCAACAAACCATACTTAACTGATTTCACTGTTTTTAATGGATTATCACAGGCAATTAGGAAATTATATTGAGAATGTATTTGTATGTAAAAGGAACCATGGTATTTGAACACATATCACTTGCCTCCATGCCTCATGGAAATGTTTTAACAGGCCTGATTCAACCTCACACAGGTGTGACCACATATTTTATTACATTTAGAGCTGGATAGATTTTGGTTTTGAGTGTGGTTTCACTAGATATTTTCAAAGTGAAAAGAGCTTCAGGTTTTTGTATGACATGTCTCATATTTTGTATTTCTGGGCTCCTACTCTTAGAGCACAATAATAGAGAGCTGAATCTGACAGATGTACATCAGTAATAGTGAGTTCAGTGAATGTGTGTAATGCAGTCGACTGAAAGCGATCATCAGAGGTGTCTTCATCATCTGACCGTAGATTTCTGTATAATAAGAATTGTGGGATTCTGTTGTGATACTGTCTGTACCAGTAAAGCTGAACATATTCACTACTTGTACTATATGAGCAGCTCAGCTTGACACTTTCTGTTTCCTTAGAGGTTTTTTCTGTCCCTTTATCTGGCTCAATGTTGTCTCCAGCCACCAAACCTGTCAACAATAATGAACTGATTTTTGATTTGGTGAAAGCAAAGTTGATAAAATCATATTGCAAACACATTTCTAGCCATGTTTTACAAAATTACAAATTACTAAAGTAATATCAATAGCCTTTGTGATTTGAGATTTTAAAACATCATAAATATTGATGTACAGAATTTAATTGATTAATAAATAATGTACCTGTTCCCACAATGAGAATCAGTATGGAGACGTGCTGAAATCGCATTTGGTCTCATACTGTATGGCATACCTTGTTAGTGTCTGCGCTGGCGTGGCCATTTATTGTGATTAACAGGAAAGTGCGTCCAGCTGAATTCAATTAGTGATTTGTTAGACGGGTATAAAAAAGGTTATTATACCGCGGCAGCTCTTGTGTGAAGCCCTGGTCGTGTTAAGACTGAAGTGTGTAAAGACCATCGACTCTACCGAGCGACTCCACCGGACAGGGACAACGGCAAGGGATAAGTATTGCTTTTCATTTATTCTCTTTCCTATTACTTGTTTCACTTCTCTTTCAGTTTTTATAACCATTTCTTATTTGTATGTTTGGAACAGTTATTTTTTTAAGGATTACTGTTAAGCTAATGTAGTTTGATTTGTATGTTATCTATTTTAATTTTAGTTACATTTGTAGTTTGTCATTTTATTAGTTTTTTTCTATTATGTCTGTATAAGTTATTTATTAAGTTTTAGTTTTATTTAATTTGAGTTATTTTAGTACTTCAACAAACTACATGGAAATGAAATAATATTGAATCTATGGATATGTGTGTGTGTGTGTGCGCATATATGTCTGTGTGTGTGTGTGTGTACATATACATTCCCAAAGACAGCAGCTGAAAAAGAAGAGTGACATTTGTAATTTTTGTGAGATGTTTTTTAATAAAACTTTTAACAAATTTTTAACAACAAAAAATATACTTTTACATATAATCATTAACCAAATAACATACCAGCTGAGGCACAGAACAGAATAACTGAATGAAGATCCATTGTACAAGTGTTCACTCTGAGAAGAGTTAGGCTGAATCCTTTCAACCAGTCTCTGTCAGACACTAAGATCATATGAAGACATGAGTCTCTCCTCTCTAAACCACATTTGAATATTTTGTGTTTGTGTTTTTCTTCCATCACGTTTTGAATGTTATTTTGGGCTTTACTCACAACAGTGTACCATTATTTGAAACACTTTATCTGCCTATCAGTTATATGTTATCCAATTGTCCATTTTGGAAGACAATTCTACTCCTCACAGCTATCAAGAAAACACTATTACACTCTAAAAAATTCTGGGTTGTTTCAACCCAATTTTGGTTCAAATATGGACTAACCCAACTTTTGGGTAAAAAATTTAATGTAAAAATTTAACCGAACAGCTGGGTTAGTCCATATTTGACCCAAAATTGGGTTGAAACAACCCAGCATTTTTTAGAGTGTACGGTACTAAATTATATTGAAGTCATTCAATTACATTAAATCATGCAATCATTATTATATTGATTGCATGATCACTATTGTCATTCATTTTAGTTTATTATTGACTGTGACATTATGGTTTTACTACAGTTTTTAAATTTTATTTTTGAATTATTTTAAATAAACACTCACATACATGATATCTGGACATAATGTTAATGCTTTTTTTTCCTGAAGATTCTCATTTATGCCTTATAACAAAGCCCTAATTCAATCTTACACAGGTGTGACCACATATTTTATTACATTCAGGGCAGATATAGATTGTGTTTTGATTGTGGTTTTCACTAGACTGGTTCAAAGTGAAAAGAGCTTCAGGTTTTTGTATGACATGTCTCATGTTTTGTATCACTGGGCTCCTACTAATAGAGCACAATAATAGAGAGCTGAATCTGACAGATGTGCATCAGTAATAGTGAGTTCAGTGGATGCATGTGATGTAGTTGACTGAAATCGACGATCAGAGGTGTGTTGATTAGAACTACGTGATCGGGCACCTTTGAATAATAAATACTGTGGTTCTCTGTTGGGATACTGTCTGTACCAGTAAAGCCAAACATATTCACTACTTGTACTATATGAGCAGCTCAGCCTGACAGTTTCTCTTTCTTTAGAGGTTTTTTCTGTCCCTTTATCTGGCTCAATGTTGTCTCCAGCCACCAAACCTGTCAGGAAAAAGCACAAATAATCAGATTTTCGATCTGTGAATGCAAGGTTGACAAAATACTATTACAAACACATTTCATAGCACTTTAAAAAATATATATTATTACTGAAATTATTTTAAAACAAAGTTCATTATTTATTTACAGAGTTTCATTAATTATTCAGTAAATAATGTACCTGTTCCCACAATGAGAATCAGTATGAAGCATCTGTCCATGTTCAATCAGATCAGTTCAGTTCTCTGTTGAGGCTCTCAGTGCTCTGAGCTGTAAGTCACTGCAGATCAGTCAGAAACACACACAGGAACTTCCTGCTCTCTGAACTTCCTACTGATGTTCACTTTCATCCATAGGCTGTCATATACTGTACAATATATTTATTTGTATTTAATTGTTAGATAATTACACTTTTTTATAATAGAATTTTGTGCATAAAATGAGTATTCAAAAGCAAAGACAACATTTCATATTCTAAAGAGGAGAAGCACAGGTTATAATTTCTTGACTGAGATCCAGCTCCTGTGTTTTTGTATGTGGTTTGACTTGAGTTTTCTCACTGTGGGTTTCAGAGCACAGTAGTACACAGCAGAGTCAGACACACGCACATCCTGGATTATCAGTGGAACTGAATCTGATGACACTTCAGAGTGAAATCTCTGCTGAAACTGAGCATCATTATCTTTTCCTCCATATTTGCTTCTCCTCAGGATGTATTTAGGGAAGTCATTTGGTCTCTGGATGTACCAGAATAAATAATTTTGTGTTGAATCTGTTTCATATTTACACATTAATTCTACTGATCTTCCTTCAACTTCAATCACATGTTTGTCTGGCTGAATAACTTTGTCCTCTGATCTGCACTCTGTAAAGATTTAAGAATATTTAATGTAGAATACAATACAACATATAAACTACTTATATGAATATACAGTTGTATTAAATGAGAATTCATACCAAGAATGAATAATGCAAAGAGAAATATATTCCTCAACCTGTGTAACATGACTGTATCTATGTTGAAGTCCTGATAAATCTGTGAACATGACAATTTTGTTTTTGGTATTCTAATGATGATCCAAGGAGGAGCTTGTGGAGACCTATAAAAGCTGTTGTACTGTCAAATGTAACATTGAGCATCTACTGCCCTCTTCTGGTTAACTACAAATATATTGCATAAGTGGCATCTCAAGTATAAATCGAGTCAGGTTTACTGTCATTTTGCTATATTTTGAGACTTACAGTGGAACAAACTGTTGTGCCTCACATGACCACAATGCAGCATATATAAAAATATATAAACCTGTACAGACAATATCTGAACAGAGACCAGCAGTAAACTTGACTTGATTTAAACCAAAAACTATAGAAATACAAAGACAGTTCACTCCTATACTTATGAATGGGAGAAACTGCAACGCGCAATATGGCGGGATAGTCCCGCCTTCTAAATGAAAGAGCCAATCGCTGATTGGTAAATTCATTGCGTCACTACAGCGGCGTTAGAAGCTCCGGTTCCCATAGAAACCGGAGGCTAGAGCAGCCGATGCGCATGCGCACATTGCGCAGTCATAAGCGCGTTGGAACTACGCATGCGCATTGGCTGGTCTAGCCTGAAAAATAAGCTTTTTAAACGCTATTTGAGCATAAGAAACAACATTCATGGGGCAGTCCATTTCAGATTTTGTTGCTGATTTGAAATATGTAATTTAATCGCGAGTTCAGCGAGCAGTTTTTGAGATCTCAGGATTCTCCCATTCATTTAGATAGGACTTTGTCTTGTTTGAGCTGCCAGGAGGCGTTGCAAATATGACGGCCGAGTGAACGGACTTTCCTTAAAAGGGACTTTGCTTAAACATAGTATATACAGCAGGCAATGTTAGTCTATTCAGTTTTCAAGTGCACAACTGGTTGCAGACGTTACACTCCGCAGAATCTTAACTGAATAGTTTAACAGATGATTGCCATCTTCTAAAATTACATTGTTTTCACTAGATTAAAAAAGTGTTTGTTTTTTTAGCAGGCCTGATTCAAACTGGCACAGGTGTGACAACATATTTTATTACATTGGGGGCTTGATAGGTTGTGGTTTTCACATCATGTAAATACACTTTCATTTGTTTCCACTCCATAAATAATGTTCCCACAGTGAGAATCAGTATGACGCATCTGTCCATGTTCAATCAGATCAGTTCAGTTCTCTGTTGAGGCTCTCAGTGCTCTGAGCTGTAAGTCACTGCAGATCAGTCAGAAACACACAGGAACTTCCTGCTTTATAAAGGCATGGCTTAAATACTTGATGTCTTTGCATTTATCATTTTCATTTCTGACTGATGAAAATATGAAGAATATTTATTATTTACAGTCTAGCTATTTTTTTATATAAAATGTAATCAGAATTTTGAATAAGCAGTAACTACATGTAAATGTATAGTATGCACTATATACTGTATTACACATGAGAATAATTTGAGATAATTTTAATATTTATTTGCTTTATTTCTTGCTGTATTTTTCTCCTGTCTCTCATTGTAACAGGTTTTTGTAGAGAGCTGATGTGTTTCCTGTCACTGTGGGCTGCAGAGCACAGTAGTACAGAGCAGAGTCTGATACAGCAGCAGAGGAGATCTTCAGATCCACATTTTCTCTTTTTGTAATGTTAACAGTGAATCTTGGATCTTCAACAGAGCGCTCAGCGTCTTTTGCATTGCTGTTGGTGAGTACAACAAATTCAGGTTTTGATCTTCCATACTGACGGTACCAGTGGAGATAATCTACACCTCCAGATGCAGAAAAACTACAGGATAATGTAACACTTGAACCTTCCTCAGCAAAAACATTTGTTTTGTTTGGTTTAATGACATTCCCAGAGACAGCAGCTGAAAAAGAAGAGTGACATTTGTATTTTTTTGTGGGATTTTTTTCATAGAACTAATTTTTAACAATAAAAATCTACTTTTATATAGTAATAATTAACCAAAAAAACATACCAGCTAAGGCACAGAATAGAATAACTGAATGAAGATCCATTGTACAAGTGTTCACTCTGAGAAGAGTTAGACTGAATCCTTTCAACCAGTCTCTGTCAAACACTAAGATCATATGAACACTGAGTCCCTCCTCTCTGAGCTACATTATACCTGAATTTGTCATCAGATCCAGTCACATGAACTAATGTTACAACTGTACGATTACCAAATAAATAAACCAAATTTGATCTGCCATCCTTATTTAAGAATTTGACCTTATGAGAATGGGACTTATGTAATGATATTTTGTGTTAGTTTTTCTTCCATCATGTTTTGAATGTTATTTTGGGCTTTACTCACAACAGCATACCATTATTTGAAACACTTTATCTGCCTATCAGTGTTAAGCATAAATGATATGTTATCCAATTGTCCATTTTGAAAGACAATTCTACTCCTCACAGCCTTAAATCAAGAAAACACTATTACTAAATTATGTAAGGATTGTAATTATTTCTCTATGAAATTAATTTCTCCTGAAACCAAAACTCAGGAACTCACACACTGCAGATGCCATGCAACAAAACCGTAAAACTTATCTGGAGAAGAAATCTCCAAAGAGAGCAAACACCACTCCCCTTGTTCATTTATGACCCCCTTCTTCCCCCTGCCCTCTCTGCCTATCCCGCTTTCCCCCCCAAAAGGTTTCACTTAAAGTTTATTATTTTGCGAACCTGTTGTTTTTCCCCTTCATGTTTGGTATCATTTTAAAGGTCTCTGTGCGATGGGTAAATTGGTCTCAATTTCACAGTAGTCACTTATTTTATAAGAAAGATTGAAAACTTTTGTAGAATTGTGTTCTGCTGCTGAGGGGTGTGTTCCCCTTTAGGGGGCTGTAAGAATGTTTGTCTTATCTCCAGCTAGGTGCAGCCTGGAGCACGAGAGCCCAACAAACCAAAAGGTCTTTTATGTTTTTACAACTGATCTTTGTTTTTCTTATTTGGGTATATAAAAGAAGTGACAAAACACTACTTTGGAATTCTGTAGTCAGAAAACCCCACACAGCACATGTGAGACTCTAAATTTGCACCAGAACTCTCACTGCTGTCTCTCTCTGTCAGGTATGCATTTCGTTTTTATTCAAAAATGTAATTGTGTTAAACACATTGTGCCCATAGAGCACACTGTATAGTTGTTTGTGCTACTACATGTGCACATAGACCAGTTAAGTTTATTCTCTAAACCATCTGATTGCTTTGCTGTATGTGTTCTTTGAAATACTTTATTTTGTTTAGGTAAAAGGTTGTAGATGCTCTGCATTTAGACCGTGTGTCTTGTGTTAAATTAGGATAACTGATACATGTGTGACTATGTTAAATTTGTTTGTCTCCTGCATAGATCTCTTGGCTATTTCCCATATATCTACAGTATCTATGTACAGGAGCAGGGTTGCCACGCGGTTACAATGTGATTCACAATTGCATTATCCTTTCTAAATTGACTTCTAATTGTTTCATTATGTAACTGGCATGATACAACTTTACCTGACTAATAATAAATTGTTATATTTGATTTATTCTGAACTGTCCTGAAATCATTATGACTATCAGACTGTGAAGAGGCTTTTGTTACCGCAAATCTACGGCCAGGATAGGTTAAACTGAAGGCTCATGAATGAACGGAGCAGAAGGCACGTCATCTGAGACCTCAGATTTCTGTCTATCACTGGTGCTAGCAAGTTGTACGGGAAACGACTAAGTAAACTACACTTTTTGTCATAAGCAAGCAGTTGGCGGCAGACAATTAGGTATTAGTCTACCTACACCCTCTGTCTAACATCAGACTGGCGAGTTTGTGTCTGTGAGATCTACGCAAAACCCAGGGCGTGAGACTCTGAGCGACATTAGGTCCCCAGTGAACGGATAATTGAAAGTATGGGATGTCTAGAATAATCAAATATCTAAATTAATATATAATCGATATTTGTGATCAGTTTTTAATTAGAAGTACAGTCTAAATTTAATGATCACTTGAAATCGGAGTCAGATTGAACATGGAGCTAGACTAAAATTGAAACTAAATCCTGATAAATTCAGAAGCGCAAGTAAAAGACCAAATGCGCATTAAACCTTCGACCAGGCCGCTGGATTCCGTTGTTTGGGCTAGCGGGTGGACCTTACAATTATATTGAAATCATTCAATTACATTAAATCATGCAATCAATACAATAATGATTGCATGATCACGATTTTTATTTTAGTTTATTATTGAGCTGCGTAATTATGATTTTATTACAGTTTTAGATATTAAAAATTATTTTTGAATTATTTTAAATAAACAGTCACATACATCTGGACATAATGTTAATGCTTTTTTTCCTGAAGATTCTCATTTATATTTGTGCCTTATAACAAAGGCCTAATTCAGTCTTACACAGGTGTAACCACATATTTTATTACATTCAGAGCTGGATAGATTATGGTTTTGAGTGTGGTTTTCACTAGATAGATTCAAGGTGAAAAGAGCTTCAGGTTTTTGTACGACATGTCTCATGTTTTGTTTCACTGGCTAATACTCTTAGAGCACAATAATAGAGAGCTGAATCTGACAGACGTACATCAGTAATAGTGAGTTCAGTGGATGTACGTGATGTAGTCGACTGAAACTGACGATCAGAGGTGTATGCAGCACTATCGTGCACCTTTGAGTAATAAATACTGCGGTTCTCCATTAGGATACTGTCTGTACCAGTAAAGCACAACATATTCACTACTTGTACTTGTACTATATGAGCAGCTCAGCCTGACAGTTTTTGTTTCTTTAGAGGTTTTTTTCTGTCCCTTTATCTGGATCAGTGTTGTCTCCAGCCACCAAACTATCTAGGAAGGTCATTTGCTCTCTGGATGTACCAGAAGATGTATGGTTGTGTTGAAGTTGTTATATATGTACAATCTAATGTCACTGATTTCCCTTCAACTTCAGTCACATGTTTGTCTGGCTGATCAACTTTGTCTTCTGATCTGCACTCTGTAAAGATTTAAAAATATTTTATATAGTTAGTTATGATTTTTGATGTATATCACAAAATCCATATCAACAAACAATCTCTACAAATATTTAAGTGATCTAACTGCTTAAAATGTGTAGAAATACATAACAAGACTAAATAGTGCAAATAGAAATATATTCCTGAACCACCTCATGATCTGTTTCAAATAGACAATGAAGTCAGAATAAATCCTTCAATAAGAGAGTTTTGCTTTCATAATATGATAGGACTCTGAAGAGGAGCTTGTGAAAACCTAAAGGAAACCACTCTGTTTATTATATATTGCTCTCTTTTGGTTTCTTGCAAGTGTTACACAGCTGAAATAAAGTCACGATGTTAAGCGTGTTAGCCATAAAGCAAGTTAAAGTACACTTATTATAATCACAATCCTTCAGCTTATTAGGTGTTGTACTGTTCCTTGAAATTGCAACTTATTCAAAAGCTTTGTTTGCCCTTTTATTACTTTTACAATACATTTTCCCATCAGCCTCACACAGGTGTTTTCAGTTATTATCTCTCATTGAGGTTTTGATTTGGTTTTCATAAGAGCTTCAAAGTGAAAATTCCTTTTAGTTTTTGTACGACTAGTTTCATGTTTTGTATCACTGGGCTTCAACTCTTAAAGTGCAGAAATAGAAAGCTGAATCTGACACAGTCACACTACTAATAATGAGTTCAGTGAAAATGTGAGAAGTGCTTGACTGGAATCGAGAATCAGAGCTGTGTCTTGCTATGCTTAATCGAGCACCTTGATGTAATAAATATTGAGGTTCTCCATTGTGATATTGTCTGTATACAGACGTAGATATTCACTGTCTGACTCATTCTGTTTTGATGATATTGGTTCTTCTGTTTGGCTCAATCTTGTCCACAGCCATCACATCTGCAAACATTAAGCACAATATTAACTCATTATTTCTCATGTTAAACATTCTAACAGTAATGTTACTCTGCATTTGTTTTGAAAAAGGAAACCAGTAAAATACCATTCAGTTTTTATGGGGTTTTTAAAGCTGTTGCTAAATGATCTGACGTAATCATAAATTCCACACCTGATGCCAAAATGAAAAGCAGCAGCATGTATTTGTTCATAGTGAATATGATCAGATCAGTTGTGTGTTAATGCTCTCTGTGCTCAGACTGTCTGTTACTGATGCTTTCTGCTGTTCAGTTATCAAGACATTCAGGAACTTCCTGATCCCTGAGTGTGAAACCAGTCAAGGCTTTGTACTGTTGTTATTTGTTTAGGAAAATTACATAAAATAATGATGTAATGTGTGATAAAAATTTCAGACAATAGCAACAAAATTTATATTTATACATTTTATTTTATAGGGTGACCCAAAAATGACTTTCATGTAAATTTCATCATATGAATTTTTTGCTCAGAGAAATTTAGAGGAATTAATCTGGAAGGTTTTTTTTTATTATTATTATTTATTACTATTACTTTTTATTACTATAAATCAAAGTGTTCCTCTCTGTCCTCATGGGTATGAAATTATAAAAACGTTTTAGAAGTATTAAAAAATGTCATCCATCACTTCAGCTCCTAATGAAAGTTTGAGAACACTGCCGCCTTGTGGCACTTTTTGATTGAAACGTAAAGCATAGGCTACTTTTGTATGAATCTAATGTAACTAATAATATTATGATGCTACTTTCAATTTTCATTTGTTATATTGGTTGATATGTTTAACATTTTATCTGTAATTTACTATTATCAAAAAAAAAAAAAAATTCAACCTATTGATTCCCTTATTGCTCAGGTTTACATATTAAGATTTCACAGCTAGAGTTTGCAGTTTCTCTGTTAGTCTTTGTTTTTGTGTCTCTTTCCATTTAGTCATTCACTGTGTAAAATGAAAAAAGGTATTTGTACAGTGTCATTGAGTTTCCTGTCACTGTGGGCTGCATGGCACAGTAGTACAGAGCAGAGTCTGATACAGCAGCAGAGGAGATCTTCAGAATCACATGGTTTTGTTCACTGTTGGAAATTTTGATAGAGAGTCTCGGATCTACTTTAGACTTCTGCATCTCTTCTGTGCCATAGTAGGTGAGTACAAGAAATTCAGGGTTTGATCTTCCATTCTGACGATACCAGTAGAGATAATTTGCAAAGCCATAATTACAAGATAACGTAACATCTGAATTCTCCTCAGCAAATAACTCTGTTTCATCTGGAGTGATGACATTTCCAAAGACAGCAGCTAAAAAAGAAAATGTACATTTAGCATTTTAGTGAGATTTCTTTCAAATAAAACATTAAAAAGAGATAAATAAACATTAATGTACATACTCACTGAGGCACAGAACAGAATAACTGAATGAAGATCCATTGTACAAGTGTTCACTCTGAGAAGAGTCAGACTGAATTGTTTCCACCACAGTCTCTGTCAGACACATTCAATCATGTCAGATCTGTGAACACTGAGTCCCTCCTCTTTGAGCCACATCATGGCTACATTTCACACCTGGGTACCAAATGAAAGGGCTTATTAATGTTTTCTTTTTTTTCCTTCTGTGATATTGATGTGTTTTATGTTTGATTTTGAAATATTCTGTTTTTTGTTTAGGAAATACTGTTTGTCCTGAAAAAGTTTTTGTTTTTCTTAAATTGCCTTTCAGTTTCCACTGCATTTAATAAAATAAATACTATGTTTCAAAAGTTCAAGAGATGTGAATTTGCACTCTTGGTACATTCCCAATATTATATTAGGCATATAGTGGATATTTCTGTATTAAATAAAACAAAATCAAGCAGCCTTGGGCACAATTCAGAATTTAATGCCATCTCACACAGGTGTGACCACATATTTTATTACATTTGGGGGTGTATAGATTAGGGGTTTGACTGTGGTTCCTCTTCAGGAACTCGAGCTGCGTCGAAACGCTATGGGAACGCCTTCAGCGTGACCGGCTCTGAATACAAGTGTAATCTGTCCAAAGGATGGGCGAGACGTCACGGGCGAGGTGACGTAATGACCAGCTGGTATAAAAGCACGTGCGGTGAAACCGGCATCAGCTTTCTGTCATTCAGCTAGCGCCCTGTGTCTAAACTGTGTGTCTTATTTGGTGTTGTCTGTCCTTTGAAAATAATCATGTCAAAGAGCCAGTATAAGGCTAAGCATGTGAAGGGCGAGAGCAGATCACAATACAAGCTGTGTGTTCCTCCCTGCAAACGCTATTTGTCTGCAGGTGATACACACAGCTTGTGTGTGGTTTGTTTGGGAGCGAGGCACGCAGAGTCGGCTCTCGAGGGAGCCGACTGCCAGCACTGCGAGGGTCTCAGGGCCCAGTGCTGGGAGCTCCGTGTCGCCGCGTATCGCTAGCGACGGACGCATCCCTCACTGGCTGGGGAGCGGTCATGAGTGGCCACCCTGCCCGCGGTCTGTGGAGTGGTCGCCATCTCACGTGGCACATCAATTGGCTGGAGATGCTGGCTGTGTTTCAGGCTCTGAAACACTTTCTCCCAGACCTAAGAGATCGCCATGTGTTGGTGCGCGCAGACAACACGGCAGTGGTCTCTTACATCAACCACCAAGGAGGTCTGCGGTCACGGCCCCTGTACAGGCTGGCGCACCAGATCCTTGTGTGGTCCCAGGGCAAACTCCTCTCGCTGAGAACAGTATACATCCCTGGGCATCTCAATGTGGGAGCAGACATCCTGTCGAGACAGGGGCCGAGGCCCGGAGAATGGATGCTTCACCCAGAGGTGGTGAAGCAGATTTGGAGAGTGTTTGGCCAGGCTCAGGTGGACCTATTTGCGACTTGGGAGACATCGCAATGTCCCCTCTGGTACTCTCTGACTCATCCAGCTCCACTGGGGCTGGATGCCATGGTACAGACTTGGCCGAGGCTTCGTCTGTACGCCTTTCCCCCGATTGCTCTGCTCCCCGGAGTTCTGAAGAGAGTACGCCGGGACGGGGTCCGGCTGCTGTTAGTAGCCCCGTTCTGGCCGGGCCGAGTATGGTTCTCGGACCTGATTTCTCTCCTCGACGGCTCTCCATGGGAGATTCCCGTCAGGGGGGATCTCCTCTCACAGGCAGGTGGCACCCTTGTGCACCCCCGCCCGGAGTTGTGGAAGCTGTGGGTATGGCCCCTGAAGGGGCACAGCTCATAGCTTCCGGTCTCTCAACCGAGGTTGTTGAGACCATCCTTCAATCCAGAGCTCCCTCAACGAGGAAACTGTATGCCTTGAAGTGGAAACTTTTCACTTCATGGTGCGGAGACCGCCAGCTCGACCCAGTCAACTGCCCGGTTGGTACAGTGCTGGAGTTCCTGCAGGCTCGACTCTCCACAGGGTTAACCCACTCCACCTTGAAGGTTTATGTGGCGGTGATTTCGGCCTACCACACCTCTCTTGGTGGACAGTCAGTGGGCAGACACCCCCTGGTTACACGTTTCCTCCGCGGTGCGCTGAGGCTGAGGCCTCCAGTACGGTCCCATGTTCCTCCATGGGACCTGGCTGTGGTGTTGGATGCTCTCTGTAGGCCTCCTTTCGAGCCTATTGAGGAGATCTCTGATCGCCATCTCACTCTGAAGACTGTTTTTCTTCTGGCGATTTCTTCTCTTAAGAGAGTTGGGGATCTGCAGGCCCTCTCAGTGGCCCCTACTCATTTGGACTTTGCGCCTGGTATGGCCAAAGCCTTTTTGTACCCTCGTGCAGGGTACGTCCCCAAAGTTCCTTCTGTCACGCCACAGCCTGTCGTACTGCAGGCCTTCAGTCCTCCTCCCTTCAGGGAGCCAGACCAGCAGAAGCATAACTGTATGTGTCCAGTGCGAGCGCTGGATGCATACGTCCACAGAACTGCCCTGTGGAGAAGGGTGGACCAACTGCTGATTTGCTATGGTCCCCCTAAGAGAGGTCTTTCTGCTTCCAAACAGACCCTCAGTCGGTGGATTGTGGAGGCCATTATCATGGCCTATGAGTCCTCTGATCTCCCCTCGCCGATGGGAGTCAGAGCTCACTCCACACGAAGTGTGGCGGCCTCCAAGGCCTTTCTCGCAGGTGTCCCATTACAGGACATCTGCAACGCTGCGGGATGGTCTACGCCCCTGACCTTTGTCAGGTTTTATGGCCTTGACATGCGGGCCACTCCAGGCTCTTCCGTCCTCTCGCCCTAGATGTGCTCCGCAGGGATACACACTGGGCAGGGACTTGGAAGCCTGGCGGCGTGGGCATCTCGTTCCCATAGCGTTTCGACGCAGCTCGAGTTCCTGAAGAGGAACGCCTCTAGGTTACGTATGTAACCCTAGTTCCTCGAGGGAACGAGACGCTGCGTCTCGAGGCCACACTTCCGGCATCCCTGCCCGCGCTTGCTTCACTCCTAGAAGCTGATGCCGGTTTCACCGCACGTGCTTTTATACCAGCTGGTCATTACGTCACCTCGCCCGTGACGTCTCGCCCATCCTTTGGACAGATTACACTTGTATTCAGAGCCGGTCACGCTGAAGGCGTTCCCATAGCGTTTCGACGCAGCGTCTCGTTCCCTCGAGGAACTAGGGTTACATACGTAACCAAGAGGCGTTTTCACTAGATCGGTTCAAAGTGAAAAGAGCTTCAGGTTTTTGTACAACCTGTCTTGTTTTGTATCACTGGGCTCCTACTCTTAGAGCAAAATAATAGAGAGCTGAATCTGTACATCAGAAATAGTAAGTTTCGTGGATGTGTGTGTTGTAACCGAACGAAACCGACGATCAAATGTGTGTTCACCACGAGTTGACTGTACATTTTTGTATAATAAGAATTGTGGTTCTCTGTCGGTATACTGCTGTACCAATAAAGCCACATATATTCACTACTTGTACTGTATGAGCAGCTTATCTTGACAGTTCCTCTTTCTTCAAAGTTTTTATCTGTCCCTTTATCTGGCTCAATGTTGTCTCCAGCCACCAAACCTGTCAACAATAAGCGCATATGTCCAAAATAATAATAAACGAATAATAAATGTAAACAAAATAATATTGCAAATACACTTTTTTTTATTAAAATAAATAAATAAATAAATAAATAAAAAACAGTTACCTACAAAATCAGTTAAATCATTTAACATTTGGGGTTTTATGTTTAAAAAATGTTCAGTTTCAATAGTTACTCAATAAATAATGTACTTGTTCCCACAATGAGAATCAATATGATGCATCTGTCCATGTTCAATCAGAACAGTTCAGTTCTCTGTTGAGGCTCTCAGTGATCTGAGCTGTAAGTCACTGCAGATCAGTCAGAAACACACACAGGAACTTCCTGCTGATTTTCACTTTCATCCATGTTGTTGTATACTGTACAATATGTTTTATATATTTGTATTTAATTGTGTTAGACAATTACATAATTTTTGTATAAAATGCAACATTTCATAATCTGAGCAGAAGCACGTTAAACTGTCTTTGCTGAGATTCAGCTCATGTGTCTTTGTATGTGGTCTGACTTTATTTTTCTCACAGTGTATCTCAGAGCGCAGTAATACACAGCAGAGTCAGACACACGCAGATTCTCGATCGTCATTGGAACTGATTCTGATAAAACTTCAGAGTGAAATCTCTCCTGGAACTGAGCGTCATTATCTTCTCCTCCATATTTGTTTTTCCTCAGAATGTGTTTAGGAAAGTCATTTGCTCTCTGGATATACCAAAATAGTTCTACTTGAACTAAAACTGTCTTGTACACTTTAATTCTACTGATCTTCCTTCAACTTCAGTCACATGTTTGTCTGGCTGATCAGCTGTGTCCTCTGATCTTCACTCTGTAAAGATTTATAAATATTTAATGTATAATACAAAATAAAATATAAACAACTTACATGAATATGGAGTTATACTAAATGAGAATTCATACCAAGAATGAATAGTGTGAAGAGAAATATATTCCTCAACCCGTGTGACATGAATGTGTTTATGTTGAAGTCCAGATAAATCAGTAAATATGAGTTTTGCTTTTGGTATTCTAATGATGATCCAAGGAGGAGTTTGTAGAGACCTATAAAAGCTGCTGTATTTTCAAATGTAATATTGAGCATCGACTGCTCTCTTCTGGTTAACTACAAGTATTGCGTAAGTGGCATCTCAATTTTAATGTATTAAAAAACCTGCACTATTTTCGTTTTTGTTCCTCTGTTAGTTTATGTATGAACCAAATTTGTCTATAAAGTGACTCATCATTCCTTAGTGCATTGATCTTTCAAGAGTTTTATCATAAGTTCTAAACTATAATGAAAATATGAAGGATATTTAAATTCTATTTAGATCATTTAAATTCTGTTCTATCTAGAGTTATGCTTTATGTAGCTATATTATTTTAATACAGTTAATATAATATAAATGTGTAATATCATTATATAATATGTATCCCTGTCTGAATGTATGGTTACATTGCCATACTGTGGCATACATGCAATTTATATTATACATGAGAATCATTTTAGATATTTTAATAGTTGTTACATTCCACAGTTTTATGAACAGATATTTAAATTTTCATTGCAAACTAAATGGCAGTATTATAGAGATTTAATGTAAATCATCTTTCATATTACCACCCAAATTCACATAATAAATAAAAGAAATATGCTTCTACCTTTGATTTTATTCTTTGTTGCCATTATTTAATCGACATACATATTACTGTAATTGCAGTTACAGCTTTTTCTTACTGTCTTTTTCTGTCTCCATATTTCTCTCTTGTCTCTCATTGTAACAGGTTTTTGTAGAGAGCTGATGTGTTTCCTGTCACTGTGGGCTGCAGAGCACAGTAGTACAGAGCAGAGTCTGATACAGCAACAGAGGAGATCTTCAGATCCACATGGATTTGTTCCTTTTTTTCAACTTCAACAGAGAATCTTGGATCTACATCAGACACTTTAGCTTCTTTTGCACTACTAACGGTGAGTACAAGAAATTCAGGTTTTGATCTTCCATATTGGCGGTACCAGTAGAGATTATCTGTAGTTGAAGAGGAATAAATACAGGACAGTGTAATATCTGAACCCTCCATCTCAAAAATGTCTGTTTTGTTTGATTTGATGACATTTCCAAAGACAACAGCTGAAAAATAAAAAAGAACACAGAAGCTTTTTTTAGTGAGTTTTGTTTGTTTGTTTAAGGAAAAGTCATTCTTACAAAGTGAAAATAAATAAATAAATACACACCTGCTGAGGCACAAAACAGCATAACTAAATGAAGATCCATTGTACACATGTTCACTCTGAGAAGAGTCAGACTGAATTGTTTCCACCACAGTCTCTGTTAAACATTACATCATGTCAGATCTGTGAACACTGAGTCCCTCCTCTCTGAGCCATTTTATTCACCCTGGGTAAAACAGCCAATTACACTCATTAATGTAACTTACCGTGTAAGTCCTGAAATAAAAAATTCCCTGCTGTTAGATACATCTCTTTTTTTTTCCCATTTCCCATTACATTTGATGAATCTGAACACTTTTTGATATAAAAAAAAAAAAACAAATACAGATTTGTTCTGAATATTAGTTGTATTAAATTAAATGTTAATTTTCCAAACAGGTTATTCATTTTTTTTCACCCCAATATGTCTAACTCATACCATTGTGTTGCTTTTAAATAATAAAACATGGTACAGCCTTGTTGTAAAATCTGAATTTAAAGACCGTTTCCATTTCATGAGTTTGAATTTTAACCACAGAATTTAGAATTTAAATAAAAATTCTATAAAATTCAAGGTAATTTATTATTTTTCTTAGAAATTTAATATCTATTTTCATGTCTGAGTGATAAAGAGAAAACAGCTTAACACACCTCTGTTTACCTGAGAACACTTTTCATGCCACACTTTTCATGTTTTGAAGAGCGCATGACAAAGCTGATATCGACTGACTGACTGACTGAGCAGCATGTGCAAATGAAGTTCTAAATGTAAGTTTTGGGGAGCCTGATCATTCTGTCCTATCAATCATCACACATAGATGTCTGTTTACCATTGAATGCTGTTTACTGTGAATCCTGGTCAGAGTCCCTGACACTGACAGAGTGAGATTTCAGCACCACATATCAGCAGATCATACTGACCCCCCTCTACTGGCTCCCTATACTGCATAATGACAATTATATCTGTCTTAAACTTTCCTCAGTAGCAGATCAGTCAGTTTTTATTCTAAAAAGTCACAGTGGTTTTTGATGGTTAAACTAACACATTCAATTCCGAGGGAGATTAACAAAGTTACAGAAGTTACAGTTTGACATTTCCAGAACAAACAAACGGAGAAATAACAATTAAAAAACAACAAATAAATGGAGGATTGAACAACCAGTTAAGATATAATAAGCCATTCATTTACATTTAAAAAAAGCTATAACTGTCAGAACTGATAGAATGATGAAGGTTTTTGTGTGAGTGTTGAGTGTGTTTCAGTCACTGTGGGCCTCAGAGCACAGTAGTACACAGCAGAGTCTGATACAGCAGCAGAGGAGATCTTCAGATAGACATGGATTTGTTCCTTTTTTAAACTTTAACAGTGAATCTTGGATCTACATCAGACACTTTAGCTTTTTTTTTGCACTACTGACAGTGAGTACAAGAAATTCAGGTTTTGATCTTCCATACTGACGGTATCAGTAGAGATTATCTGTTGAAGAGGAATAAATACAGGACAATGTACTCAGAACTTCCTGCTGCTGTTCACTTTCATTCATATGCTGTATATTGCTATTGCTATATATGCTGTTGTATATTGTGTATCATTTAATTGTGTTTGATAACTCCTTTCCCTACCATTTTTAAATGACTGTTCAAAAGTACCAGAATAAAAGTCTTTTTCATATATTACTGATCTTCGTTCAGTTTTAGTCACGTTTGTCTGGTTGATCAACCCATATCCTCTGATCTGCACTCTATATCTGTAAAGGTTTAAATGTGAAACGTTAAATGTAGAACGATGTAAACAACTGAAAATGTAGTTATATTAAGTCCATACCAAGAATGAATAGTGTGAAAAGAAATAGTGTGACATGTTGAATACACTTTAAAGATAAATCAGTGATTGGGAGCTTTTGGTATGATAATGATGATCCAAAACAACTGCACTTTTGATATAATAATGATGATCAAAAATAAATAAATAACCAAATAAATAACCAACCTACTGTATTCTCAAAGGTAATATTAAGTACCTACTGCTATCTACTGGTTAACTGCAAGAATTGCATAAAAAAACAGCGCAATTTCACAAATTAACACATTAAAAATAATTTGACTCATTTTAGAATGCATGTTTTGATCCTTTTTTGCATTAGATTACTTAAATATTTGTATGCTAGCTTCTTTCTCACATTTTTTTCTCTCGTCTCTCATTGTAACAGGTTTTTGTAGAGAGCTGATGTGTTTCCTGTCACTGTGGGCTGCAGAGCACAGTAGTACAGAGCAGAGTCTGATACAGCAGCAGAGGAGATCTTCAGATCCACATGTTCCCTTTTTGGAATGTTAACAGTGAATCTTGGATCCACATCAGACTGCTGAGCTTCCTTTGCATTGCTGTAGGTAAGTACAAGAAATTCAGGTTTTGATCTTCCATACTGACGGTACCAGTGGAGATAATCTGTACGTCCAGAGTCAGAAAAACTACAGGATAATGTAACACTTGAACCTTCCTCAGCAAAAACATCTGTTTTGTTTGGTTTAATGGCATTTCCAAGGACAGCAGCTGAAAAAGAAGAGGCACATTTATGTACATTTTTATTTTGTTTTTAATAAACAACCACATAATCAACCAAATAAATATACATACCGGTTGAGACACAGAACAGAATAACTGAGTGAAGATCCATTGTACAAGTGTTCACTCTGAGAAGAGTCAGACTGAATCATTTCTACCACAGTCTCTGTCAGACTTAATTAGATCATGTCAGAGCTAAGTCCCTCCTCTTTTGTTACTTCAATATGTAAGAAATAGGTATTATTCGTTACTGATACCATTATTTGAAACTAAATTTCTGTCCATTATTGTTAAAATGCATATCATAACAAAACTTCTAGGTAGTAATAATTCTAAGTGCATAGTACATAGTGGATTTTGTTTAACAAGTTAAAATGAACTTTAGTTATATTTTAGTCCCAGACAGTCTGTCACTGTAAGCTTTAAAATACAAAACTACATGAAACACATATTTATGTGTAATATGGGGAAGATTTGAGGTTTTTTATCTGTAGTACATTTTAACACACAGTTGCAACCCTATACTCTTTTAAGCACAATATTAACTCATTTTGTCTTACTTTAAACACTATATCACTAAAGATATAAATTACTAGTTTTTTGAAAGAAATGGAGAAATAAATCATAAATCATAAATGAATCATAAATGACGCATCTGATGCCATAATGAAAAGCAGCAGCATGCATTTGTTCATGGTGAATATGATCAGATCATTTGAGTGTTAATTCTCTCTGTGCTCTGACTGTGTTACTGATGCTTTCTGCTGTTCAGTTATCAAAACATTCAGGTACTTCCTGATCTCTGTGTGTAACCAGTGCAAGCCTTGAACCTTCATTAATAGTATGTTTAACAGTATGAAAAAATAAAATAAAAAATACACAAAAACCTTATGGCTGTGTTTTTCAGTCTCTTTACTTATAATATTAAAATGCAATATAAATATTATGAATTCTGTTGTTCATTGCTGCAGTTCCTAGTGAATGTCTGTGAACACTGCCAACTTGTGGCACATTATACCTACACAATCTGTTACACATGATAATGGATTGAATCTTAAACAATAGGCCATTTTATATGGGTTTAATGTAATTAATAATATTAGGATGCTTCATTTGATTTTTAAAGTAACTGTCGCACCTCCCAGACCGCCCCGTCGACCTCCCAGACACCACCGGACTATGCTGGAGAGAAGCTATTATACAGAGCACGTCGCGACCGACGAGCCATTGCCCAGGAGTGCGACAGAGCTGAGGATCGCCACGGAGCCAGAGCCTCACGGAGCGTCAGACCAGGTGCAAGAGCCGGCAACTGAGCCCGTCACGAGGGAGAAGGCTGCGGACGGTGTGAGCGCGGAGAGGAGCTCCATCCCCTGTACCGCGGCTGAGGGTGAGCTGATTATGGAAAGTGGAACATGGAACATGTTCCTGAGTTAAGCCTAGAGAAGGCTCATGTTCCTGAGTTCAGCCCAGAGAGGGCTCCTGTTTGCATCCCTGAAAGTCCGGAGGCTCACAAATAACTGCACTCCCACCCGCTCCTGCCTCCTTCTCCGCTGTCATCTGGCAGCCCCTCTGCTCGCCCTCAGCCCACCATCTATACGGTGCGAGCTCTGCGAGACTGCCATCCTCCAGCGTCGCCGTGGCCAAAGTATCTCTTGACTCCACCTCCAGCCTCTAAGCTCTAGACTCCGCCTCGGCCCATCGACCCGTCGGCTCCACCATGGCTCCTAGCTCCCTCCGCTCCGCCGTGGTCCATCTGTCCACTGGCTCTGCCAGGCTCCCTCGTCCCTCCAGCTCCATCTTGGTCTGGCGTCGACCATCCTGCGCCTCAGGACTCCACTCCTCTGGCTGCACCTCGTCCCTTCATCCCTCCGGCTCTGTCAGACTCCTTCATCCCCTCGGCTCCTCCTCAGTCCTCTGTCGCTCCAACTCTACTGTGGCCTTCTGGAGCCCCGCCTTGGTCGCCGGCGGCATCTGCTCGCCTTGGTCTTCCAGATCTTCCCCATCACCCTGGCTCATCGGCTCCGCCGCCGTTGGTCAGACCCCTGGAGTCGTCAGCCCTTCCTCCACCATGGCTCCTCCCTCCGTCGGCTCCACCTTGGGTCGACATTATGGCTGTGGCCTGTGTCCCACCTGGCGCCGCATGCTCCAAATCCCTCCTGTTTCCTCTCTGGCTCCTCCCTCCATCTGGTCCACCCTGGTCCCTCCTGTAGTCCCCCTGGCTCCTCCTGTGTCCTCCTTGGCTCATCCCTTCGTCGTCTCCACCCAGGACTCTGTTCGTTGTCCTCCTCCCGAGCCTCCTCCTAAGTTTCCATCCGTTCCCCCCCTCTGTTGTTCTACGGCGCGAGGACGCGCCTTCCAGGAGGGGGGTGATATGTCAGATTTTTGGACCTGTTTTGCCCGTTTCTGTTCTGTGTTCCCTTATTTGGTCATGTTCCTGTCCTCGTTTAGTATGATTATTAGTTGATTCCCTGCACCTGTCTGTCCCTCGTTATCCTGTGTTTTTAAGCCCAGTCCGTTCAGTTAGTGTTGGTCGGGTCTACCATTGATGTTCGTGTGTCATTCCTCGTTCCAAGTGTGGATTTACCCTGTGTGTTGGATTGAATTAAACACTGTTTAGTTTATCCACGGCTCCTTCGTTCCTTCCGGCAACGAAACGTGACAGTCACGTTGATTTTAAATGTGTCATCTTTTTATCTGCAATTTTAAAAATGTAGACTTGGATACATCAGCCTTTTATCAGTTATTTATTTTCATTCACTTATTGTTCCGCTTATTACTTACAGCTGCAGTTTACAGATTCTCTTTTAATCTTTGACTCTCTATCTATTGCTTGTTCTAATTGGATTAAAGAGATTTAAGAGATTAAAAGAAAGATGTTCTGTTTCTGCTGAAGAATGAAAATTATAAGGCCATATAAAATGGTTTAACATGTGGAACTAATATCTGAACATACTGTTAATGGTTCTTTTCTGAAGTTTCTACTTTACAATTTATGCCTTGCAATAAAGATCTAATGCCATCTTACACAGGTGTGACCACATATTTTATTAAATTCAGGGCTGAATAGATTGTGTTTTTGATTGTGGTTTTTACTAGATGGGTTCAAAGTGAAAAAAGCTTCAGGTTTTTATATGACGTCTCATGTTTTGTATCACTGAGCACAATAATAGAGAGCTGAGTCTGACAGACGTACATCAGTAATAGTGAGTTCAGTGGATGTACGCGTTGTAGCTGATTAAACCGATCATCAGAGGTGTGTTCACCACCCGCTGACCATGTACTTTTGTATAATAAATATTGTGGTTCTTTGTTAGCATACTGTCTGTACCAGTAAAGCCAAACATATTGACTACTTGTACTATATGATCAGCTCAACTTGACAGTTTCTCCTTCTTTAGAAGTTTTTTCTGTCCCTTTATCTGGCTCAATGTTGTCTCCAGCCACCAAACCTGTCAACAATAAGCACATATGACAAAAATAATGGTAAATTAATAAATAATAAACAAAATAATTTTGCAAACATAATGTACATTTTTATGAAAAAGTCAATAAAATCATTTACCATTTGGTTTTATCATTTTAAACTGTTCAATTTTATCAGTTGTTCAGTAAGTAATGTACCTGTTCCCAGAATGAGAATCAGTATGAAGCATCTGTCCATGTTCAGTCAGATCAATTCAGTTACCTGTTGAGGCTCAGTGCTCTGAGCTGTAAGTCACTGCAGAGTCACACTGAATCTTTTCAAACACAGTCTCTGTCAGACATAATTAAATCATGTCAGATCTGTGAACACTGAGTCCCTCCTTGCTGAGCCATGTCATTCACACCTGGGTAACAAAAAAAAGGAGGGGGGGTGACATGTATTCATTTTTTTATCCCCAGTATGATATCTAACAAATACCATAGTGCTATTTTTAAATAATAAAACATGGTACAGCCTTGGGCAAAAGTCAGAGTTTAAAGACTGGCTCCATTTCATGAGTTTGAATCGTAAAGGGACATTAATTTACAAGGCAGAATCAGAAACTCATGTAATTTGTGCACAAGAGTTTTATTAACTAAACACTAACACAAACTAGTCTAACAAACAAACAAACATACATACACTCACGCGTACATACAAAAGGGGAGCAAATTGGATGAAAGAAATCATTAGAAGAACAGGGAATGAAGCTATGGAAAAGGAGTCAGTTAACCTGTGTCTGGATGCAGTCTTGGATGAAAGTCTTGATGGTTTCAAGGTTTGGACTTGCGATCACGTTCTTCCGGGTTTGAAGAGTGATGAACTCCAAAGATGTCCTGACTCGATATTGATTGGGAGTTTCTTCCCAGGTGGAAAGTGAAGAAGAGCTAAGAGACATCAGGTGAGATCCTAGGATCTTTGATGAATGGAAAGTCAAGGCCGCAAGGCCTGGCACAAACTTAGGTGTACAGAAGAGTTCTAGCTCATCCTCCTCTTCCTCTTAGGATCTAAAAGAACCACAGACTGATGAGGCGGGTCACTGATGTGAGAGCTTTATCTCCTATAGAGTTCACACCTCCAGGAGGTCACAGAGCGAATGGTGACTTTTACTTTTGGAGGGAAAGTTTACGACTTTTTGTCTTAGAGCATGGTATTTTGCATATGAGATTCGACTGGGTGTTGATGCAAAAACTACTAAAGATTCTTAGAACACTAATATGTTCCATAATATACACTCTCGATTAGATCATCTGAAGACGAATTCATAGATACTAAAAATGGTATAGGTAAAGTTACATGAATGATGGTTCTATCATAAGCATGCATAAAACAGTATACAATACAAAAGACAATATTCAAGAACAGTAATAATATACACAATGACCTGAGGATATTTGATAGGAAGGTCAAAGAAAGGTTTGTCTGTGAATGATAGTCCGTTTATATGGCATTGTGTGTCTTTCCTATGGGTAAATGAATTGAGAGTTGCTCTGCCCGCATTCCTTTGGGCAATAAAAGTGTTATCAGCATTGGTTGCCATGGAACCAGAGGCCTGTTCTGCCTTTCTGAGGTGTTAGATGCATTTTGGGGGAAGGGTCCACAGACCCTCATAGTTGCCTTGTTGGTGGAGTGAGGGCGTGTTAGCGATTATTTGTTAAATATAACAAATAATTGTGTGTCTGATTGGTCCAAATGCTACACCTATGTTTACCTGAGATCACTTTTCATGTCACATAAGCGCATATGTGGTGTTCTAAGAAGTTTTGAAGAATGCATTGAAAGAAAATTAGGGACAAAGCTGCTACTGATTGAGCCACATGTGCATAATCATGTCAATCATCACACAAGTGTATGTAAGCAGCCATGAATTCTGGCTCCACAGTTCATGAATGAATGACTAGGGACATGGATTAAATTATGTCTTTTAGTTCTTAAATTTTGTTGCACTCAGTCTGCACTTTTTTATAATAAATATTAACACAATGAGAATATTTTGTTATGAGAGAATAATTTAATGTAATTAGTCCCTGACAGAGAGTAAGTTCCCTTTCGAAGGTTCACTTCACGTTATGTGTGGGTAAACTCCTTACTGAAGCCTGATTTATTCACGTTTGTGTAGCTGCACAAACCAATGGTGCTTTAGCCTGCCAGAAAGGGCGGAGCCGACGTGTATATAAGTCGGCTCGTAGCGCCATTTCATCAGAATCTTCTCCCTCAGCGACGAGACCATCTCTTCGCTGACTCTACAATCAAGAAGTCGAAGAAGGAAGAAGCTCAGCCTGCAGCTCGCCACCGTAAAAGAGCCCCGGCAGTGGAAGAAGCGAGAAGCCTTCCCCTGCGGTTATCCGGCTGGTAAGAGCGATTCCTGAGCAATTTCTCTGCAGATGTTGCAAATGCCGCGAGTGTGGCTCGTGCGGGGAATCCCTGCACGATGCGGAAGGGCAGTGAGTGTGTCGCTTGTCTGGGCAGCGCCCACGCAGAGACTGTGCACTCACTGAGACGGAATGCTCTCACAGAGAGTATGTGTCTCGCTCTTCTCCACTCGCGAATCGCCTTCTTAAATGAAGGTAGCTCCGCTCTCCCGTTTCTCCTCTCTCAGCTGGCTTGGAGAAAGAAACGGTGCAGTCACGGAGCTGAGCAACCGGGTTTGAATGATCTCACACCAGTAAGAGCCCGCATGCTCATTCTCCCCCGGCACTTTGATCCGCCGGTGTGTGTTTTACAGAGATCAGCGTCCCTCTTACATTGAGCGGCTCAATCCCTCTACGCGGTTCGGAGTAGAATGCGGTCACCAATGATTCAGATCGCTGACAGCTTCGCATTTGTGTGTGCGTCGCTGAGGCTGCGCTCACTGAGACAGGCTGCTTTCACAGACGAAAGTGCGAGTTTGTCCCTGCATCACTTGCAGATCCTCTTCTTCAATGAAGATGGCCCCGGCTCCCCTGCTCTTGCGTTTCTCCCCTCCCAGTTACCTCGGAGAAGAAACGGCGAACTCGTGAGTTCGATCAGGCTTGAGTAATTTTACGCCAGCACAGGTCCCGCGTATTTCACTCTCACTACAGCACTTTGATCTGCCAGTGTGTTTTACACGTGAGGATCAGCGCCCCTCGCTTACATCGAGCAGCTCAATCCTTCTAGGCAGAATGGAGTAAAGGCTGTCACCAGTGATTTGACATCGCTGACAGCCTTGAGTGCGTCGCTCGCTTGTGCCACGCCCACGCTGAGGCTGCGCTCACTGAGACAGATTGCTCTCACTATGATAGTGTGTCTCGCTCTGCTGTGCTCGTGGTTCGCCGCCTTCAATGAAATCGCCTCTCACGTTCTCCCCTCCCAGCTGTCTTGGAGGATGAAACGGTGAAGTCACGGGGTTTAGCATCCGGGCTTGAGTGATCACACACGGGCACAGCTCCCGTGCGCTCCACTCTCCCTGCAGCGCTTCGATCCGCCAGTGTGATTTACAGATTAACCCCTCGTTTGCATGAGCGGTTTTATCCTTTTATGCAGATGCGCGCAGCACTTTGATCTGCCGGTGTGTTTACACGTAAGGATCATTAACACCCCTCATCTAACCCCTGATCTTTTTAGGCGGATTAAAAAGGAGAATTCTGACAGCTTCAGATTAGATGCATCTGGGCCACGCCCACTCTGACGTTGCGCTCACGGGGCTGGCTGCTCGCACTGAGAGAGCATTGAGTCTAGTGAAGCAAAAAGTTTTGAGAGGAAAAGAAAAGGATCAGTTCTCGCTGAGGCCGGAACTTCATCAAAGAAATCTCACGCTCGCTCTCCATCCCTCCGTTCAACACTTCTCCTCACACTGTGAATGCCAGTTCCCCGCTCCCGTGCCGTGAACTGCCATTAGTAGGAATGTATCCGCTTGCCGCTTGGCTTTTAGCTTGGAAAGCCATGCCCTGTGTATCAAACTGGACTCTAAAAACCATGGAGAAGAAACGGCGAGGTTACTCGCTCCAGTTCGCTCGCAGGCCACCTCATTTCAGAGGTATTATTCACATATAGGAATAGTACCTCCAGTGAACAGCGAGTCAGGCTTTTACAGCCGCTACTTCCTCGTTCCCAAAAAAGATGGCGGGCTGAGACCAATTCTGGATCTCAGACATCTGAATCGCTCGCTTATGTGCCGGCCATTCAAGATGTTAACTATCAAACAGATCCTCGCACACATTTTCTCCGAGGACTGTTTTTTTAACAGTGGATCTGAAAGATGCTTACTTTCACATCCACATAGCCCCCCATCGCAGGCCGTTCTTGAGATTTGCGTTCGAGGGAGTGGCCTACCGATATACAGTCCTACCATTTAGACTGTCTCTGGACCCTCGCACTTTTACAAAGTGCATAGACGCGGCTCTTTCCCTTCTGAGGCAGATGGGAATCCGCATACTCAACTACCTCGACGACTGGTTGATCCTGGCCAGATCAGAATGGAAATTAGTCGCTCACAGAGCGTTGTTACTCAGCCACTTGGAGCACCTCGGGTTGACCTTCTGAAGAGTCATTTGTTCCCCAGACAACGAGTGGTCTTTCTGGGGACGATTTTGGACTCTGCCCAGATGCAGGCTCGGGTCACGCCGGAACGGTCCCTGACTATTCAGTGACTGGCGGCGTCCCTAAAACCGGTAACATCTAGTCCCCTCAGGGTCTTCCAGAGGCTGTTTGGCCTCATGGCGACTGCCTCCTCTGCGATTCCCTTGGGCCTGCTTCACATGCGGCCTCTCTAATTTTGGCTCAAAGCCAGAGTCCCGTCCCACGCTTGGCGCTTGGGCCGCTTTTATATCAAGGTAAACCATCGCTGTATCAAAGTTGTGGCCCCTTGGACAACTTCACGCCTGTTTCAGTCAGGCGTACGGTTGGGACTGACCTTCAAGAGGAAGGTGGTTACGACAGACGCTTCCAACTCAGGTTGGGGAGCTCTGCCGGAGGGTAATCTGGCGTCCAGCTCCTGGTCAACCCCGGAACAGTGCCTGCATATAAACTGACTAGAGCTTCTAGCAGTTTTTCAGGCCCTGAAAACCTTCCTGCTGGCCATACGCGGGCACCATGTCCTGGTCCGTTCAAACAACACAACAATGGTACCCTACATCAATCGCCAAGGTAGTCTGAGGTCTCACACCCTTTACAGGCTGGCTCGACACCTCCTATTCTGGGCACAGAACGAACTCCTTTCCCTAAAAGTGGTGCAATGCCAGTGCGTGATGAATGCATTTATCATCACGCACTGGCATAAACAGCCTACAGTCATAAAGTATTGGCATAATTGTCAGGCGTTTACAGTATTTGCAAAATATATGGTAGAAAATAGCTTAATTATACAGAACGTAAATTAGGTAAAGTGATACACAAATTTAAAGGGGAAATAATAAAATAGTATATTTATAGGGAATAAAGAAATATAGCCCTAACAAGTTAATATAACCTAATAATAATAATAATAATAATAATATACAAATATTAAATGAAATGTTTAATGTTAATAAAAATGTTTTATCCATCTCTGATAATCCTGGGTTGCTATGGTCACGTAGGTTTGTTTAGGCATTAAACTTGTGGCCACGAGAAAAATATGTCGTTCCCTCAGCATATGAAGTCGTGACCACGAGAAATGGATGTTGTTCCCTCAACATAGCATCTCGAGGCGTTCCCACGAATGACGTTTCCATGAATTAATATCTCGTGGCTACGACATATTATCACGTTCCCAAGACTTAATATGTCATGACCACGACAAAACTAATGGCACTTTTCCACTGCGTGGTACGACTCGGCTCTGCATGGTTCAGAACAGCACGACATGGCTCAATTCGGCTCTGTTTGCGTTTCCACTGCAGTTTAGTACCGCTTTAGAGTGGGTGGGATTATTCATGTGTCCTTATAGTTGCGCCGCCTCTACTGCCGTGACTCCTGAAAAACTTTTTAATTCCGCATCGCTCCATCACGCTCTCGCTGGATCCTCTCCTCAGCTATCAATGAGAGGACAGTCTGTATTTCCTCAACAGACAACGAAACAGCCATTTTTTTGGTTGTTAAAAGAAAGGTGCGCTCATTCAAAACAGTTGTGTTCGATCCTTCGCTGGCTGTGCTGATTTAAATCTAGCGGGTGTCACGAATCTAATCCATGCACTTCCGTTCACTCACCACCAGAGGTCACTCGTTTGCCACATTGGCTCCTGCACTACATTAACTGTTGCACGTCACCCCCAGACTGCATTTCCCATCATCCACTGCACTGATCACAGCTGTCACCAATCACACATTCTCTTGTTTTGATTTCTGCCTGTGTTTCCTGGATTAACCCTTTGCCTTGCCGTTCGGACTCTGTTTGCACCTCATTACGAAATATCTGGCTTTAGCTAATGGCTCTGAATTACCGGACTGTTTATTTCTGTGACGGAGCCGACAAGATGAGAGATGTGCGGATCCATATGCGAGCTTTTATTTACAAAGGCGAAGTCAGGAAACAAGCAAGGGTCAAACAATGGCAAACAGGTATAATCACAGGCAAGACAAAGAGTAATCCTAGGGCAAGCGTAGGTCTGCGATCGGCGAACAATATCCAACAGGGCAAGGCAGAGAGATAATCCAGGTACACAAGCAATAATCCAAACGAGGTGCAAACAGAGTCCGAACGGCAAGGCAAGGGGTTAATCCAGGAAACACGGGCAGAAATCAAAACACGAGAAAACAGGCAAGGCAAGACTATGATAACTAAGTGGGCTCCGTAGAGTAGCTATCGCTAGGAGAGAGATATGTGCGTACAATACTCGGCGCTGACAGAGAGGAAGTCCAATGCTTATAAAACGTGTCTGATGGGATCAGCTGTGTAATCAGTGCAATGTGTGATTGGTGACAGCTGTGATCAGTGGAGTGGATGATGGAAAATGCAGTCCGGGGGTGACGTGCAACAGTTAATGTAGTGCAGGAGTCAATGTGGCAAACGAGTGACCTCTGGTGGTGAGTGAACGGAAGTGCATGGACCAGATTCGTGACAGCGGGTCTGTTGTGTCTCGTGCCGCAAGTTCAATGACGCAGGCAGTGAAGATTTTCTCCGGCCAATCAGTGATCAGCAGAGTTTTCACATCACATTTTGGTAACGGTACGGTTCGCTTGGAACCTCGGCCGAGGTGGTACTAAAAAAAGTACCAGGTACCAGGTACTGCACCCAGTGGAAAATCCCCCAAAAGTGAGCCGTACTGAACTGTACCGTGCCGTACCATGCAGTGGAAAAGCGCCATAAGTCAGCCGAAGACATCCGTACAGTCGTATGTTTGGTAAGATAATATTAAGTACTTATTGACATCTTATGGTTAACTGCAAGTATTGCATAAACAAAACAGTGCAATTTCACTAATTATCAGATTAAAAATAATTTGACTCAATTTAGAATATTGCTTTTCATGTTTTGATACTTTTTGCATTAGATTATTTAAATATTTGTATACTAGCTTTTTTCCATATAATTTTTCTCTCTGTCTCTGTTTCTCTCGTCTCTCATTGTAACAGGTTTTTTGTAGAGAGCTGATGTGTTTCCTGTCACTGTGGGCCGCAGAGCACAGTAGTACAGAGCAGAGTCTGATACAGCAGCAGAGGAGATCTCCAGATCCACATGTTCCCTTTTTTCAACTTTAACAGTGAATCTTGGATCTATCTTTAACACCTCAGCTTCATTTACACTGCCGAAGGTGAGTACAATAAATTCAGGTTTTGATCTTCCATACTGACGGTACCAGTAGAGATAATCTGAACCTCCAGATGCAGAAAAACTACAGGATAATGTAACACTTGAACCTTCCTCAGCAAAAACATTTGTTTTGTTTGGTTTAATGACATTCCCAAAGACAGCAGCTGAAAAAGAAGAGGGACATTTGTAGCTTTGTAGTGTTTTTTTATTTTGTTTTGTGTGTGTGTGTGTGTGTGTGTGTGTGTGTGTGTTTATATTTATATTTATATTTATATATATATATATATATATATATATATAAACAAATAATCAACCAAATAAATATACATACCAGTTGAGACACAGAACAGAATAACTGAGTGAAGATCCATTGTACAAGTGTTCGCTCGAGTCAGCGAGTGTTCGAAGAGTCAGACTGAATTATTTCTACCACAGTCTCTGTCAGACATAACTACATCATGTCAGAGCTAAGTTCCTCCTCTTTTGACACTTCAAGACAAAAGAGAAGCTTTATTTTGAAGGAACAGTTTTTCGTAGTGGCCTGGGCTCATTACTGACACTGATTTTTGTAGCACACACAGTTGCAACCCTAAACCCTTTTAAGCATTTTTAACTTTTTGAAAACTTTTTAACTTTTTTTCTTCCCTCAACCTCACACAGGTGTTTGCAGTTATTATCCTACATTGAGGTTTTAATTGGGTTTTCATAATAATAGTTTCAAAGTAAAAAATGGCTTGTAGTTTTTGTACGACTAGTTTCATGTTTTGTATCACTGGGCTTCAACTCTTAAAGTGCAGAAATAGAGAGCTGAATCAGACACAGTCACACTACTAATAATGAGTTCAGTCAATATGCGACAAGTGCTTGACTGGAATCGAGGATCAGAGCTGTCATTGATATAGTTTGATCGTGCTCCTTCACGTAATAAATATTGAAGTTCTCCATTAGGATATTGTCTATACCAGTACAGACGTACATTGTTACTGTCTGAATCATGAGAGCAGCTCAGTGTTACAGATTCTCCTTCTGTTTTGATGATGCTCGTCCCTTTATTTGGCTCAATTTTGTCCATAGCCATCACATCTGCAAACATTAAGCACAATATTAACTCATTTTGTCTTACTTTAAACACTGTATATCGCTAAAAATATAAATTACAAGTGTTTTGAAAGAAAATCAATAAAATAGCTAATAGTAGCTAAATGATCTGAGTAATCATAAATGATGCACCTGATGCCATAATGAAAAGCAGCAGCATGTATTTGTTCATGGTGAATATGATCAGATCAGTTGTGTGTTAATTCTCTCTGTGCTCTGACTGTGTGTTACTGATGCTTTCTGCTGTTCAGTTATCAAGACATTCAGGAACTTCCTGATCCCTGAGTGTGAAACCAGTGCAAGCTTTGAACCTTCATTAATAGTATGTTTAATGGTATGATACATGAAAAAAGAGACAAAAAATTGTCTGTGCTTTTCAGCCTGTTTTCTTATAACATTATACTGTAGTATAAATAAATATTCTGAATTCTATTGCTCATTGCTGCAGTTCCTAGTGAATGAATGTCTGAGAACACTGCCACCTCGTGGCACTTCATACCTACACAATCTGTTACACATGATAATGGATTGAAACTTAAACAATAGGACATTTTATATGGGTTTAATAATTAATTAACAAAATTACGGTGCTTTGTTCTATTTTTAATGTCACATTGATTTTAAATATGTCATCTTTTTGTCTGCTATGTTACATGTGTAGACTTAGATTCATCAGCTTTTTGTCAGTTTATTTCTTTTCATTCACTTATTGTTCTACTTAACTTATTACTTACATCGGCAGTCTTCAGATTCTCTTTTAAAATTTGACTCTCTATCTATTGCTTGCTCTAATTTGATTAAATAAGGAAAGGTTTTTCTACAGTGTTGATGTGTTTCCGGTCACTGTGGGCTGCAGAGCACAGTAAAACAGAGCAGAGTCTGATACAGCAGCAGAGGAGATCTCCAGAATCACATGGATTTGTCCTTTTTTTGTTACTTTAATAGAAAATCTTGAATCGACTCCAGATACCTCAGTCTCTTTTGCTGTACTGTATGTGGCTACAAGAAATTCAGGTTTTGATCTTCCATACTGACTGTACCAGTAGAGATTTTCTGTTACCCCAGAGGAGGAATAACTGCAGGACAGTGTAGCTTTTTGACCTTCATCAGCACCAACATCTGTTCTATCTGGACTGATAGTATTTCCAAAGACAACAGCTGAAACAGAAGAGAAATGAGTAGCATTTTAGAGAGATTTCATCTATTCAGTCAAATCAATAAATCAATCAATCAATAGAAATACTCACCTGCTGAGGCATAGAACAGAATAACTGAATGAAAATGCATTGTACAATTGTTCACTCTGAAAAGAGTCAGACTGAATCTATTCAACCACAGTCTTTGTCAAACACATTCGATCATGTCAGATCTGTGAACACTGAGTCCCTTCCTCTCTGAGCCACATCATGGCTACATTTAACACTCAGGTACCAAGCGAAATGGCTTATTAATGTCTTCTATTGTTTCCTCTGTGATATTAATGTGTTTTATGTTTTATTTTGAAATATATTTTGCTCAGAAAATACTGCATATCCTGAAAAAGACTTTTGCCTTTTTGCCTGAAAAAGATTTCCACATCAGTTTCTACTGCATTTAATAAAATAAATGCTACATTTGAAAAGTTAAAAAAAAAATTAATTTTCATGGTGAGGATGGTTTAATTTTACGTTCCCAACATGATATTATGTATATTATATATAATAATAAGCTGCTTGATTTAATTTTAATACAGAAAATCCACTATATACAGTATATAGTGGATTTTCTGTATTAAAATTAAATCAAGCAGCTTTGACCACAATTTAGAATTTAAAAAATGGCTCCCTTACATGAATTTGATTTGAATTGGTCACACCTCATCGGAAGCTAAACTGGAATTTGAATCGGAATGTGAGGAAGTGGAATGACAGTCAATATAATGAAAGTTAATGTATTAATTTTAAATGAATTTAAAATGGTTTTACATTTAAGAGATTAAGAGAAAGCTGTTCTGTTTCTCCTGGAGAATGGAGATTGCATGGCCATATAAAATGGTTTAACATGTGGAACTAATATCTGGACATACTCTTAATGCTTCTTTTCATAAGTTTCTACTTTACAATTAATGCCTTGCAGTAAAGATCTAATTCTATCTTACACAGGTGTGACCACATATTTTATTACATTCAGAGCTGGATAGATTGTTTTTGATTGTGGTTTTCACTAGAACGGTTCAAAGTGAAAAGAACTTCAGGTTTTTGTACGACATGTTTCATGTTTTGTATCACTGGGCTGCTACTCTTAGAGCACAATAATAGAGAGCTGAATCTGACAGACATATATCAGTAATATATCGGTGGATGTTTGTGATGTAGTCGACTGAAACCGACGATCAGAGGTGTGTTCACCACACGCTAACCGTGCATTTTTATATAATAAATATTGTGGTTCTCTGTTGGGATACTGTCTGTACCAGTAAAGCCAAACAAAATTGCTATTTGTACTATATGAGCAGCTCAGCTTGGCAGTTTCTCCTTCTTTAGAAGTCTTTTCTGTCCCTTTATCTGGATTAATGTTGTCTCCAGCCACCAAACCTGTCAACAATGAGCACATATGATAAAAGTAATAATAAACAAACAAACAATAAAAATAATAATAATAAAAATAATTTTGCAAATACAAATTACTTTTTTAATAGCAATTGGTCAGTTAAATCATTTAGCATGGGGTTTTGTGTTTAAAATTGTTCTGTTTCATCAGTAGCTTAATAAATAATGTACCTGTTCCCACAATGAGAATCAGTATAAAACATCTGTCCATGTTCAATCAGATCAGTTCAGTTCCCTCTCGAGAACGGTCTCTTGACATGGCGTTAACGCCTTGGGGACTCCCTTCCTTCCTAACCTACCTGAAACCTTATTGCACAATGCCAGTGAAGTTGCAACTCTCACTGGCCAATGCCAGCCAAGGCGGCTAATAGGGGCGGGGCCCCCGCTGCTATATAATGCGCCATATTGGCGGCATGAGCTCAGAATCTTCCTCTTTCACGCATCCTACTGAAGACAGCTGTAGAGAAGACGCAAGAAGACGGATTTCCCTCTTGGCGTTCCAGCATGTCCAACGTTTGCACGCTGTGTTCAGGACCCATCGAGGCCCCGGACACTCACGAGTTCTGCATCCTGTGCCTGGGTCTCGCCCATGCAGAGGCAGCACTCACCGGGTCGGACTGCCCACACTGCGAGGAATTCTCAGTGCGGGTGCTTAAGGCCCGGAGGAACAACACCCTCCGCTGGTGGGACAACAGCCGCACATGGGCGACCGCGTGGAAAGGCGCAGTTCACGCCCCAATCGGGTCGCACTCACGCAGGCGGGTCGGAAATTTTCACTAGAGTCAACAAGGCGGAAGCTCGAGGATATACAAGGCCCTGCTGTCTGACCGCACACGTCGCGGACATGAGAAGCAAGAAGCGATCTCGGCGCTTCACACGATGGCAGTGCTCCAAGTTTTTCAGGCACAGCTCCTGAAATCCCTGGACGAGGGTGGGGCGGATCCCGAGGCGTTTAAGGATCTACGCGTGGCGACGGATTTTGCACTTAAAGCCACAAAGAAGACAGCCCAGGGGATCGGTTGGAGCATGGGCTACATGGTGGTGCTCCACCAGCATCTGTGGCTGACACTCACTGAGCTCAAGGATGCGGATAGGAGGGCGCTGCTCAACGCTCCTGTATCTCCATCCTGCCTTTTTGGAGACGCGGTGGAGGCTATTGTGGAGCACTTCTCAGAGGCACAGAAATGCTCCAGGGCGATGAGTCACTTCCTGCCGCGCTGGGCTGAGGGGCAGCCTCCAGCACATAGTAGATCCTCATCTGCTTCCAACCGGCTGTCGAAGCGGGCCCCCTCTGCTTCCGCTTTATTGGCGCCGGACCCAGAGCTTTCTGTTTGCACCAAAACTCCGTGGCAGAGGACACCAAAGGGGCGTCACGGCTTCAAGAAGCGTGGCTGTCCTGGGGGGAAGCTCCTTCGGCGTAGCAGAAGCCCCATTCCTGACGGGAGGATACAGAGGAGGAGAGCGCCGAGCGACAGGCCCGAGATGTTCTCGCGAAGTCCCCATGGCGGTTGCAGGCGACTAGGAGAATGTCTGTGTTGTGTATGTTCAGAATGCAATAAAGTCTGTCACACTCTCACGAAAAGAGCTTTTTTCTCCTCCTCGTGATGCTCACCCCCCTGTGGTAGGTGTCGGACCCCTGCAGCTGTGGCTTGCTCTCGACACCTCACACATATGCTTGTGCGTGTCGCTCACACATTCAGTAGAAGGCTCACGCTCCCCATTAATCGGCAAGACGAAACCCTCGCTAACATACAGCGCTCCCACTTGTCCCGCGAGTTTTCTGAACACGACCCCGGTATACAGCAGCATTGCTCAGAATACAGACGGCGAGGCGCTCCTTCTCTGTGTCTTTTTTCCAGTGCATGGCGGTCCATTACGGGCATTTCGGATTGGTTGCAGAACGTAATACAGAACGGCTACATGCTTCAGTTTCGGCGCAGACCACCCCGGTTCACCGGCGTGGTCATGTCGACAGTTCCGGCACACAACGAGACGGTGCTGAGACAAGAAATTATCAACCTCCTCACGAAACGCGCGATAGAAGCGGTCCCGCCGAGCGAGAGAGAGAGCAGTTTTTACAGCCGGTACTTTATCGTTCCAAAGAAAGATGGTGGTCTCCGTCCAATCTTAGACCTGAGACCCATCAACTGTGCATTATACAAATGCACTTTCAAGATGACAACGCTATAGCAGATGCTCGCGCAGATTCGGCCCGGAGACTGGTTTATTTCGGTGGAACTGAAGGATGCATATTTTCATATCCAGATCGCCCCTAGTCACAGGCGCTTTCTGAGATTTGCGTTCGAAGACATACTGTATCAGTTCATGGTGTACATTTACGAAATGTGTAGATGCGGTGCTTTCCCCTCTGAAAGCGAGCGAAATACACATATTGAATTATGTGCTCAACAGCCACAAACGCGCTCTGTTACTTCACCTGGAGAGTCTAGGTCTCTGTGTGAACAAACAAAAAAGCATGTTACGCCCCAGCCAGTCAATCATGTATCTGGGGATGCAGTTGGACTCAATCTCGATAAGAGAGCGTCTGAGTCAGGAGCGCATACGAGATTTAATGTCCGCTCTGAATGCATTCAGGCTGGGCCGTCCCGTGGCTATGAAGGAATATCAGAGGCTTTTGGGACGGATGGTGGTCGCAACGGTGTGTCACTCAGTCTGCTTTATATGCGCCCCCTTCAGATTTGGCTGAAAACACAGGTACCGAGAAGGGCGTGGAAAACAGGCCATGCCTGCGTTGTGGTCACTCGCAGGTGCTTGAGCACGCTGAAACCATGGCGGAACCCCAACCTGCACCAACGCGGCGGCCAGATGGGTCTGGTCACACGGCGGAAAGTGGTCACGACGGATGCTTCAACGACGGGCTGGGGAGCTCATTGCGACAGCGTATCGGCCTTAGGCTACTGGACAGAGTCGGAGAGAACGTGGCACATAAATCGCCTCGAGCTGAGGGCGGTCTTTTTTGCTCTTTGGAGTTTCCTCATGCAAGTCCGGGGGCATCACGTGTTGATTCGCACGGACAATATGTCGGTGGTATCGTACATAAACCACCAGGGCGGAGTGCACTCGAGGGCCCTTTACAGACAGGCAGCACGCCTTTTGCTGTGGGCCAATCACCATCTGCTCATTCGAGCAGCGCATGTTCCGGGCTGCCTGAACTGCGGTGCGGATATGCTATCGAGGGACAGGATTCTTCATGGAGAATGGAGACTGAACCCCAGGACAGTGAGGCTGATCTGGGAACGGTTCGGGAAAGCGGAGGTGGACCTGTTCGCGACGGAGGAGAACACGCATTGCCCTAAGTTCTTCTCACGGTCACGCTCTCCCCTAGGCGGGGACGCACTCACGATGCCGTGGCCGAATGCCAGTCTGTATGCATTCCCCCCGCTGAAGTTTTTGTCACAAGTGCTGCACAAAATCAGAGAGGAGAAGGCGTCAGTGTTATTAATCACTCCGTACTGGTCGAACAGGCCCTGGTTTCCCCATCTGCTGGAAATACTAACGGTTCCCCCGTGGCCGATCCTGCTGAGACAGGATCTACTGTCTCAGGCGAACGGCTCGGTGTGGCACCCCAACCCCGAATGGTGAAAACTTCATGTGTGGATAGTGTGCGGGAACTGGTAAACCCGGGCTTGTTGTCTTGCCGCGTGATGGATACGATTACGGAGGTGCGAGCCCCTTCTACGAGACGCCTGTACGTCTGTAAATGGCCAGTGTTTGAGAGATGATGTGAATCGAATGGTCAGGACCCGGAAAACTGCCCCGTGTCTGACATTCTGAATTTTTTGCAACAACGAATGGACGGCGGTAGTATGCCCTCCACTCTTAAGGTTTATGCTGCAGCTATCTCAGCCTTTCACGCTGCTATCGATGGGCGCTCAGTGGGAAAACACGATCTAGAGATCAGATTTTTGAGAGATGCGAGAAGACTAAGACCCTCTCGCCCTCCTACAGTGCCATCCTGGGATCTGGCTCTGGTGCTGGGGGTGCTAGCCCTCCCGCCCTTCGAGCCAGTTCAGACTGTCGGCTTGAGGGAGCTCTTGATTAAAACCGCGCTGCTGCTCGCCCTTGTTTCGGTCAAGCGCGTGGAGGATTTGCAAGCACTCTTTGGAACAGGTGATTGTAACGTCACGCTCAAGCCGAGATTGGGCTACATGCCTAAATTGCTCTCGACACCATTTAGAGCGCAAGTGGTGGTGCTTTCTGCTTTCGCTCCGGAGTCAGCGACTTCATCGGATGCCGCCCCTAATCAGGTGTTGTGTCTGGTGTGGGCTTTGCGAGTTTACATCGACCGCACGGCTCAGTTTCGGCAATCTGAGCAGCCGTCTGTATGCTTCAGAGGCAGCACCAAAGGGCAGCCTGTCACAAAACAACGGCTATCACATTGGGTGGTCGACACTATTGCCTTGGCATATTCTAGCCGGGCAATGGAATGTCCTATTGGTGTCAGTGCCCATTCGACAAGGGCAGTTGCCTCCTCGTGGGCGTGGACTAAGGGCATTTCTATCAAAGATATCTGTATGGCGGCTGGATGGTCTTCGCAGAATACCTTCACCAGATTCTACAATTTGGACGTGTGGTCATTAGCCTCATAGGTCCTGTTGGTGAGTACGACCCATGGTTCTACATGCAACCACTAGCCGTTTGACTGTGCTGGTGGTTTCAACTAGGTCGTATAGAGCAGTGGTTCCCAACCACGTTCCTGGAGGCCCCCCAACACTGCACATTTTGCATCTCTCCTTTCTCTGACACACCCAATTCAGTTCTTGGAGTCTCTACTAATGAGCTGATGATCTGAACCAGGTGTGTTTGATTAAGGTGACATTGAAAACATGCAGTGTTGGGGGGCCTCCAGGAACGTGGTTGGGAACCACTGGTATAGAGGGATCGGGGGCGGGGCCATCACCATATTAAGACTGTGGCACCCCGGATGCGGCCGTTCTCTAAGTGTATATATTGTTATGAGTATTGTGCCCGGCCTTTCCGCTCACATGCTTCGTTACACTGTTATATTACATACTTTTATGCGTGCATTTGATTGGACTATAATGCTTTAGCCTTTGTAGGGCGACTGTGCTGCATCGCTCTCTCAATAAGAGGCCTGCCATTGGACATGGATTCTGAGTAACCTGATTGGATCCCTAAGCGGGAATCTACATCCAATCCTCTTGAGGCATGTCGCAGAGTCGTATGTGATTGGTTGGGGAATATTTTTTGTGTCTTGCAAGAACTGTTCATGTTAGCTCCGCCGAGGCTGAGCCTTTTCACTTCGCTGCTTCCACGGCGTTGTTCTATACAGTCCCCAAGGTGTTAACACCATGTCGAGAGACAGTTCTCGAGAGAGAACATCTCCGATTACTATTGTAACCTCGGTTCCCTGAGAGATGGGAACGAGACATGGCGTAGGCCGCCGTGTTCACTGCTCAGGTCTGCTGTGCTGTTGGTTCAGTCGGAAGATTCTGAGCTTATGCCGCCAATACGGTGCATTATATAGCGGCGGGGGCCCTGCCCCCATTAGCCGTCTTGGCTGGCATTGGCCAGTGAGAGTTGCAACTTCACTGGCATTGTGCAATAAGGTTTCAGGTAGGCTAGGAAGGAAGGGAGTCCCCAAGGCGTTAACGCCATGTCTCGTTCCCATCTCTCAGGGAACCGAGGTTACGATAGTAACCTGAGACATTCTCTTTTGAGGCTCTCAGTGCTCTGAGCTGTAAGTCACTGCAGATCAGTTAGAAACACACACAGGAACTTCCTGCTCTCTGAACTTCCCGCTGCTGTTTACTTTCATCCATATTGTACTGTATGATGTATATCATTAAATTGTGTTTGATAACTTTTTCCCCACCAGATTTTAAATGATTGTTCAAAAGTATCAGAATAAAACTTATAGTTCTGATCTTCCTTAAGATTCAGTCACATGTTTGCCTGGCTGATCATCCATATGATCTATATTAAAGGGGTCCTATTATGCTTTTTCACTTTTTGAATTTTAGTCAGTGTGTAGTGTGCATGTTTGGGCATAAAAAAGATCTACAAAGTTACAAATCTCAAAGTCCACTCCAAAGGGAGATATTTTGTTTTTAAAAAATCCCTTTTCAAAAACTACAGCGAATGGCTCGTTTGGACTACAAAGTTGTTTTCTTGTATTTGTGACATCACAAATTGGCCCATTAGAATATCATTAAAATAAATCCCGCCTACGGAAATTCGAATGCAAGTTTCCAAATGGAAACCTGGTGCGGGTGTTTTTATATCACTGTATTTCTGAAGGAAACCAACTGTCTTCAGAAAATTTTGGATGTCATTTTCATTTCATCTTGCATGTATGTCTGATAAAGCAGTGTTTGTGAGCGGAGCTCTGCTTTGTGTACAGCGTTACCGGGGAAACCTCGCTCTCTCCCGCTCCAACAGCGCCTCCCGCTGGCAGAGAATTAATTTGCATATATATGCCGCCACAAATAGTGTAACTCTGTGGGACTATGGTATAAATAAATTCAACTGTATAACAGTTTCACTGCAATTCATGTTATAATGTTAGAATTAAAGAACAATAAACATAATACATATTACCGTTGCACTTATCTGTACATAGTAAATGCAGTTATTTTTAAGCTGTTGTTGTCATCTTATCTAAAACGTAATTTATCCAAAAAAACAATAACAATATCGTTACCACTTTAATATGTATTGCAATATCCGTGCGTGCAAAAGTTCTGCGCGATCCTCTTGTTCAATATTCTCGGGGTCTGAATTGATATGGCAATATTGACGAACTTGCTGTTTTGGCAAGAGGCGGGGCAGTACTGAAACACCGTCTAAGCTGTTCACCAATCACAACACACTAAGACAGCTAACCAATCACAACACATTTTGTTTTTTTCAGAAGGCGGGCCTTCATCAAACCCGGAACTAATCGAGCCGTTTGTGCAAGGCTGGGAGGAAGGTATTGTAATAATGTAAATTATGTGAAAAATAATGCGATTTTCGAACCACCAAGCATGAGAGCATGTTCTAGTACACCCCCAAAACAAAATCAAGACTTTGTAAAAGAGCATAATAGGACCCCTTTAAATGATCTATGATCTACAAGTGCATCTGTTTCGTGATGGTGCCGCTGCTGATGGCTGCCTCCATGGCATGCTCCGCAGTTGTTTTTATGTATTTGTTAATTTGTCCTGTCTTTAGTTATATCCCTGCTATCAGTTTCACCAGAGACGAATTGCTGGACATTCGGCAGTACACACCACCCGAAATTTCACTGGTTTTTGACTATTCTGATGTTTTGCTGGACATTGTAGTCGGCGGAGCTGCGGTGCTGTTCAAACGCTTCAGGACGCGCAGACGGGGGAAGCGAGCCAGCACGCTCGTGAAGCTCAGACAACACGGATTTAGAACGCCCTTGCCTAGCATCCATCTCGCGAATCTCCGCTCTCTACCCAACAAAACGGACGAACTCCTTCTGCTCTCCTGGATAAATAAGGATTTTTCAAACTCTGCTGCTCTGTGTTTCACGGAAACCTGGCTGAAGTGATGCCATTCCGGACAGCGCGCTTCATCTGCCGAGCTTTCAGCTGTTTAGAGCGGATCGCGACACAGAATCAACGGGGAAATCGCGCGGCGGCGGGACATGCTTTTACATCAATGAAAGGTGATGTACAGATGTAACTGTGTTAAAGAAGATGTGTTGTCCAGATCTAGAAGCGCTCTTCATAAACTGTAAACCGTTCTACTCGCCGCGGGAGTTTTGCTCGTTCATTCTCTTGAGTGTTTACATTCCTCCGCAAGCACACATGAGCTCAGCTTTACACAAACTCGCTGATCTGATCACAGAGACTGAGCAACAACACCCGGACTCTGTTTTAATCATTCTTGGGGACTTTAAGAAAGCAAATCTCTCCCGTGAACTGCCAAAATACAGACAGCACATCACATGTCCCACCAGAGACAGTAATATACTGGATCACTGTTATACAGCAATAAAGGACGCATATCACTCTGTCCCACGGGCAGCTTTGGGGCTCTCTGATCACTGTTTGGTTCAACTTATACCGACCTACAGGCAGAAATTGAAATCAGCTAAACCTGTTTGAAGGACTGTCAAAAGATGGACTAATGAAGCAGAGTGGGATTTACAAGCCTGTTTCTCTCTCACTGATTGGACTGTTTTTGAAGCTGCTGCCACCGATCTGGACGAGCTCACAGAGACTGTAACATCTTATATCAGTTTCTGTGAAGATCTGTGCATTCCTACCAGGACTCATTTAACTTACAACAACGACAAACCATGGTTTACTGCAAAACTCAGACAGCTCCGTCAAGCCAAAGAAGATGCTTACAGAAAAGGGGACAAAGTCTTGTGCAAACAGGCCAAATACACACTGGAAAAAGAGATCAGAGTGGCAAAGAGGAATTATTCTGAAAAACTAAGGATTCAGTTCACTTCCAGCGACTCAGCATCAGTGTGGAAAGGTCTGAAAGACATCACCAACTACAAGGCACCATCCCCCAGCACTGTGGAGAATCAACAACTGGCAGACGATCTGAATGAGTTTTACTGCAGGTTTGAAAAAACACCCCACACCTGCTCTGAACACCTCTCCACACAACCATTAACACCTCCAGCAACCCCCCTCCCCACCATACCTGCACTCCAGTTCAGCAAAGATGACGTGCACCAGGTCTTCCGGAAGCAGAAAAGGAAAAAAGCACCAGGCCCAGATTGTGTTACACCAGCCTGTCTGAAATCCTGTACTGACGAGCTGGCCCCCATCTTCACACAGATCTTCAACAGATCACTGGAGCTGTGCGAAATCCCTTCATGCTTCAAACACTCCACCATCATCCCCATCCCAAAGAAACCCAAAATTACAGGACTAAATGACTACAGGCCTATGGCTCTAACGTCTGTGGTCATGAAGTCATTCGAAAAACTGGTGCTGGCCTACCTGAAGGACATTACTGGACCCTTGCTGGACCCCCTGCAGTTTGCCTACAGAGCAAACAGGTCTGTGGATGATGCAGTCAATATGGGACTGCACTACATCCTGTAACATCTAGACAGACCAGAGACTTATGTGAGGATCCTGTTTGTGTCCTTCAGCTTGGCCTTTAACACTATCATCCCAACCCTCCTCCTGCCCAAATTAACTCAGCTCCCCGTCCCCACCTCCGTCTGTCAGTGGATCAACAGCTTCCTGACAGACAGGCAGCAGCTAGTGAGGCTGGGAAAACTCACATCCAACAGCTGCACCATCAGCACTGGTGCCCCTCAGGGCTGCGTTCTCGCCCCACTGCTCTTCTCCCTCTACACCAACGACTGCACCTCTAAAAACCTCTCTGTCAAGCTTCTGAAGTTTGCAGACGACACCACACTGATCGACCTCATCCAGGACGGAGACGAGTCTGCTTACAGACAGGAGGTTAAGGAGCTGGCTGTCTGGTGCCGTCACAACAACCTGGAGCTGAACACGCTCAAAACAGTGGAGATGATAGTGGACTTCAGGAGAAACCCCCCTGCTCTCCCCCCACTCACCATCATGGACAGCACTGTGGCTGCAGTGGAGTCATTCAGATTCCTGGGCAGCACCATCACCCAGGACCTGAACTGGGCCACTCACATCAACTCTGTTGTTAAAAAGGCCCAGCAGAGGCTGTACTTCCTTCGCCAGCTGAGGAAGTTCAACCTGCCACAGGAGCTGCTGAAACAGTTCTACTCTGCCATCATTGAATCCGTCCTCTGCACTTTAATAACTGTCTGGTTCGGCTCAGCTACCAAATCTGACCTCAGAAGACTACAGAGGGTAGTCCGGACTGCTGAGCAAATCGTTGGTACAACCCTCCCCGCTCTCCAAGAACTGTACTTATCCAGAGTGAGCAAAAGGGCTGGCAAAATCCCTCTGGACCCCTCACATCCAGCACACTCACTCTTTGAACTGTTACCGTCTGGTCGACGCTACAGAGCTCTGAGCACCAGAACGACCAGACACAGGAACAGTTTCTTTCCTCAGGCAATCCATCTCATGAACACTTGACAATAACGTGGAACACACAACATTATTTATACACTTATTTATCCAACACACACAGACTATATATTAGAATCTGCACATAATATACCTGTACATACAATTGTATTTGTATACTGCTATTCCCTATTTACTTTTGTCCTGTAATTGTCGTTCTGTTGCACTGTGGAAACTTCTGTCACGAAAACAAACTCGTTGTATGTGTAAACATACCTGGCAATAAAGGTCATTCTGATTCTGATTCTGATCTCAATAAATTAGAATGTCATGGAAGTGTTCATTTATTTCAGTAATTCAACTCAAATTGTGAAACTCGTGTATTAAATAAATTCAGTTCACACAGACTGAAGTAGTTTAAGTCTTTGGTTCTTTTAATTGTGATGATTTTGGCTCACATTTAACAAAAACCCACCAATTCAATATCTCAACAAATTAGAATATGGTGACATGCCAATCAGCTAATCAACTCAAAACACCTGCAAAGGTTTCCTGAGCCTTCAAAATGGTCTCTCAGTTTGGTTCACTAGGCTACACAATCATGGGGAAGACTGCTGATCTGACAGTTGTCCAGAAGACAATCACTGACACCCTTCACAAGGAGGGTAAGCCACAAACATTCATTGCCAAAGAAGCTGGCTGTTCGCAGAGTGCTGTATCCAAGCTTGTTAACTGAAAGTTGAGTGGAAGGAAAAAGTGTGGAAGAAAAAGATGCACAACCAACCGAGAGAACCGCAGCCTTATGAGGATTGTCAAGCAAAATTGAATTTGGAATCGAAAAGAATTTGGGTGAACTTCACAAGGAATGGACTGAGGCTGGGGTCAAGGCATCAAGAGCCACCACACACAGATGTGTCAAGGAATTTGGCTACAGTTGTTGTATTCCTCTTGTTAAGCCACTCCTGAACCACAGACAACGTCAGAGGCGTCTTACCTGGGCTAAGGAGAAGAAGAACTGGACTGTTGCCCAGTGGTCCAAAGTCCTCTTTTCAGATGAGAGCAAGTTTTGTATTTCATTTGGAAACCAAAGTCCTAGAATCTGGAGGAAGGGTGGAGAAGCTCATAGCCCAAGTTGCTTGAAGTCCAGTGTTAAGTTTCCACAGTCTGTGATGATTTGGGGTGCAATGTCATCTGCTGGTGTTGGTCCATTGTGTTTTTTGAAAACCAAAGTCACTGCACCCGTTTACCAAGAAATTTTGGAGCACTTCATGCTTCCTTCTGCTGACCAGCAGTACCCCAATATCCTCAACCTGTGTGATGCTGATTTCATTTTCCAGCAGGATTTGGCACCTGCCCACACTGCCAAAAGCACCAAAAGTTGGTTAAATGACCATGGTGTCGGTGTGCTTGACTGGCCAGCAAACTCACCAGACCTGAACCCCATAGAGAATCTATGGGGTACTGTCAAGAGGAAAATAAGAGGAGCCCCTACCAAGTATTGAGTACATATACAGTAAATGAACATACTTTCCAGAAGGCCAACAATTCACTAAAAATGTTTTTTTTTAATTTTTTTATTATTGGTCTTATGAAGTATTCTAATTTATTGAGATAGTGAATTGGTGGGTTTTTGTTAAATGTGAGCCAAAATCATCACAATTAAAAGAACCAAAGACTTAAACTACTTCAGTCTTTGTGCATTGAATTTATTTAATACACGAGTTTCACAATTTGAGTTGAATTAATGAAATAAATGAACTTTTCCACGACATTCTAATTTATTGAGATGGACCTGTATGTAAAGGTTGAAGAGTATTAAATGTAAAACGATGTAAACAATTGACAATTCAGTTCTATTACACTGAGAAATATATTCCTCAACCTGTGTGACATGACTGTGTCAATGTTAAATACACCTTGAAGATAAAGAAGTGAATGGGAGAGTTTTGCTTCTGGTATTATAATGAGGATCCAAAACACTTGCTGTATTCCTGCTGAATACCTGCTGCCCTCTTATGGTTAACTGCCAATATTGCATAAACAAAACAGTTAAAGGGGTCCTATTATGCTCTTTTACAAAGTCTTGATTTTGTTTTGGAGGTGTACTGGAACATGCTCTCATGCTTGGTGGTTCGAAAATCGCATTATTTTTCACATAATTTACATTATTACAATACCTTCCTCCCCAGCCTTGCACAAACGGCTCGATTAGTTCTGGGTTTGAGGAAGGCCCGCCTTCTGAAAAACGAAATGTGTTGTGATTGGTTAGCTGTCCTAGTGCGTTGTGATTGGCGAACAGCTTAGACGGTGTTTCAGTACTGCCCCGCCCCTTGCCAAAGCAGCAAGTTCGTCAATATTGCCATATCAATTCAGACCCCGAGAATATTGAACAAGAGGATCGCGCAGAACCTGTGCACGCACGGATATTGCAAGACATTTTAAAGTGGTAACGATATTGTTGTTGTTTTTTTGGCTAAATTACGTTTTAGATAGGATGTCAAAAACAGCTTAAAAATAACTGCATTTACTATGTACAGATAAGTGCAACTGTAATATATATTATGTTTATTGTTCTTTAATTCTAACATTATAACATGAATTGCAGTGAAACTGTTATACAGTTGAATTTATTTATACCATAGTCCCACAGAGTTACACTATTTGTGGCGGCATATATATGCAGATTAATTCTCTGCCAGCAGGAGGCGCTGTTGGAGCAGGAGAGAGCGAGGTTTCCCCGGTAACGCTGTACACAAAGCAGAGCTCCACTCACAAACACTGCTTTATCAGACATTACATGCAATATGAAATGAAAATGACATCCAAAGTTTTCTGAAGACAGTCAGTTTCCTTCAGAAAAACAGTGATATAAAAACACCCGCACCGGGTTTCGATTTGGAAACTTGCATTTGAATTTCCGGAGGCAGGATTTATTTTAATGATATTCTAAAGGGCCAATTTGTGATGTCACAAATACAGGAAAACAACTTTGTAGTCCAAACGAGCCGTTCGTTGTAGTTCTTGAAAAGGGATTTTTTAAAAACAAAATATCTCCCTTTGGAGTGGACTTTGAGATTTGTAACTTTGTAGATTTTTTTTTATGCCCAAACATGCACACTACACACTGACTAAAATTCAAAAAGTGAAAAAGCATAATAGGACCCCTTTAAATTTCACTATTTGACAGATTAAAAAGAATGTTTAGAATGTTGGGCTGTTTTGTGTTTTGACCCTTTTCTTTTTTTGCTTCAGATTACTTAAACATTTGTATACCAGCTTCTGAAGAAGGCCTGAGAGCCAAAACATTAGTTTTTCCTCCATGTACAAAATAAAATAACAAAAAACTACTGAATTTCAAGTGTCAGTCATAGCTGAATTTACCAGTTTCATCCTCACAATTTTCCCCGTCTCTGTTTCTCTCTCTTGTCTCTCATTGTAATAGGTTTTTGTAGAGAGCTGATGTGTTTCCTGTCACTGTGGGCTGCAGAGCACAGTAGTACAGAGCAGAGTCTGATACAGCAGCAGAGGAGATCTTCAGATCCACATGTTCTCTTTTTGGAATGTTAGCAGTGAATCTTGGATCTACATCAGACTGCTGAGCTTCCTTTGCACTGCTGTAGGTGAGTACAAGAAATTCAGGTTTTGATCTTCCATACTGACGGTACCAGTGGAGATTATCATTACCTCCAGAGGCGGAAAAACTACAGGATAATGTAACACTTGAACCTTCCTCAGCGAAAACATCTGTTTTGTTTGGTTTAATGACATTCCCAAAGACAGCAGCTGAAAAAGAAGAGGCACATTTGTAGCTTTGTAGTGCTTTTTTTAAAACCATAAAAAACCAAATAATCAACCAAATAAATATACATACCGGTTGAGACACAGAATAGAATAACTGAATGAAGATCCATTGTGCAAGTGTTTGCTCTGAGAAGAGTCAGACTGAATTATTTCTACCACAGTCTCTGTCAGACATAACTACATCATGTCAGATCTAAGTCCCTCCTCTTTTGACACTTCAAGACAAAAGAGAAGCTTTATTTTGAAGGAACAGTTTTTCTTAGTGGCCTGCGCTCATTACTGACACTGATTTTTTTGTAGCACACACAGTTGCAACCCTAAATCCTTTTAAGCACTTTTACCTTTTTGAAAAGCTTTTTTTTTTTTTTTTTTTGCCCTTTTGTTCCTTTTATAAAACATTTCTTCCCTCAACCTCACACAGGTGTTTGCAGTTATTATCTCACACTGAGGTTTTGATTTGGTTTTCATAATAACAGCTTCAAAGTAAAAAATGGCTTGTAGTTTTTGTAAGACTTGTTTCATGTTTTGTATCACTGGGCTTCAACTCTTAACCCCTTAACTGTCACTCACAATGTTTCTATCCAAATTAGAAAAATCATGTTTGCCAGATATCCGTTAATTATTTTAAATGAGTCAAGCTTTTAAGAATCTAAATTAAAACTTAACACACAAACACATACACAAATGTGTGGTCAGCTTTGAAAATAAATATAAAGTTATTTGAATATATTTGTTTCTTGCAATTATTTCTTGCAACAAATAATCATCTATTTAATTGTTCATATCAAAACGGTATTACTGTGCACAATCCTTAACAATGTATCATTGCTTATGTAGATGTATTGATTATTATATAACTTCAACAAGATTATCAGCAACATAGACTTTATTTGACCATTTTACATAGCTTCACTAAATCAAGGAAACAGCTATCTGAGAGCATATTTCTGCTCCTGTGTTTTTGTATGTGGTCTGAATTGAGTTTTCTCACTGTGGGTCTCAGAGCACAGTAGTACACAGCAGAGTCAGACACATGAAGATTCTTGATTGTCAGTGGAACTGAATCTGATACAACTTCAGAGTGAAATCTCTCCTGAAACTCAGTGCCAGTTTCTCCAGTTCCAAACTTGTCCCTTCTCAGGATGTATTTAGGAATGTCACTTGATCTCTGGATGTACCAGAAGAGATTTGGAGCTGTTGAAGCACTGCTGTATTTGCATTTTATTGTCACTGATTTTCCCTCCAATTCAGTCTGATGTCTTTCTGGCTGGCTGACTGTTTCTTCCCCTCTACATTCTGCAAACATATTAAATTAATTAAATACAAAAAAAGTGACACATCATCTAGAATGACTTACTAAAATGCTCATGAATATGTAAAAATTTTATTGTCATACCTAAATAAAGTACAAAAACAAGAAACAAATTCCTTAGCCATTGTGCCATGGTTTTCCTTAGTAGTTTGGATAATAGAAACCACCATCCACAGTCTGATGGGAGAAGAAACATCCAACAGAGTCAACATCTAGTTTGGTCTCTTTGGATGCTTTTGATAACGCATAATGTAACTCCTCCCATTCTAAGGTTGGCTGTGTGATATATTCTGTCTGGTACTGCCAATTATTACAGTACAGTCTCTAGATGTTTTTGCTCCATTTGACAACCTTATGAATACTGATATCATAAAATGTGATAATTTTTCATATACAAATCATTTTCCAAAATGAATATCCTAAATGCAATTTCAACTGCTTGACTTAATATACTACATATAATTTGCATGTGACTTTCTGCAAAATTGATCTATTTAAATATAACTTTTAAATGTTGCACTATATATCCACCAAACAGGAAGTATTTTTGTTGACCAACTTTAAACGAGGTAACAGGGGTTATTGTTTTGGTGTTGAGTGTGTTTCTGTCACTGTGGGCTGCAGAGCACAGTAGTACACAGCAGAGTCAGACACACGCAGATTCTTGATAGTCAGTGGAACTGTTAATGTAGAAGTGTTGAGATCTGCATTAAATCTCTCCTTGAACTCTTCATCATTGCTGCTAGATCCAGAAAGTCTAATCAGCATGTATTTTGGAGATCCATTATTCTTCTGTTGGTACCAGAGGAGATTTGGATATTGAGTGCTGGTTGCTTTGTAAGTGCAGTCAAGAATGGCTGTTCCATCTTCATAAGCTGTCATAACTGGTTTGGACTGTATTACAGTGTCCTGTGCTGTGCATCCTGTTCAATCAAACATAAATTATTGTACACAATGAACTTCACAATTTAAAAAAAAAAAAAAAAAATCAAGAAAGTCAAAATACATACCTAGAATAAATGCTGTCATAAAAAGTATACTGTAGCACATTGTCAGTGTTAAATATATGTCAAATAAAAGAGATATTCACCAGAGCTTATGTCTATGTCTTGTTACTGCTTTCATCACTTACAAATGCTAAATACAAAACCTGGGAGGAGTCATTTACATATAGACTATCCTTATTGCCTCACAGGGTTTACACTTGGGCTATATTATTATATTATATTGGAGCTGTATAGTCCAATATATTTCCCCCTCATTTTATTTTAGCCCTTAACCTAACGCTAATTTAATCGAATATTGGAGTGACATGTCTGTGTCTATGTCTGTGGTGTTGCAGGCCTACACCTCTAGTGTTTTTGCGTGAGGATTGAATGTGATTTGGTCACAGTGGGTCTCAGAGCACCGATGCTGGATGGCTTCAGGTCTCTGTTATATCTCTTCTTAAACTCCGTATGTACTCCATTAGACAGCGGTTTCACCATGTCCATTGTCCATGTGCGTACAGAGAAAATGCTAAATAAAATCAATAAGCCTATCAGTTAAGCCATTTGTTGTATTTCACATGATAATGAGGCTCAACCTGTCACTTTGATATCTAAGACGACACTGCCACCTTGTGCTAAGATCTGTTCTGAACATACAGTAGGCCTATGTATCTTCACGTTGCCGTGCCCCTCACTTTTCAACATTATCAAAAAGGACATAAGGTTGCAGTTAATATTAAGAAACATATGACAGAGTATACGATATATTTATAACTATACTCACCGAGATTCCCTGTGTTATCTTGTTCTTTCACATACAGTGAACTGCAACTCCACTGGAGTAGATGGCGATGTAGAGTAAGTTTTTACTTGAGGCACTACAGATGAAGATGTTTCGCTACAATACCTGATTTATAAACCGCGTGGACAGTTTTATGCGTTTGCTTAATAGTAGTACAGTTGATCATTTTCATATAAAAATCGCTTAACCTACACAGCGACTCCGGAAAGGGAAATTCAGCGCGCGCTAAATAAACCATCGTACACGCCTGCAGTACAAAGCCGATACTAACAAGAATGGCGAAAGGAATGTACTTAGAACATTATTTAGACAGTAAGTTTTTTAAACGATATACTTCAAAAACTTGTTGCCACATTTTAATTGCAGTTGTATGAAAGGTGATGAATTCCTGTTGCAGCCCACTTGAGTTGAGGAGTTGTTGTGTTTCAGCATTACAAATGTATCAGTCTTATGTGTTATGTTACGATAAAATGCTGAACTGTACATGACTGAGTGCCTGAATAATGTTTTGTATCTAATAATACCCTTGGTCAGTATGTTAAAGTTAGCTTCCTGTAGCATATGCATGCATGTTGTTTATTTTCCTGCCATGTGAACACAGTTTGCAGATTTTTAATTATAATCATTCACTCCAGGCATCGAGGGACTTCCCTGCGAGTTGCAGAGAAACTTCTCATTAATGGAGGATTTAGATAATAGAACTGAAGGTATGATTTTTTTTTGGATCAGTATCACTTTGTATCAGAGGCCATTACAGTTAACTTTTAAAAATTATGAATAATGAACAATTACATTCTTACGGTTGTTCACAGAGAAAAAAGCAGAGATAAGTGACCTAGCTTCTGAGTATATTGAAAAAGTTAGAAATTTGGCATCCGAGGAGCGTGTCCAGCATTTAAAGAAGATTGAAAATGCCTACAACAAATGCAAAGAGTACAGCGATGACAAAGTTCAGCTTGCAATGCAGATTTATGAAATGGTGAGTTACAGAGTCCCCAGTTTTATATTTGCATGTACCACTGGATGCATCAAGCAAAAACAAGTCTGCTTGCATTTCCAGGTGGATAAACACATTCGGCGGTTGGATGCTGATCTTGCACGCTTTGAGAACGATCTGCAGGAGAAACTGGACTCGGGTAGCCTGGATAGCTCAGATGAAAAGCAGTCACGAAGTAAGTCTTGTATTGTTCAGAACATATCTTCATGTACATATCAATACAATTAATGCCTAATGCATCCATTTTGCTATAGCTAAGGGTGAGCCTAAACTGACTCATTTGTTGTTTCAGAGGATAAGAATATAAAAGAAAAGAGGGGATCCCATGGAAGAGACAAGAAAGGATCAGATCAAGACTCTCCCAAGCAGAAAAAACTGAAAAATGGGTAACTGTCATATTAAAAGGACACATTTGATTGATGCATGTGTATATTATTTTAAGACTTTGTATTCAGCTCCTCCTTTTTGTCTCTCAAACACTAGTGCAAATATAAGTGAATCTCTGCTTGCCATGCACCCATCAGATGTCCTGGATATGCCAGTGGACCCTAATGAACCCACATACTGTTTGTGTAGTCAAGTATCATATGGTGAAATGATTGGATGTGATAATTCTGATGTGAGTAATAGTTATGTAATATCTGTAATTTTTAAATGATTTTTAAGCCATTGTTTGAGAAAATACAATTGTCACAGAAACAAGTAGCGTTTTACATAAGAAAAACAGAGACTAATGGGTTTAATTTATGGTTTATAAGATCCACAATACTGCCAGTCCATAAGTATTTTTGTAAATAATAGAGAAAAGTCATCCTATTGTTGATATGTAAAAGAATGAAAAACAAGGTTTCTTCTCTTTTAACAGTGTCCAATAGAATGGTTTCACTTCGCTTGTGTCGGCCTAACAACCAAACCAAAGGGAAAATGGTGAGCCAAAACCCTTTACTTCATATGTATTTTATTTGCACACTTCACATACTGACTGACTTCCCCATGTTCTTAATATTGCAGTTTTAAAGTATCATGTTCTCCATTTACAGGTACTGCCCACGATGCACCCAAGAGACGAGAAAAAAATAGTCTACTTCTACAATGCATCCTGAATCAAATGTCTAGTTATTACAACTATTCAGCGGAAATCAATTAACTTTTTGTAAAAGTGCCTTTGCTATGTAGACGACCATGAATGTAACAACAGGGAAGAATATTAAATGCATTTTCCAGTTGGTGCCAGCAGAGGGCTTGGATCTCTTTTATTTTGCTTTAGAATAAAGTTTATTTATGGTGATGCACACGTTTGTTACTTTTATGCCTTGTCTAAATAGCTTGATCTTATATCTTACTGTCTATAATATATAAATTAGGTTTTTATGTTTATCTAAACGTCTTGCTCTCATAGAGCTTAACTGGAACACTTATGTTGCCATACTGGTGAATCGTAGAATGAAATCATTTGGCAAAGTTAGAATCTGATCAGTTTTTGCCAAGTAAATTTTGTATATCTATCAAGGTTAAAGAGATTCATTATAAAATCCTTCTTAACATTTATCCCGTTAATTTGTCTATTTCTAAATATTCTGATGTTGATGAGTCTTGCTCTTTTTGTGGTTTTGTTGAGGAAACAGCTGCCCATTTGTTTTTCAATTGTAGTATTACGAACAAATTATGGGTTGACTTAAGCACCTATGTTGCTAACCTTACAAATATGACCCATACCTTCGTCCTCAAAGATGTTATTTTTTATTATGAAAATCCAAAGCTATTATCTGCTGAGTATGTTGTTAATTTTCTTATATTGAATGCAAAATTCTTCATTCATGATCAAAAATGGCTTAAATCTCCTTTGTCTTTCCCCCTTTTTCTCTCTGAATTTGATTTTCTTGTTTCTTCTCTTAGACTTACAAATAACAAAAAGAGTACCAAATTTTTGATGCAGTATGACAACTTTTCTAGAATGTAATTTTGTTCACTTTTCTGTATAGATAATACCATAATTTGATGTACGCAAATCCAGAATATTCTTTTCAGTCCGTATTTTTATGATTGTTTTTTGTAGGAATATATTCATATCTCGTTTCCCTGTTTTTACAAGTTTTGCAATAAAAAAAAGAAGTTTGAATGAAGAAAAAAAGAAGAATCTGATCAGTGTAGGGAAATGTAGTTTTTAGAGTTCCCCACCTCAGCGCAGTGCAATGACATGTAGACTACATTTCCCGTCATGCAACAGAGCCGTCAGCACTCACGGTCGGAACCCATTTGCAAACAGTAGTAGTTTGAGGTTGCAGAAAACTTATCACAGTTAGTTTTTTGCGCAGTTTAATACTATTAATTCAGATTTTTATGAATAATAGATTAGATTAAAACTGTCCCACTTAAAAAGCTACGTTTAGTGAAGTCCAAACACTGGGCTGGGTCGACAGTTCCGCTTCCCATCCGCCATAGCAGACAGATCCCGGGTCCAAGAAGAAGTTAACTCAAAAAACATACAAGCACGTCGACACGGCGTCGCAAATCATAATCAGGGAGATATTCTCATTATACCTGCAGCAAAATCAGTTTATGAGACCGAAAAAGGCGGAGCCAGAACTTTGAAGAGGTTTGCGGGAGTTCTGGTGAGTTGAAAATGCAAAACTGGTCTAATCCTGACATCTGCTCGGCTAGCAGTGCGCAGATCTCTTGATATTCAGAAAGAGTGATATGTATTGATGATTTATCACTGAGCTTTTGATTTTATAGTACTTGGATAGCCTTGTTTTGAAAATACAGAGTTGTTTGCCCTTTCGATTTGATGTTTTCTGGGTTGTTTTTCTCCAAAAGAATATGCATTAGCTTGGGTAGATAGTAGTCAACAAAACCAAGTAAATCTTAAGCTTAAGAATTTTTAGATCAGCTGTTGTTTTATATTAATGTTTGTTGAAGTGTACTTGTGTGAGAAACAAAAAATACTAAATCAAAGTCCCATCTTTTGGGCATTTCTTTCATCTTTTTGCTGGTATGTCATGTGACAATTGTTTTCTTTTCTTCATGGAAAACAAAGTAGATGTTTGGCATAAATCACAATTTAAGTCACCATTCACTTTAATTGTATGAAAAAGACTGAGTGACTGAGTCTGATCACAGCATTCTGTCTAACATCTCATTTTGTGTTCCACAGAAGAAATGAAGTCATGAGGGTGAGTAAATGATGACATTTTCATTTCTTTGACAATAAGCAAAAATTTGGTGGTTAGAAAGTTGGCTGCTTCTTCGCTGGACCAGCACATGCCTTCATTCTCCAATAGCATGGAAGGAGGACGACAGCTAGGCTTAGTTCAGGAAGCCTTGCTCAGTATTTCCTTTTATAGAAGCTGCAAATACAAAAGGCCCCTGGTCTGTCTTCCTGTAAACAGTTCCTCTACACAACCACACATCTGTAAAAGAGAGGCGTGCTCTGATATCTTTGTTTTGGTCCAGTTGGTCAGATTAAGTGCAAGTGTGTGACCTATAGTGGTTGTGGCTGGTAGGATCGGGAAATGCTTGTGTTATCCGTCCACCAATCAGAAGAGGAGGGGCTGTGAGTAATAGGAAGTGGAGGCACTCTGCTGATGATTTTTTTTTTTCTTCACTGTCTCTCTCTAGTGGCTGCATGAAGATTGTAATCAGCACTATAAGAAGTAACATAGCTAGAATTTTTTTGACAAAATGTTTGATAGATTAAGTCCAGGAAACTTGTATCAGTGCATCATGTCTGTTGGTTGAATGCTGATTAGTGAATAGTGATGTTCTTGCATTAATATGGAGCGCCCACATTGCATGCATAGTCACTGGCACCTTATGTTTACTTTTGGCCCGCCAGTCTGTAACTGTGAAAAACAAATATATGCTGGTTAGTTTAGGCCTGGCGCGGCTCGTATCAAAGAGGCTCAGGGGAGCAGACGGGAATGTCCACAGTCCCGCTTCCCATGAGCTTTCTCTGGGATTTTCATCTCACTTCCCCTGTTCGTTCACGCAAACTGAGAGGACAGCTTGCAGCCTTTGGCTGAAGTCCTGCTTGCTTTTAATGCATGCCATAAATGGAAAAAGAATATTTATGATGTTATAGGAGAAAATCCTATAATTTGTAACAAGTGGAACTTTTTGTGACATTACTGTGCATTTATGCATTTGGCAGATGTTTTTTATGTAATGGAACTTTACATTACATTCAAGATTTGCATTTTTATTGGTTCATGTGCTAGTCAGTTTTAGTCTTAGATTAGTCTGTCGCTGTGTTGATAATGCATAAATCAGAAGTAAAAGTAAAAACAAAGAGAAAGTAAAAATAAAAAAAAATGTTGACACCATTGCTGTTAATTATGCATGAATTTTATTCTTGTCACAGCAGTGGCAAGTGAAAAGCCAGTAGTTGTTGTCAAGCATTGATCATGGCATGCTTCACTTTACTGTGCATCCATTTATTTGCACTTTTTCATTTAGCAAACACTTTTGTTTGCATACTGAAGATTTTCTCTCAGGTCTGTATAAATATGAGCATTTCATTCAGATTTTTTTATACAATAAAACGATAACGGTACTTATCGCAATGTAAGTTTCCTCAATAAAACGATAACAAGAGTTCTCTAAATGTTCGATATAATGTTTATGCATCAAAAGCAGAACGAAAGAGCGCTACTCATTTGAACTGCGCCAAACGGGCAGTTTATCCACTCGGCTCAAAGTTCAAAAGGCAACGCAGCACGAGCTCCCTAACAAGTAGCGTTTACTTGCTAACAAGTCTTGGTCACGCGAGCACTAAACAGCACTGTGAGGTCCAGCATAAAGCACTTGAATTCAGCAAAGAATACAAACGACTCGTTGATTTAATCGTTTACAGCAAGATGAAACAGTGCTGACAAACAGGAGACACACGGTGCGCAACGATACAGTCAGAAGGCTTTTCAATCTACAAATCGCCATCATTTACCATGGATTTACTGTAGTAACACTAACTGCACCATGGTATTGTGGCAGAAATGTGACATAACCATAAGAAATTTGATGGTATTATTAATATAGACATGTATTAAATGTATTAAAAGAGTAATAGACCGCTGTTTTTCATACAAATACCTAGAAACCATATAGTTACATTTTTACCATGGTTTAAGAACAATGGATGATTGACAGATGAATAAGTGGTCCTCAGCAGGGCTCTAGAAATTACAACTGAAATGGTCACAAATGTAATTAAAAAAATAATTTGTGACAATAATTTAAAATCTGATCACCCTGAACTTTGTGGAAAACTTTGTGAGCATCCATTTTGTCATGTGATTGGTTAAGTACCTCTTCAGAGTGCATGACAGTATTTCTTGCATGCAACAGTGAACTCAGCACAACCCTTGATGTCTGATTCACAGACAGATGGTTCTTACAAACCAGTTCTCTGTGAAAAAGATTCTTGAAACATTTTAAAACTGATCTGAACAATGCTCGCTCTGTATCAGATGGTTCTGCAATTTATTTACAAAATTAGTCATTTGTCTAATTTGATTCCCAAATGTTTTCATTTTTTTCCATGGAGTCCTGAATCACGTTATGCATGGCTTCACAGAAATAGTTGTGGAATCAGTAGCTTGAGGCTGTAAGATTCATGATAGTGCTAGACTAACAGTTTCTAAAGGGGAAACCTGAAACACAGGCTATGAGTGGAAAAAACTGATGAAATGGACCATGCAGAAGTGTGTTTGAGCCTATAAAACACTTTGTGCTGGAGAGAGCCACACCTCTCCAAATCACTGTCATTACGGGAAAACAAGTTAAGACTTGATGATCCCAAATAACATTCCTTAAGGAAAAATGGAAAATTTCGTACTGAAATCTGCAGTGATCTGGCAGTCTGTGTAGTGGTATTCAATACTGAATGAAGCCATGCTTCAAACAAGAGAAGGGTGTGTTTTTTTTTTTTTTTTCTTTTTTTTTTTCTTTTTTTTTTTTTTCTTTCCATTCCAGATCCTCTTTTATAGATTTGTGGGGGTGAAAGTGCTCTCTAATCAAGCTCTTAAAACACCTCCCATAATCCTGATTCATTCCTAGTAGTGTGATTGTTGTGTAACGGTGGTGGTTCCTCAGAGCGAGAGTCAGTGATGTGTAAAGGTATGTCCAGTCTAATGTCTCCTCCGCTGTAGGGCCTTACATCAAGCCTGAGGGCTGGTACATTACTATAGCAATGCGCAGCAAAAAGGCATGACTGCACTCGCAGCGTTTCATCCTGCTGTGGAATGAAGCATGCCTGCATCAACACGCCTCTATCTCGGCTCTCTTCAGTGGAAGCACAGGGAGAGAGAGACTGTGGACACACCATAGCGAAGACCCTCAATGTCCCAGGAGTGTGGCAGATCTGGGCCAGGGACGTCAACTGGATCTTTCCATCAGGGTTCTTCAGGGTGAGATGGCGTTAGTGGTGGCGCTGACATCTGTTTGCATCCTTTTTCCTTGATTTCTTTAGTGTTAACTATGTCCTTTTTTACATGCTGAAGTGGTGGTAGCTGGAAAAAGCTCTTTAAACTGATTGTGCTTCAAAAGAAATTAATTATATTAATTTATACAGTTTGACTACCTGATAAAAGAAGATACAAGTGTTTTTGTTTTGTGTAGGTTTTTCATTGGATTGCATGTGATACGTATTGGAGTTTTATTTCTAATGCCTAACCAAACTAGCTTTTGAGAATGTTCTTGCAGTAACTCCACTGATCTGTATTCTGCCCATGTTTTTTTCTCTATGGGAAACATGAACTGGCTCACGAGTGTTAGTCTAAGATCATGCAAGACTTGTGCAATAGTTAGTCTTTTATTGATAATTTCTCAACTCTTCAGAAATATCTTTGTTATAGCTCAGGTAAAACATGAATTTCTTGTCGTCTTAAGGATCTTTTTAAGCTTTTGTGATGAAAGCATTTCTTCGGGATTTATTTAGGTCTCTGTTATAGACATTAAATCATTTAGTGAAATGCACAATTCAACTACATTTTTAATGTTGCATCACTGTCATTTTCATTTCATGTGATTTTGCTCAGCTAGACCGTTGATTCTGAAAATTATTCAGAATAAACAACAAAAGTGTGTAATCTATGGCTGTGTGAGGCAGTTACTCATTTGAACATCAAAATGAGTCATGTTCAGATGCATTAAACCTAAAAACTCTTGGCCATTACACTCTATTTTGTCTCTGCAGTTATAATCAATCAGGTATCTGAGGTCTTTGTTGTTTGAATACAATGCACAGTTGAACTTTGCTGTCAAACAGGAAGACATTGTGGTCACATTGAGGTTGAGTTGCGCATGATTTGCTGAATTGACCTCACTAAGGTGAGACAGGATTTTTCCTTATTTGGACATGTTGATGACAGGGGCGGAGAGGATGCAGACAGCAGCATTATGGCACTGATTTCTAACCAGACTTGACAGACTGTTGGCAAAAACACCTTTGTACCATCTTAGGCCCCATGCAGCTGATGAGGTTTTCTGTTAAGCTATGGAATAAATAGGCTCTCTCTCCCTTAGTAGTAAAAATTTCAAAAGAAAAAGATTAAGGACACATTGTTAAATTCACCTCTATTTCAAAATCAAATCAAAAAGATAGAAATTTTAGATAGAATTTTAAAGCATTATAAATGTGCTTCCAGCAAACATTCAGTAAGTAGCTTTTTGCCAAAACTGAAATTAAACTTTTGCTAATTGAACTAAATATGCTGTTGAGGGCTTCGTATTGAACCAGTTTCTTCTGCCTCTCAATATTTCAGCTAAACTTAGATGTTGCTATTCTATCATCATTTCTGCTCATGGTGAAATGTCTCCACACTGCTGATATGTTTACCTGTTGTAGCTTATCTGTGCTTTGTGCATTCAAAACATCATTTGGCCCTTCAAAACTATCTTGGCTAAAATCGACCAAAACTGCAGATTTTTGTTGCTGAACTTTTATTTGATCACTAACAGTAGCAATTGTAATTCCATTCAAATATACTTGTATAGCATTTTCACAATTTAATATTGTTCCAGTGCAGTTTTACAGTAAACTTTGTCAGCCCTTAAAATATGTAATAATAACAACAACAACAACAACAACAACAAAAAAAAAAAAACTAATTTTTTCTAAGAACACTTTTGTGGCCACACTTAAGATCTAATCAGCATTGCATGTACCTGATACAAAGAAGACAATCCCATAGTCCATTGTGAACCAGTGAAAATTATCATCCAAAATGACAGAATCAGGCAATAAAAATGTACAGAAAATATATATCATTCAGAACTGAAAAGTATACATTTTTTCCATGAGCCTTGTGTTTTTATGTGTCGAGTTTCTTAAATGTTTCACATGAGGAGAGGTATTTATGTGGCTGTTGCCTATATAGAGTGCATCAAATCAGTTACTTATGAAGTTCTGTTTTGGTTAAAATGCTATCATAGCCGCTAGACAGCAAGGTAGCAAAGCTCACTAGGTATAAGTGTGCTGATGTCACAGCCATCCTTACCAAGACATCCTGTTGTGCAGACTTGAAAACCTCAGCTCTTTCAGTTGAATTGATGACCTGCTAAAACTGTTACTCTCAGAGGTTTGCAATGCTAAGCTAACTGGCAGCTCTCTGTGTTACAGATAGGCAGTGAATACTCTAAAAAGTATCAGTTGCTTTCGCACAGGGGTGGACATTGTTGGCGTATCTCAAAAAAGAGTTGGCAGCTAGCAGAACGTGAGACAGAGTCTCTCTGTCCATGCTAACTTGTTGACTGGCTGTTTTTGTAGCACAGTAGCAGCTGTTGGCTAGTGGTTTAGTAAGCTTTAGCAGACTCTTGGTGTGGCTGTTGTGGTGGTTGGAAAGCTTTCATAAAAGGTCTGTACAATAAAATTCTGAAATTGCTCCTTTGAGATTTTACTGAAATAGTAACATTGTTTTTATGGACATTTCAAACAATGCATTACTGGACGAATACCCTTGTTTATTTTGCTAGTGATGACTCTGATATGCCCTGATGAAGCCTGTTATCTGTCACTCTCTTCATTTGTTTTATCTTAATTGTCTTTAGTGCAGTAATTTATTTATCAGCTAAGTTGTTTGTTTCTCTGCCGCCCTCTGCAGGTTGATCTCTGAAACCCTATTACCCCTCTGAGTGTGTTTCCCTGTCATGTCTGACAACGGAGAGCTGGAGGACAAACCCCCTGCCCCCCCAGTCAGAATGAGCAGCAACTTTAGCACCGGCATCAAGGACAGTATGTCAACAAACCCCAGTTCTAAACCCCTGCCCTCCGTCCCAGAGGAGAAGAGGGACAAACCACGCAACAAGATCATATCCATATTCTCAGCAGAGAAAGGTAAGACCAGAGGACCCAGGGTGTATTCAAATCGGTATTTTGGGTCAATACAAAACAGCATGTGTGTTGAATACAACAGAAAAATACTTTTGACTTAAAAATTGGGTTTTCTGTAAGGTACAAGAAATGTCACTTAAATTGTCTTTTTTATTGTATTGTTAGTTGAGCTGCAACATTAAGCTGTATTATTAGTTGAGCTGCAACAAAAAATTAATTTTTGCAGTAGGATTGTGGTTTTAAGCAGATGAACTTAAAATGATGTTAAAAGCATCATTCATGTGTATTAATTTTTCTCTGTGAAACAGTTATACTGAGTCTGAAATTTTCGTCCGAAATTTTCGCACGTTAAAAAATAAATATGACCACATGTTGTGTCAATCATGTTTACACAGTCTCCAAACTTTCGTCTGTCATAAAAAAAAAAAAAATTCAGATCGTGTTCGATTTTCTGCGATTTTCGCATTTGTTGCATGCATTTTCACTCGGTGTGCAAGGTTTCTGTGCCTGACGATGATGAATACAAAAAAAAAAACACATACGATATCTTGGAGTCAGTGTGCAAACACATTTATGCATGTCATGAGGTTTCAATTTAGCTTTTTAGTTAATATATTTTTTTCTGTATGTAAATTCCCAATTATATCGATTTTTAGAGGCTTTTTTCAGCTAATTTGTTATTAAAATGTATTTATATGCTTAACTTGATTAAATATTGGCTTATTTAATTTATTTAATTCACTTTTAAATCAATTGCTGGCCCTAAAAAACAGAACATAGCAAAAAAAATCTTGCAAGAAAAAAATCACTTAAAAAAAATCTTGTTCTCTTTCTCTTTCGCCTTGGATAAAAGTGTAATGTACAAAGTTAGCAAGTGATTCCATCACAATAGTCTCATGTTAACAAGTTCAAGTCTAGTTGCTATATATTTAAATCAGTGTGTTTTTCAACATTTATGAAGTTGTCCTGTTTACTTTCATTGTTAATGGCTTACTATAACCCATATTTTTGTTGTTTTTGAATATTTTGTCACATAATTCCACAAATGTTTACGAAAAGGCTCTACTTGTATTGAACTCAAAGCATTCCTTTAACTGACTTTTCTGTAGTACGCTGTAATTGATCACATTTTTGGACACAGAGGCGCATCTCAGACATGGGATCATTGATTGTAAAATTGTCCACTGGAATCTGTTGTTTTCCCAGTGACCAGAAGCATCTAACCACAACCGTTCTTTTTATTGAAGGAAGAAAAAAAGACAAGGATAAGGAGCGTCCAGAGATTTCAAACCCTTCAGACTTCGAGCACACCATACATGTGGGCTTCGATTCTGTCACGGGGGAGTTCACTGTGAGTTAGACATATTTTTCTACTTTCCTCTGGTGCAGTTTGCCCATGCTGCCCCTGATCTGTCCTCATCCATCAGATGCTGGAAAGAATTGCCAATTTAATTGCCTAGATTGAATTCTGTGACCATTTGTCTCCTGTCTGTCATAGTGCACTGATTTAATTTGCTGAAGTTTAATTAATCAAATTATTAGATTTTTTTTCTTATTTTCATTCCCATTTCTCTATCTTTCTCGTTTCTGTCTCTCAGGGCATGCCAGAGCAGTGGGCTCGGCTGCTGCAGACCTCCAACATCACAAAATCTGAGCAGAAGAAAAACCCTCAGGCTGTGCTGGATGTGCTCAAATTCTACGACTCCACGGGCAACAGCAGGCAGAAATACCTCAGCTTTACAGGTAAATGAGTACATATACATACCACCGCTCCTACTGTATTTGTATTCATCCTCTAATGTCTATGTTCTTCCCCTTGATTTCAGATAAAGATGCACCATCAGCAAAAAAAGGCTCAGAGCAATCACCAGTCAAGGACCCTGATGATGATGACGATGAAGCCCCGCCTCCTGTTGTAGCACCACGTCCTCAGCATACCATATCTGTGAGTGAACATTTCTTGTCATATCAAAAAGGCATTATTACTTAATTCTTTTTCATTTTATACTGGTTCTTGAGTGAACACCCTATTGTTGGTGTCTTTGTTGTCTGGATAGGTATACACTCGTTCTGTCATCGATCCTATTCCGGCACCTGCTGCCGTTGCAGACACAGATGGTTGCAAAGCTGCAGATAAACAGAAGAAGGGCAAGGGCAAGATGACAGATGAGGAGATTATGGAGAAACTTAGTATGTCTTTGTTGGTTTCTAAACATTAGACATGCTCACTATAATAATACTATTATTATATGCACTGCAGCATGTGAAAGGGATTTTGTTTGACAGAATTCTAACTGTGTCATTGTGATTGATTTTAGGAACTATTGTCAGTATTGGAGACCCCAAGAAAAAATACACAAGATACGAAAAAATTGGACAAGGGTAAATTTAAAATGATTCATAGCCATTTTGGAAGTTTTACTTTCAATATGTCGGTCTGTATCACAGAATCAGTTAGCCAGTAGCTGAATTTATTTGAACTTATATGAATTTATATGATTGTTTCAATTGAATATTGTCTCTTTACAGTGCATCTGGTACGGTGTACACAGCCATTGATGTTGCTACTGGCCAAGAGGTATTTTCTCTGTTCATTTCTTAATTTAACTTTAATCTGTGTTTCCTGAGAATAATTGGATATAATTGGATTTGCATATGGGTTGAGGACAAGTGCTTAATTTACACTACTGTTCAAAAGTTTGGGATCAGTACATTTTTTTTTTTTTTTTTTTTTTCAAGAAATTATTTTCTTTATCAAGGATGCATTAAACTGATAAAAAATGATGATAGTAAAGACATTTGTAATGTTACAAATGATTTTTATTTCAAATAAATGTTTTTTTTTACTTCATCAAAGACAAAAAAATAAGCAGCACAATTTAACATTAATAATAAGAAATGTTTCTTGAGTTCCAAAATCAGCAAATTAGAACAATTTCTGAAATCATGAATCATGTGAAATATTTTAAAATATGTTAAAACTAAATTTTAAATTGTAATGATATTTTAATATATTTTTGATCAAATATCTCTTATGCTTAGTGAGCATAAGAGACTTCTTTCAAAAAATCTTACAGACCCCAAACTTTTGAATGGTAGTGTACAATTCATAACACTAAATAACATTAAATGGACCACCATAATTTTTTTCTGAACAATTTAATTGTTTGTATTTAATTTTGGCCTTTCACAATTAGTTGACATAGGCTAAACAAACTGACAGTGATGTCTTTCCTTAGGTTGCCATCAAGCAAATTAACCTTCAGAAGCAGCCCAAGAAGGAACTGATCATCAATGAGATCCTGGTGATGAAGGAGCTGAAGAACCCAAACATTGTCAACTTCTTAGACAGGTAGTTACATTCCTTAAAGCTATTTAAACATGGCTCATGCTATTTTGTACATTATATCTCATAATATATTTCCAGCCATCTATCATAACATCTAACTTCTGTTTTTTTGTGTGTATGCAGCTTCTTGGTAGGAGATGAGCTCTTTGTGGTAATGGAGTATCTTGCTGGAGGCTCTCTGACCGATGTGGTTACAGAAACCTGCATGGATGAGGCACAAATCGCTGCTGTCTGCAGAGAGGTACAGTGTTTCTGCCGTAGTTGTGAGCTCTGAACCCTTTGTTTTTCCCATCACCACCTGAACATTGTGGTCTCTTTCCTCCACAGTGTTTACAAGCTCTAGAGTTCCTGCATTCAAACCAGGTCATTCATCGAGACATCAAAAGTGACAATGTTCTATTAGGAATGGATGGATCTGTCAAACTAAGTGAGTCCATGATCCCATTGTCAAGTTCTGGCTTCATTATATCAGAACAGTTTGTATGAATTATTTGCTCTCTTCTTTTCAGCCGATTTTGGGTTCTGTGCTCAAATCACACCTGAGCAAAGTAAGAGAAGCACCATGGTAGGAACGCCCTACTGGATGGCCCCTGAGGTGGTCACACGTAAAGCCTACGGGCCCAAAGTGGACATATGGTCCCTGGGTATCATGGCCATTGAGATGGTAGAGGGTGAACCTCCTTATCTCAATGAGAATCCTCTGAGGGTGAGCCTTTCTTGTATTATACTTTTATTACTCCATCACTGATTCGTTTGTTAAGTCTTTCTGTAATTAATGACACTGGTTCAAGTGATCTGTTTAACTTTAAAGAAAAGATTTATGGCATTAATGCTTAATGTTCATCTCCAGGCGCTGTACCTCATCGCTACTAATGGCACCCCAGAGCTCCAGAATCCAGAGAAACTGTCTCCCATTTTTAGAGACTTCCTAAATCGCTGCCTCGAGATGGATGTGGAGAAGAGAGGTGGAGGAAAAGAACTCCTGCAGGTAAGGAGCAAAACTGAATCCCAAAATGCCTCAACAAATGAGTTTTGTCAGTTCATAACTCAGTTTGAATATGTCAGGGTTTACCAAACGGTTTGTGGGGGAATTAGCAATGGGTTTGTGAGTTGATGAAAAGCTAATAATTAATAAGATTGAATGTAAAATTAAAATATTGATAAATAGGGCTGCAAAAATAATCAAAATAAATCTGTAATCACTATTTAGATAATTTTAGGACTGCAGTGTGCACTAGGTTCTCTTTGTTTACATTCACATAATTTCCAACCATTTTGTTGACGAATGTTTACAGGATTTCACCAGTATTCCGCCAAAATAAAACCTTGGAGATTTGAAATGTTATATGCTGAGGGTTTGATGTTTGAAAGTGAAGAATTTAAGACACAAAAATTATTATTAGTAGTAGTTGAAACTTGAGTAAAATAAAAATATTTTTCTAATGATCAAATATTCTCTTTTTTTTTACTTTGATGTAAAATTGTAATTTAAACAGTAATAAATTTCTGCCTTAATTTTTATAGAGTTAGAACTAATAATAATTATTAATATTTCATTAAAATAATCATTAAAATTCATTTATTTAAAAAAAGTATTTAGTTTATTTGCAAGCCCTGTGACCATTAAACATCACCAGAGAACTGTGACTATATGGATGTGATTTTAAATTATTTAAATACTGACTTAAATTCTCAGGGGGTACTTAAAGTAAATATTTTACATCTAAGGGGTTTTGCTAACCAAAAAGGTTTGGTTACTCCTGGAATAGACTGTTGAGGTGTTGAGGTGAAAATGTGCTAATGTCAAACAATGTGCTAATGTCCTTCTGTCTTTTGCAGCATCCTTTCCTGAAGCTGGCGAAGCCTCTTTCCAGCCTCACTCCCCTTATACTTGCTGCCAAGGAGGCAATGAAGAGCAACCGCTAGCCGTTTGTCACTATGTGCCAATGCCCAAATTCCTTCTCATGACCAATTCCTGTGAGAACCTCTATCACTCCAGCAGAGTCCCCCTTCTAGTCCCTTGAAGGACCTTTGCTATTCAGCCCTGAGGACCCTAGTCATCTCCACCTGGGCAACTAACTTGCACAATCACCATGTCTTGCCTCCTCACACCAAACTCTCCTTTAATGTGCCTTAAGGGGCTACAAAACCAGAGGAGCCACTGACTGTAGACCTCTCTTGTTTTCTACTGATGTCTCTCATTGTATTTGTTTAATGTAAACGGTTCAGACACCATTGCATCGGTCAGTGTGTAGCTGAACATTTCATTCTCGCATTTGTCAAAATTCTCTTGTATTTTATTGAGTATTGTTGAGCTCTGGCCTAACAAAGTATTTTTCCCCTTTTTTTACCTTCCAGAGAAGTATTATAATACTTGAACTATCCCATCCTCTCTTAATGACCTATCACTTGTGCCTACTATCTATTTGCCTTCACTTGTCTCAACAAAATGGAACAACTTTGCTGTATGAAATTAAATGAACCATTCTGATTTTAATTTTTTATTGCAAAACCTAAATTTTATTAAATCATTTTGTATATTATGTATTTTGATTAGCATGCAGAAATGGCGGGGAAAAACAACAAATCAGGACATTTTTACATGTTTTGTATTTATGTGTATGTATACAGTATTTTATATTTGAACTAACAATCTGACAGAATACCAGACTTTAATGCTTCACCAGAGGTTGTCATAGAAATGAATAATTTGCTATATTCTTTGCATGTTAAATCTAACTTGTTTTTAACATTTACGTTTCAATGAGAAACATTTTCAGACATTCCAATTGAGTAAATACACTTTTTGTCTGTTTTCTGCTTTGGGATACAAAGTTTTTGTTAATGATGAAACCATCTTAAAATATATACTTTGTAAATTATTATTAAAACAGACTTTGAGCAAAGATGGTTGAACCTATAACATCGACTGGTACATTTCTAGAGCTTGCATCATTCTGTTATGACTCTTAAAAGATACAGTTGACTACAGTACTTGATGAAATCTAAATGAAATTCATGTTAATACTGCTGTGAATCCTATTTGGTCAGACTGTAGTGTTTAATAATCTCTGTACTTGAAAAGGATGCCCCAGGGGGCCATGTGACACAGCAGCCACAATACCACTGTATAACTGATATAGGCTTATGTCCCTACTGAAAAACAAAAACAATAAAACCATCACAGAAAATTTTAATGGTTTACACTACAAATACCATTACAAACCATTGACATTTAACCATTAAAAAATGGTTTTCTGTAGTGTTTTAGGACATATTCCATTAGGATTTATTGGTTTTAACAAGCCACCAATAGAAGGCAACCAATTACCAGTAGAGACCAACAGGGTCCATTACAGTTTCCAGTAAAACCAGTACTAATTTTGTAATGGTGTCTATTGCCCCTGGGCTTAAGCACTTCCTCTTTGTAGTCTGTCATGAAAACAGGAAGCGTATGTGTTAGAAAAGAACAGTTCAGCTTTCAGCTCTAGTGTTTCGCCAATATCTAGACATCACATGGTGTTAAACTTTATTCAGAGTAGAAATCTGTAAGTTTTTGGGACTCCAGATCATGGCTGACACTTTAGAGAATAACTCTGAGTGCCCTCCATCTGCCAAGAGTGAAGTTTCAGCAGGAGGCTTGAGCATGCTGGAGAGCTCGATGCAAGAGAACCGACAAAATGAGCAGGTTGTGTTTGAAGATTCTGTGTTTGCTGGTTATTTGCAGGATGGACTGCACAGTCTCCGGCTGGAGGACAGCTTAACCGACGTCAACCTCCACGTGCAGGGTCAGAGCTTCCAGTGCCATCGAGTGGTCCTTGCTGCAGCCAGTCATTATTTCAGGTTAGCCAGTTGTTTCATGTAACATTTATTTTTCTTAAAAAAATAGTAAGAGAGCAGTGTTTCTACTTTAAATATGCATTTTAAGTCTTCAAATAAATTGAATTTTTATATATTAATATATATTTTACAGAGCAATGTTTTGTAATGACTTGAGAGAAAAACATGAAGAAAATGTAAACATTAAAGGCATTGATGCTGACACCATGGGAATCCTGTTAGAATACACTTACACCAGCAAAGTCACCATAACCAAGGATAATGTTCAGAGAATGCTTGAGGCAGCCAGTCTATTTCAGGTTTGTACTATGACAGCTTTATATCAAACTTTTCCTGTATGGACAATATTTTTACTTTTTACCAGCAGGACTTCTAGTATGGTGACTTCTAGAATAGCCTTTATGTAACACGGTCTCTGTCAAGTTTGACAGTTTTAATGTTCAGCTGTATGTTTTTGCTGGGTACACATGATAGTTATTTCACTTTTTACTTCCTCAGTGCCACATCTGTGGTATTTTGTTCTTTTTGTTTCTTTTTGTTGGAGGTGAAGACATCAAAACCATCTCAAAAGTACCAAACATAGCAGGGAAGTGAAACTGTACATTATTTACAATGAGGATATTTTCCATTACAGTCAGTTTTAGCAGTCACATCTGGGTTTAGGTACTGTAGCTGGGTGGAGTCATGTGTTAGCTAAATATAGTTGATGTAGCTTATATATTAAATCATAAACTTTTAAGTATAACCATAATAATGTAATTTTTTGCCAAGGCCAATCTGTTATCAGGCTATTTCAGATTATTAAAGCATATATAGTGCCTGTTATAAAAATTTTACAGTAGATAGATACTGTATAAAAACTAAAAGTTTGGGGTTTGTAAGATTTTTTTATTAATAGTTTTCAAGAGGAATTCTCATGCTTACTAAGGCTGATTTATTTGATCAAAATACAGTAAAAACAGTAATATTGTAAAATATTCTTACAATTTAGAATGACTCTATTTTAATATATTTTAAAATATAATTTATTTCTGTGATGCAAAGATGAATTTTCAGCAGTCATTACTCCATTCTTCAGTGTCACATGATCCTTTGGAAACCATTTTAATATGCTGATTGAGTGCTCAAAACATTTCTTATTATTATCAGTGTTAAAAACAGTTGCACTTCTTAATATTTTGTGGAAACCATAATACATGTTTTTCAGGTTTGTGATTTGTTTGTAACATTATATAAGACCTTACTGTTACTTTTGATCTATTTAATGCATTCTTGCTGAATAAAAGTATTAATTTCTTTTTTTTTTTTTTTTTTTATTAAAAAGTCCCTAAATGTCTCAATGTTTAATGCTCTGTAATGACCTCAAATCTAACCAATGTTTGCAGTTTCCACGTATAGTGGACGCCTGTGCCAGTTACTTAGCAGAAGCCCTTCACCCGGAAAACTGTGTGGGAATCCTGCATCTAGCTGATGTGCACTCGTTGAAGTCTTTGAAAGCCCAAGTCTACACCTACATTATCCAAAACTTCTCTCAAGTGGTGGACCATGATGAGATCCTTGAGCTTCCCGCAGATGTTTTGGTCAGTCTGCTCCAGCATGATGACTTGGGAGTAACAGAAGAGGAGCAGGTGTTTGATGTGGTTATGCGTTGGCTGAGGGCCCAACAGGTTGAAAGAATAGCTCAGCTGCCCCGTGTCCTCACACATGTGAGACTGCCCTTGTTGGACCCTTGGTACTTTGTAGAAAGGGTGGAAGGAGACCCTCTGATCCACCAGTGTGCCGAGGTGTTCCCACTGCTGCAGGAGGCCCGGGTTTATCACCTCTCAGGGAAAGAGGTCAGTTTTACAAAGATGACCTTTCTAAATGCTTGATGTCACATTGGAGTGGTCACAAGACATTCAAATATGGGAAGTGAAATCCAAGCTTAGGAATTATGACTGTCATAATGACATGGCAAGCTCTCTATTTGGAGGAAGTGTATTAATTCATAATGTCCACTTTGCTTACATTTGTTAGCAAATGCTGTAAATTATACAAGGAACCTTCTAACTTTGAACATGGCAAAAATATATAATAATAATAATAATAATAATAATAACAGGGCCCAAACTATGCAGTTCAACTTTATGATGTTTATAATCAATTTATTAACCAAAAACTGTTCAGCCAGATAGCAGTTGAAGTAAACTTTAAATTTAATTCATTTTGGAAAGCTAATATGATAACTTGTAAAAAATATTTACAAAATGTATTTAAAAAAAATTATAAATTCACGAAGACTTCAATGATTAAAATATGGGAGCTAATTTCTGGCACAGAATAAAAAAAATGAAAAGGTAATTCCAACTTTTCTCAAAATCATAGCTTATATCTCACAATTCTGAGTTAATTTCTCGCAAATCTGAATTTTGAGAGATTAACAAAGAATTCTGATTTTGAATGTTGATAACCAAACAGTTGACGGTAGCCACTAGCTATGTTTCCATCACCCTGTTTTTATGCGCATTTTGAAGTATCGCATCATAAACGAGTGATGGAAACACCAGATTTCGAATAAAAGTCCCTTAATTCGCAAAAAAGTTTTTACGCTCACTTGAGATGGTTTTTGACTTGTGTGAAAAAGGGTTAATGCGAATAATGGGAGATGGAAATGCATTTGCTGAATAAATTCCTCTTGATGTGCATCAAGAAAAGAATATATTTATTCATGTTGGTAACCAAACAGTTGACAGTAGCCATTGACTTCCATAGTATTTTATTTTTTTCCATACTGTGGAAATCAGTGGCTAACGTCAACTCTTTGGTTACCAACATTCTTCAAAATATCTCCTGTTCAACAGAAAACAGAAACTCATATAGTTTTGTAACAACTTGAGGGTGAGTAAATGATGACAGAATTTTCATTTTTGGGTGAACTCTCCCTTTAAATCCTCTCGGTATATAGGTGATCTCAGAACGCACCAAACCAAGAGTGCAGGAGTTCCAGTCTGAGGTGTTTATGATCATTGGAGGATGCACAAAGGATGAGAAGTTTGTATCTGAGGTGACCTGTCTGGACCCATTACGCCGGAGCCGTTTAGAGGTCGCAAAACTACCGAACACAGACATGGAATCTGAGAATGAAAATAAGAAGTGGGTGGAGTTTGCGTGTGTCACCTTCAGAAATGAAGTCTACATATCAGGTGAGCATCAGTACATCACACTGACACATTGTAATAGCAATAAAGTAACAGTAACTACATTGCCCTCCACTAATATTGGCACCCTTGGTAAATATGAGCAAAGGTGGCTGTGAAAATAAATCTGCATTGTTTATCCTTTTGATCTTTCATTCAAAAAATTCACAAAATTCATTGAAGTAAAACAATTGAATGTGGGGGGAAAATCTCATTGTGAAATAAATGCTTTCTCTAGTTCATATTGGCCACAATTATTGGCACCCAATTATTGCAACATCCTTTTCCCAAGATAGCAGCTCTGAGTTTTTTCCTGTAATTCCCGAAGAGTTTGGAGAACACCTAATAAGAGATCAGAGACCATTCCTTCATGCAGAATCTCTCCAGATCCTTCAAATTCACAGCTCCATGTTGGTGCTTCTCCTCTTTAGTTCACCTCACACATTTTCTATAGGGTTCAGGTCAGAGGACTAGGACAGCTATGGCAAAAGTTTCATTTTGTACTCATTGACCCATTTTTGTGTTGATTTTGATGTTTGTTTTGGATTATTGTCCTGATGAAAGATCCAACCACAGCCCATTATAAGATTTCTAACAGAAGCAGTCAGCTTTAGACTTTTTATCTGTTGGTATTTGAGAGAACAAGATGAGCAGGACCTCCGGCAGAAAAACAGGTCAACAACATTAAAGATCCAGCAGTATATTTAACCATGGGTATGGGGTACTTTTTATCCCTGTTTGTACTAAACCCATCTGGTGGGTTTGCTGCCAAAAAGCTCTTTTTTTAGTTTCATCTGTCCATAGAAGCCAGTGTCATTTGAAGTTCCAGTCGTGTCTGACAACTGAATATGCTGGATTTTGTTTTTGGATGAGCGAGGAGAATTTTTCTTGAAACCCTCGTGAACAATATGCGGTGATGTAGGGGCTGTTTGAAATTTTTTATTTTATTTTTTTTAGGCTTTTTGACCCCAAGACTCAACTAATCTCTGCAGTTCTCCAGCTGTGATCCTTGGAGAGTCTTTGGCCACTCAAACTCTCCTCCTCACCGTGCATTAGGACGATATAGACACACGTCCTCTTCCAGGCAGATTTGTAATACCTTTAGTTGATTGGAACCTCGTAATTATTGGCCTGATGATGGAAATGTGGATTTTCAATGCTTTAGCTTTTGTCTTACAGCAACTTTCTATTTTGAGAAGCTCAACAATCTTGTTCTGCATATCAGAACTTTATTGTTTGGTTTTACTTCTTGTGATGGATGATTAATGGAATTTGGCCTTTGTTTTCTTTATATTTATAATCCTTTGGAACAGGAAGTCATAGCTGGACAATTTCATGCTCCTAGTCTCCCTGGTATGCTAAAAAAAAAATGTAAATATGAATGGGAATATACTTCAGAGATATTTTACTCATAAGAATTTCCAGGGGTGCCAATAATTGTGGCCAACATGCATTGGAGAAAAACATTTTATCATGAGATTTTCTCCCCACTTTCAATTGTTTTACTTCAATGATAGGTTAGAATTTTGTGAATTTTTTGAATGAAAGATCAAAAGGATAAACAATGCAGATTTATTTTCACAGCCACCTTTCCTCAGATTTACCAAGGGTTCCAATATTAGTGGAGGGCACTGTATGTAGTTCGTAATGAACGGTGATGTGCAAGATTAAAGAAGAAATTTGTAAAACTCATTACTTTACATTTAAAACAGGTGGCAAGGAAACCTTGCATGATGTGTGGAAGTATAATGCATCACTAAACAAATGGATCCAGATAGAGTATCTCAAAACAGGCCGCTGGAGACACAAGATGGCAGTAGTTGGAGGAAAAGTGTATGTTTTGGGTGGTTTTGATGGAACCCAGAGATTGAACAGTGTTGAAGCCTATGATCCATTTCACAACTGCTGGACAGAGGTGAGTACTGTAAATATCTGGTATGGGCAATTCTGTAACTTTAGGCTCTTTGCAGTCCCAACAGTAAAATGAAAAACAAACAATCAATCAATAAATATAAGTGAAAGAGGGAGAGAGAAATACCTTTTTATTTTCAGTTAACAAGTATCTAATTATAAGAGTGTTTATTAGTTTTTTACCACAACACAATTTCATATTGTTCATGGGATTTTGGGGCCAAAAATGTCTATAAAGTACAGAATATATTCAATTTATGAAAAATGTATGTAATGAAAATATGTAATAAAATAGATGTATATAATATATATTAAAATGTAATTTATTTCTGTCATGGTAAACCTGAATTTTAGCAGCCATTACTCCAGTCTTCAGTGTCACAAGATCCTTCAGAAATCATTCTAATATGCTGTTTTGCTCAAGAAATATTTATTTTTATTAATAATGTTAACAACATGCTGCTTAATATTTTTGTGCAAACTGTGACACAGTACCATTCAAAAGTTTGGGGTAAGAAAAAAAGAAGGAAAAAAAAGGAAATAATACATTTATTCAGCAAAGATGCATTAAATAGGTCAAAGGTGACAATAAAGACATTTATAATGTTACAAAAGATTTCAACATTAATTATAATGAGAACCATTATTAATAATTGAGCACCAAATCAGCATGATGAAATATAAAAATATTTCACAATATTACTGGGTTTTTTTTTTCAGATTTTTAAATAAAATAAATGCAGCTTTGGTGAGCATAAACAGACTTTTTTCTGGATTATTAAAAATGTCGATTATTCCAAATTTGTGTTATCTATCTATCTATCTATCTATAGAGAGAGAGAGAGAGAGAGAGATGAAGGATAGGTTAATATCTAAGAAATCAGCACCTTGCATAACTTTTTAGTGCATTTACAGTATGGTTGTTAATTTTATCATACATACACGAATTTTCATTATAATTCACAACTTAATATTTTTATCTACCTTCCAGGCAGCACCGCTCATGCTGAGCGTAAGCTCCTTCTCTGCTGCTAGCTATGACAAATACATCTTTGTGATAGGTGGAGGCCCCAATGGCAAGCTAGCCACAAACAACATGCAATGCTTTGATTCCCTATCAAATAAATGGAGCTTAAAATGCCCGATGCCCACTGAGGCCAAGTGCACAAACGCAGTGACCTTTAAGGATGCCATTTTTGTTGTTGGTTCGTGACTTTTACATTTTTTTTGCGTAAATAAAACAATAAACTACTCACCAGAGATAACCACGATGCTTTGATGATTAAATGTGTAATTTCCTCTAAAATAAAGGTGGGGCGATGAAGGCCTTGTATTCCTACAGTCCTCTGGAAGACTCCTGGACGCTAATAATCCAGCTGGGTTGTGAGAGGGCCAGCTGTGGCATTGCTGCCTGCAGTAACAAGCTCTTCATTACTGGTGGCCGAGACGACAAGAATGAAGTGATTGCTACTGTCCTATGCTGGAACCCGGAGACAAAAAAGTTGACTGAGGAGTGTGTGCTTCCACGTGGAGTATCTCACCACGGCAGTGTAACTCTCAGGAAGTCCTACACACATATACACAGGATAACGCCTGGAACAGTCACCGGATGACAAATTCAACAGCCTCAGAGACTGCAGTTTTATTGTACTACATGTTTTTCCTTTATATATGACTTGTTTCAGGCCCATATGATCAGACTTAAGCAGTATAACAGTGTCCTCTATTACATTGATACTGAAAGTGTTCTCTTTTTACATATAACTATCCTGTTTGTACACAACTGTACCAAAGTGTGTTCATTTTGACAATGCAAAGAAATGCTTGTTTAATGTTACTTATTATTAATGAACATGAATTACCAAATAACACTAGTATATTCATAAATTAACATTAACCTAGTTAAAAAAAAATGCTAGTTCACTTTACCTAAGTTACCTTTTATCATGCTAATGTAGTCGATATAAAATGTCATGCCGCTTAACCAGCTTCTCAGGTATTGAAAACATTGTTATACCAGTAGTTTTGTGAAAAGATCCAAAGTGTTTTCTGCAGTTTTATTTCAGTAACTTAAAGGGTTAGTTCACCCAAAAATGAAAACCCGCAAGACCTTCGTTCATCTTCGGAACAGAAATTAAGATATTTTTGATGAAATCCGAGAGCTTTTTGACCCTCCATTGACAGCAAGAGAAGCTACCACGTCAAGGCACATAAACGTATTAAGGACATCGTTAAAATAATCCATGTGACATCAGTGGTTCAACCGTAATTTTATGAAGCTACGAGAACACTTTTGTGTGCGCAAAGAAAACAAAAATGACTTTATTCAATGATTTCTTCTCTTCCGGGTCAGTCCATTGCCATTCACGAGTACCACGACTTTCAGAACTTTCATTTTTGGGTGAACTAACCCATAAATACACACACCATATAAAGTAAAACAAATGTTCCCAGAATTTGAATATAGCATCATTTTTATTTTGTGAAGAGATAAATACAAAGACGACATCATAAAAATAAGCTTTATTTGTACAGTGCACAAACACAGCTGTGCATTTGGAAAATATTTAACATGCACAGGTCTCGTCTGCTCTTTCCTGTGCAAATGTGATCCCTGATATAGGCAGATTTTTAGCAGTCTGTTTTTCACTTTCAAGTTTAACGTAAAATACAATTGTCAAATACATAAAAGGCACCACTACCTTGCATAACTGAACTCTATATGAGCCGGTCAGATGCAAGAACAATAACACTGAGAGAACATCCACTTCTTAACAAGGTTAACTCTGGGGAAACATTGTACTGAAGTAAGCATTTTTCCTATCTACAATTTAGTCCCGTTGTCCAATGCCATCGTAGTTCCCTCGGTTTCATTCAGCAGTGCCGCATGTCTCATCTCCTGTGTCTGCTGTGGCTGTGTCCAGAATGTGACCTGCTCTGGTGTTTGCTTCGTCCGTGATTATGTGATCTGTCACGGTCTCGTTCGCGATGGTCCCAGTGCTGACCGCGATCGTGCTTGTGTTTCATGTAATCGCGGTCACGGGCTCGTTCACGGGAATTGCTACGAGATCGGCTCCGTGATCGCCTCCTTTTGTTGCTGTGCCGACTAGACTCGCTCTGTCTGTCTCGCTCCGTCCTGAGCTGCGTGACTGGCGAAGCTCTGCGACCTTTGAGTTGCCGTGGCGATGGGCTGTGGCTGCTCTGAGAGCTGTACGTTCCTGAGTGGCTCCTCCGACTAAAGATAAGCAGAAAAAACAAATCTATTTTAAAAATCAACCTGGTGTACACTTGAATATCACTTGAAGTGAAAGTGCATGTTGTAACTTACTGTCTGTGTGGAGATGGCGAGCGAGATCGTGAGCAAGACCGGCTATGGTTCTTGCCATTCTGAAAAACTTTGCTCTCCTCCTTTTTCATGCTGCTATACAAGAAAAGCAAAACAAGAAATAGTAAACAATATAGTACAGTACAACAAAACAGGGATGCCAGCAGTGTTGCTATTGAACAAAATATTTAATAGTTTTGGTTAATTAAAATAAAATATACATATTGGATAAAAATAAAAAAAAATTAAGTCATGGCAACTACCTGAATTAAAATAAGTTTAAGTACTAAAATTTGTAATAAATTAAAGCTAAATTAAAATGTGAAAAAAAAACTACTAAAGTTAAAGAAAACAATTTTTTTTAAAAAATTATTAATTTTTTTTATTTATTTTACAATCTACTAATGAAAATTGTGCGCAATATGACCAAAATCGAATCACGATAAAATAATTTCACAATATAGTTGTTTTTCATTAAATTTGGTCCCAGTACAGAATCAGCTTTAACATTACAGTTAAAAAACAGGAATAATTTCAGATTTTTTTCAAAATTGTTGCAGATATACCAGTATAATCAGTATGACAGAATCTTTATCAAAAGACAAATCTTTTTTTTGGTATATACCCACATTTCACACAGTATATACAGTCACACTGCCGGCACAAATTAAAAAAAAATAAAACAAAAAATAAATACTAATTGGTTTAGGTGGTATATTTTAAAACTTACCCATTTAAGGGGCTTTTTGGAAACAACTGTCTGTTCTCAGACTCCTTCACCAGTTTAGAGTTTGGCGATTTTTCTTCCATCTTTGTTTCTCGTGGAGAAGCTGAAAAAGGAAAACATTTTAACTGCCTGTGAATTGACAAGTACTTGCAAAAAGCTTGTTTAGTAAGTAAATGAAAACAGAAGCAAAAACTTACAGGGTTTTGATGCTGGGGAAAATCCACCAATGGCAGCAAGAGCTGGCGTGCCATTGGGATTCTGTCCTTTGGCTTTTAGTCTTGCCTCCTCCAGGGCCACCTTCCTTTTTTCCACCTGTTTTTCAAGCTGTTCACTGTTTGGCTGAGAGATGGGTGGCAAATTAACAACAGGAGGTAGTAACAACAATTATAGATATTGTCAAAGTAATACAAGTATGTGCTAATAAACAAACTCAAGCTACCTTTTCTCTAGAATAAAGCTTCATCATGCTGATACATATTTCTTTGATGTCCTCCTCAGTAGCACCGAAAACAAGATACCAGAGTGGCTTGGAAGGAAGAGGAATCTGAAGAAATACAAAAATACATAATGAAATAAAAAGAAAGAATGAAATGATAAAGATAGACAGATAATTCCAAAGACGTACCTGTAGTACTCGAGCAGCAAGGTAAATACAGGCACACGCAATGGTCTCAGGTTCAAACCGCACAAACACATTGGTTCTGAGGGCATCATTCATATAATTCCTGCAACACATGAAGAAACACCTATGCAACACCTGCTATGCTCTCTCTCTCTCTCTCTCATATGGCTTCTGGAGACTCTTAACTTTGTCCTTTACCTCACTTTTTAAATGTAGCCATGATGGCGGCAATAGTACAATCTTAACAAATTTGAATGACAAATAACTAACTGAAGCACAAACATAGTGCCTGTTTTTTGCGAAATCAAAATTTTTCAAACCCCATATCAAAAAGGTGTGAGGAGAGGCAAGAATCACTTCATGGTGGATATCAGGGACAACTTACTGCAACAAAATTCACATGAACATGATTCATATGAAAAAAAGTAACATACCGTTTTCACTGCTAAAAAAAATCATTTGGATTTAGAGAGCATAAAGTGCATAACTAAGTACTAGCACTCAAGCTCTGTGGGAGGAGGAGGGAAGGAAAAAATAAATAAAAATAAAAAAAAAAGCAAATCCTGGACCCCCCAGCAAAGCCAAGGCCTTCCATTCAGAGAACCTCCGCTGAGAGCTCTCACTGGATTGGCTGGCAGTCTCGAAAAGGCCAGCCAATGAGGTGGGAGGGGTTCCTGGGTCTTGTGCCTGAGGAGTTCGGGTGTTTTCTGTGACACTTACCACCATGGGCTACCCTTTAATCAAAGAGTAGAGAAAGGACAAAGTTAAACAGAGCTTTCCATAAGCCTTAACCTCAATGATGTGCAAGAAATCAACAAACACGTGACCTACAGAACACTTCTGCATTTTTATTACAATAAACGTGTGATGCCAGAATGATGTGAGCCTATCTTACCTTTAGGTATACCAAGCTACAATGCAATTCATGCTTTATAATGCAGTGTTTCCACTAGGCCCTGTTGGTACTTAAGTACCAAGCTCTTTCACACAAGTTCAAGGTCTTATCAGCAAATATTACTAGAGGAAACACAGCATGAGTCCAACCATAAATCTGATGCAATGTCTCCTCTACAAGGGGAAAAAATTCCAAGTAATAATTTATAGGGCATTTTTATGAGCTCCAAAAAGATAAACACTTACCATGCTGTTTGAACCAGCATCTGATTCTTCTCACATTCAAGAACTTGTAGATACATGACTATAATCTGTAAGAGTTGAAAGCTGAAAATTAATTATGGACACTAGCAGGATTTTCACACACAAAAGTTGATCACAGCAGCAAAATATATACCAGATAGCAGCAGAATTTTAGAAATCAAAATTTACCTTGTGTGGATGTTTGACATGAACACAGAAGCCCAGCTCCTTAAGGACACGGCGCTCAGCTTTGATCACTTGGTTCTTGGTGTTAATGTAGTTCTGATCAAGGACAAGAGGGGTGCTCCTGGTTCAACACAAAAAGCAAAAACGGCTGATGTAAATACATGTTGGACAGGATATATTATTAGAAAAACTACATTTCTATGGTGTCTATCTCCTCTGCTTTATTTCACACACTCTTCAAAAAAGGATACTAACATGTTTAGAACAACAATATAAAAAGTAGAAATTAACCAAATTTTCAAAATGTTTTCAGGTAAACCATTTTCATCATTAGATGTGCCATCCAATGTTTTAGCTAAGCACAGCAAGTAACTGATGGATATGAAATTCTACAGGTTTCATCCACTAAATTTCTGGCTAATTGCTTAATGTTTAAGACTTTAACTAATAATAAACACACATGATTGGCTTACTTTTTGCCCTTTCCTTGTTTCAAGTGGTAGAAAACGTTGATCACATCCCTCACTCTTCTCGGCGATTCCTCTATCTTTGATGCCAAGTTGACGCAGGCCATGGCAACAATCTGTTTTAAAGTGACATCAACATTAAATTATTTTCATAACCTACGTTAAGTAAAAATTTCTTCATTTTGTATCTCTGCCTTACCTCAAAGCTGTGCTTGACGAAGGACTTCGAGTAAAAGAATCGCTGAAAAAGGACTTGTCCGGTCGCCATCGCCACCTATTCAAAATACCAAATAATTCATCAAAAACAACCTTTATGTCACTTGACTTACATTAAAGCAACTCCTACTTGTTAGGCAGCTAAAACTAGACAACAAATAATCAGTTTTAACTACGTTCCAAAATACATTTCACGGCATGCATCATCTGAAGGACCCGCTGGAAGACAAAAGGCCGCCGGTTACGGCTAGCTAGCCGTGCTAAACGCTTCGTCTAATACCTTAGGATCACTGGGAATTAAACTAACGGATTAATTCACATATACATTGACATATTTAGACAGTAACCTGTGGCAGACGCAGAAGAATCCCAGCGGACTGGATGAGTTCGCAGCCCAGAATCCGCAGGTCGGTCTCGGTCTCATGGTCGAGGCCATCCAGCATGGACGGGGTCGTAGAGAGTCTCTCCTCGGGTATTAACGAGCTGTCGATGGCCAGAAACACCTCCGAATACACTTTATCGCCGATTAGTATGCCTTGGCTGTTTGGTGGAGTGTTTACATGAGGAGATAAAACACCTAGAGACATCTTGATGGAGTAAATCGGTATCACAAACCGTAGACCTTTCTTCTGCTAGGCGGAAATGGCAACGTTTCGTAATTGACGCAATACAACAACGTGACGTCAATGGTTCCGTTGGAATGGTGAAATCCCGTAGAATACCGCGATATTGTGTTAGTGCGCTGCGTGGGTCGTGCTGCACCAAATGTTCTCTCAACCAAAGTAAATTTTATTATATAATAATTTCTTTTTAATATATAAAAACACTATAAGTCTGCCCTCATTTAGATAGCTTAGTAAATGTTTGTGTAATAATGAAAGAAAAGGGAATAAAACAACTTTATGCCACCCAGGGCCAACCCAAGCCTTTATTGGGCCCTAAGCAGAATTTTATTTGGGGGCCCCTCGGTGCCTCCAATATGACTGGTTATTGTCAAAGCTTGATTATTCACACACTATAAATCTAACACACCCATTATCAATTTTGTTTGTTGTAGATGTGTTGCTTACATCATACCATTGTCTGCCTGGCATGTTTTTACCCTTCTGTGATTTTTAATTGTAACAGTTTCAAACTTACAAGAGTGGTCAGGTGTTAATTTGCACTTTAACATTCAAAGTCTTAAAGTATTAAGTGGCATACTTAAATGTGGTGTACTGAAAAGTAGCTAAATAAACCAGCAGATAATGCATTTACAGAACAGAATGTTATTTTAACAACATAAATATTAATCGAAGTTGTACTTTTATTACAAGTCATACTTTTTTATAATAAATATTAAACAGCAGAGAGCATCTGTACATAACAACAACTCTTAATCTATATCTAGCTAATTGAGGCATAATGATAGTGGAATATATAATAGCAAAGACCCAAAATGTTGGCTAAGGTAAATAATGTTAAGCTGTTATCAGTTTATGAAACAGAATGTTTATTACAGAAATATATACACAGGAAAGTTATTACGCAGAAGACAAAAACTTTAATCAAAAACTAAGTAAAATGTTATATTATAATATATTAAGATGTCTATTTGCTGATGTTTTGATGTTCAAACATGAACTTCCCTAAAACAAAAAGATACCCTACATAGGCTATGCTATAACTGGGGGGTCAGCGCGTTTCCCAAAAGCAACTATGATCGCAAGTTCTGTCGTTACCAATAGAGTTCAATGGAAATAATGACCATAGTTAGCTAACGATGGTTTTGAGAAATGTACCCCTTATTTGTGCCACAAAACGCCCATGTTGAATTTGTCCCCCCTCCACCCCCAAAACGCGATCGATTTTAACCCTTTGACGCGCCGCGCTTTGAGCCAGAGAAAGACGCGCTCAGAAAAAATAAAAATAAAAAATAAAAAAGACACGCGCTCAGTGCTTTTCATATTTCATAACTGTTAAGTGTTTTCAACCCAATGAAGTTTATTTTAGATTTCAGACATTTAAATACACTTCAATTAAGTAAAAAAGACATTTAGTTTGTTAAATAGGCTACACACTGATTTCTATGGAAAGCGGCAATAATAATCTTCCAATTAATGGACGACATGTTTTATTCCTATCAACTAGGCTACACTGTGTAGGTTACTATAAAGTTTACTCTGTTTTTCTCCCAGGTAACTGTCAACTTATCTTCATGTATTTCGGGAGAAATAGGTACATTTACGTGATGTTAATCCGACAGATCCACACGGCAGCGTCCAGTGTATATTATCAACATGGTCATTATTGTGCCTACATGACACGTCGCTATGGAAATAATAAAATGATGTGTATAGATTATTTAATTATTTAATATTGCGTTTTCGTATAATTACCACTGTCCACTGACATAATCACGAATTAAAATAAAATAAAATAAAATAAACTGTCATTTCATGTAGGCTACTCTTGGGGGGCCTCTGGTGGCCACGGGGGCCCTAAACAGCCGCTTAGTTCGCTTGTGCCTTGGGCCTCTGATGCCACCATAGAACGACATAGATAGACAGACAGACAGACAGATAGATAGATAGATAGATAGATAGACAGACAGACAGACAGACAGACAGACAGACAGACAGATAGATAGATAGATAGATAGATAGATAGAAAAAAGCACAAGGTCAGATTTCTTGCTATGCCACGCTGTGCACCAGGTCCCCACAGGGATGTGCTGTGTTGCCAAGTACCAAAGTAATCCCATCATCATGTTTGAGACCTACACCACAGTGAGGGGGCTCATCACTGAAACTGATGAGACAGCTTACAGAGGGGATGTGATATGCCAAGACACCTGGTCAACAAGACATGAAGATAGTTGTTGACTTCAGGAAATCTTGTGCTTCCCTCAACGACTCTATTAGTTACATTTTAGTTACATAATCAGATTTCTGGACTTATGTTTTTTTTAATGTTTTTTAACAGTGCAGTAAAGTACAGTACTTCTCTTTTCATTTGTTTTTGCACATATTAATTCTTTATTTAATTTTTTGTTTGATTTAAAAATATAGAAATTGAATAATTTGGTAGGCTACTATATGTGACCAGAAAACTGATTTTCCACTTTAATGTCTTCATCAGATTCAGCACTAATCAGATTTGTACTATTTGGCTAGATTTGCTGAGAGGGTAAAGGATAGCCTTGGTCTTTGCTGTGCACCAGGCAGGAAGTAGGAGTTATGCCAGCTGTCACTGATACTCATTTTGACCTCATTGCATTTACCCACTTGCCCCTCTCATCTCTCAACCCATATCCTTATGAGATGTGTCCAAAAAGGACACAAGACATTAATTTGTGTCACATTTGATTTTCCCCAAACACCACTGATTTCAATAAACAAATGTTTTGTAAAAGATCCAAATCCAATTTGATCTTTTATTACTGCACTTTTCATAAATCTACTACTAAATAGTTAAGAAAAATTTACAGGGGGCGGAATCATTTTTGTGTAAATGCTGTTTTCTCAGTCCAAGTGAAAACAATTTGATGTCACTGCCAGCAAACAGTAAATCCCCCCCCACCCCCCACCCCACCCCCGCCTGTGGTTGTTTTTGCGAAATGCATATCCCAAGTTACTGAAAGAAAGAGTAAACAAGACCTACTATAGACAAAATATCCTGCAGTAGCAGTTCCATTATATTCTGTGAAACTTACTTAAAATAGCCTGTTTCTTATGCATATGCATTAAAATGTCATTAAATTCCTTTGAACAAATCTGACATTGCAAATAAAAAAAAGAAAAAAAAAGAAAGTTGCTAGCATTATATGAATTATATTATTACAATTATATGCATTATTTTCAAATGTTTCACTGTTGGGAGACTTTCCCATGAGAGTGAAGCTTTTGTGCATGCCAGCATGTCAATAAGGAATGCAAATAACACCTTGCACACAAGCTGCTTTTTTCAGTTGTATACTCAAGAGAGAGAGAGAGACCCATCCCTCTTGCTTCTGAACGTAGTTTGTTACACAATATGTTTGTGACTATGTTATGGCTTTCACTTCAAAATAATAAAAAAAATTAGCTCAGTTGGACAGCCATTTATATTACATTGCGTCAGTTACGTTGTCAGTCATGCAAGTGAAAAGTGTCATATTCTCTCATACATACAATGTATTACTGCCAGCTGAGTAGCACCGAATAAACCGAATGTTCCAGAGGAGGAACATCTTGCAGCTTCTTTTTGCATAAATCACTCACTTAGACATTTTAATCAGGTAATTATTCATCCTTTCTGTCAGTGACTGGGGGATTCATAATGTACTCCAGATCTGCTGGCTCCTTGAATGGCACTACTGGGATCTGGTTAGAGAGCTGTAATCTTTGCTAGGGGTGAAAATTCGATGTTTAAAAGCAAAAATAATGTCTGTGTATGCACTGAATTTTCTAAGAGTGCTTTATTCCACAGTGCAGAGCTTCATAGACCTCGGAGGTACCATCATTATGAACAAGAGATTCTTGAGTGAATCAAATATCTGAAACCCTAAAGTCCACAGGAAGGAAATGTCATCAGCAGTACTGCACAGTTAAAACTGAACAATACAGCGTTTTATGAGGCAGGTTTGAAGTAGACCCCTAAGATCGAAAAAAAAAAAAAGTTGTCGCCCATAGCGAGCTCGACATAGACAGCCGGGTGACGTAAATCAGCATGTTTCTGTGTCTGACTTCATGGTGAACATGTTCCTTTCACCTGAGGAATGTTTTTGTTCCCAGACATCTCCGTCCGCCGTTACCCCAAGCAAATGTGATTGGCCGCTTGTGTGCCAGTGAGACTAATTGTGTTCCTTTAGAAAGCAAAGTCAACTATATTTTCTTAACATGCTAACGATTTCCCAAAGCCTGTGGCTGTGACATACAGCAGAGAGCTGGCAACCGATGGTGAACATACAAACTGCTGTTGTATGAAACATTCTCAACCTCTCACCTCTCTGCTGTTCAGTGCCAGGCCTGAGGTAATTTTCCATTCCTAAATGTGTGTCAGCAAAGGTGAGTTTTTTTTTTCAAGTGTAAATATATTATATCCCCTCTGGTATATGGTATAGCCTACACTACAGGTGCCTTGTTGTACGGTCATTGACCTGGCCCACAAACCAGCTGCATTGCTTTATTGAGATACAGCGTCATAGGACACCTGCAGAAAGTTTAGTTCCTGTATGCCTCACAATCCGAAACCCATTTATAGAAACAGCCCGGATCTGGTGTTGCCTGCTTCATGCTGGGTCTAATTCCCACCTCACCCCCTAGAAGGCCCAGAAGTGTAAATATTTCCATCTCCACATGTTCTCAATTTTGTTCTGACTGAGAGTGCTCTGTTTTGTGAACTGAATGCTGAACCGTAAGTACAGAACAAAATGCATATGATCGCTTTTTTCTCTTTCTATGTGACACATAGTATGCGGCATGTCTGTAAATCCCCCACAAACAAATAGTAAAAAGGAGAATGGAATGAAACTCACTGCCAGTAATGATAAATCACTGGAATAGAGATTTCATAAACATTCAGATTAATGACTGCTTCTCAGAATTTCTGTCTTTTGGAATTTTTTTAATACTGTTTTCTGACTGACTTGGTGTAGATAGATCTGCCCACTTTAATGAGCAGATATTTAGTAAAATCATATACATATGTGCAGTTTTCTTAAAATTTTGAATTATAAGTATACCATTTTTATTTGCTACTTTTTGGGAATTGTGGGCCAAGTACAACAGCTGGTGACATTATATATATATAAGATAAATGATTATCTTATAATAGATAAATGTTTTTATCTATTTCTCAGAGCTAAAATTATTTAAAATTGTATAATTAGACAATGGTTAAATAGTGTGTAATTTTAAAATGGAAAACAAATAAGGCTGTATTTGAGTTGTTTTTAATGCCTTCTGATTTTTAACCTCAAGTTTAAAGGAATAGTTTACCCATAAATGAAAATTTGCTGAAAATTTACTCACCCTCAGGACATCTAAGATGTAGATGAGTTTGTTTTTGCACCAGAACAGATGTAGAGAAATTTAGTATTACATCAGTTGCTCACCGATGGATCCTCTGGAGTGAATGGGTGCCGTCAGAATGAGAGTTCAAACAGCTGATAAAAATGTCACAATAATCCACACGACCACAATCCATCAATTCTTGTGAAAAGCTGCATGTTGTAAAGCAAATTCATCATTAAGGCATTTCTGACTTAACCTAATTATAACTTCAAACCTTTGCTTTCAGTTAAAATATGAATCCTCTATTGATAACAGGCCTATTGCTTTCTCCAGTGAAAAAGTGTCTTGTCTGAATCAGGGGAGAAATATGCACATATCAAGCACCGTTTACAAAACAATCCAAAAGAGTTCTAAACAAATATGTCAGACAATTATAGTGTCAACAACTGTGTGTGCTAAAGGTGCGAGGGAAAAAACATTAAATGTGAGTCAGAATCAGTGTGCTCTACAATCAAACAATGAAGATTATATAATGCAGAATATTATTATATTCTAAAAAAAATATTAATGATGCCAAAATAATTAATTGCCATTCCCTGAAATCAAAATAAACCATTAAACCAATTAGGAAGCTACATATATAGCTAGTACATATACAAATCTCTGGGATATGTTCAAAGTCAGTATAATAAAACTGCAGAAATTATACATATCATAATCTCAAACAGCTTTCAGGCTACCATCAGGACTGTAAAATGTATAAAAGCAGTATATTTTGCAATTTGGGTGCCAAAGGAATTAACAAAGTACTTATGTTACTTATTTTTGAACATGTACTGTATTACAATACAAGGATAACTTTCATTTTGGGAGAAAAATCTAAAAACAGATTGTAAAAGGTGATACTGATTAAACACTCACACGTGTGCACAGCACAAAAGCAGACACACACTAAATCAGTCTACAGTTAAACAATGCTATTTCTGTCCCTCTCATTAACAGCCAGTATATTGGAAACTAAAGACACGCTCCAGACAAGGAGTATTTAACAGATGTTTGCCCTCACCTCAATAAATTATTTGGCTGTGCTTCTAAAAATTTCTCTCCGCTCATAAGCAGTGGGTGGAGCATTAATTTAAATCAGCTTTGGTCTGATTTATGCTGGCAAAAATATTTCTGCTGGAAAAAGACCTTTCACAAAAAATAAGTTTCAGGTGTTCAAGCCACAATATTCTTTGAAGAGTGAGTTTTTCAGTTTTCAGTCTTTTCTTTCAAAATGTAGTGAGATCACAAATGTTTCCTTAAATAGTATGAAAGCTGGAAACCAGACTGATGATATTACTTAATTGTTTTGTATTGTATTTATTAACTTGTTTGTGTTTTTGAGAGTTTGGCCTAAGGGTCTAAATAGCCATGACATACTCAATCACTCATTGTTTATCTTAAGCCTCTCTAAAGATCTGCTGGTAGTTTATTAATATAGTTCTTGACACAATTAATTCAATATTGTGTTGCGTAACTCAGTTCCCAAGTTCTCTTTTCCCTCTCTACAATATGTCGAATGAGTTAAACTTCAATCAGACTTGATGCTTCAATGCACCCAGTTAATATTTACACTACCTGTTAATATTCAGAGAGCTGAAACCTCAGATTATTAAAAGGATTGACCCAAAATAAACATTTTGATTTATGATTTACTCACCCTCATGTCATTCCAAACCTATATGACTTTCTTTCTTCTGTGGAACACAAAAATGTCTCATGTTTTTTGATGATGTGTTGGACCCCACTGACATTCATTGTATGGAGTGTTGAAACAATCTTCAAAATATCTTATTTTGTGTTCATACAGGTTTGGAATGACATGACGGTGAGTAATCAATGACAAAATGTTCATTTTTGGGTGATCTATCTGTTTAAGAAACAGATATAAAAGAGGAACTGACATATTCAAGTGCTGAACAGTGATAAGAAAGATATAAATGGAGAGGTTAACTCCTGGAAAACATGCAAAGGAAAGCTCCCTCTGGAGACATTATACCAAACATCTTTTTGCCCAAATCTCTCTCTCTATGCTTCCACCTTGACCTGAGGCAGAATTCCCCTTTGGAGAGACCCAACCCCTTTCCTGCTTTTCCTTTCCACACCCCCATGACAATTTCTTGCCCAACCAGCGGTAGAGTCTGTGACATTTGAGTACATCACATATGCTGCCCACCTCCAACAAAGTATTACTCACACTGTGACAGCCCTGCTCTGAGTGCTGTGTTTAAAAGAGCTTGCTCAGCCTCATGTACGCTCAGTGGGATTCCAGGTTCACGAGTGACGGCGGCTGTGTAACAACACAGGAACAACCACAAGGCATTTTAGTGGCTGTGGAACATCTGATTTACTTCAAAATAATCTGATTACATGCAGGGGCAGACTAGCATACACACCAGCATTAGCACCAGAATGTATGCGCCCGGGGCCATACTGGCCCTCTGCCTGCCCTGCTTTTTGAGTGGGAATGTGTTTGGTTATGAATATGGAGAGGATTACTCTGATTCCTACTATAATGAAATCTCCAATGGCGAACGCCTGCAAAGTAAGTATTTTTCAGTTCCAGATGTCTCTTCATTTTTATTTATACATGTTGCTGTATTGAAATATTGCTTCTCATTTGACTTTTTAAAATAATCATGACTGCATGACAAATTATTTTAAAAGCAGAACTATTGAATAAATGGGTTGTTGAAATTTGTTTTTGTAAGATTTCAGGTTAAATTGATATATATTAGGCGCTATAACTGGTCATCAGGTCTTATAATTTTTTTCACCATTTTTAAGTACATTTTTGTCTTCAATAGTCAGTTTTATATGTTCTTGAAGTGTGACAAATTAATATTAAAAACAAATATTTCATGCCGTTTTTTTTTTAAATCACAATTATGCTTGTCACAAGATTTAAATGTTCTTATCAGGTGAGAAATTCATTTTAAAAGAACAATTATTCCATAAAATCTCTTAACTGCACAAGCCACATGCATATAATTCTAAAAAAAAAAATTACAAAATATTGCTGTTTAAAGTTTTAAATGTAGCATATCACACCACACGATATGGCAACTTTCTAAAAATATTTGATGTCAACTACTCAAATCTATTTAAATAACTGTATTTGTAATACACAGTGCTATAAAAACATAATGTCATGAGTCATGACCCATAGCTTTCAAAAATACAAAAGTGTTGGCAGGTTTCATGACTTTTGACATTTACATACCTTTCCACTGACACTCTCCTCCAAAGCTGAGCCTGGAGCTTGAACATATTAACCAGAGGATGCTTAGGAGCATCATAAAGGTTATTCATTTTCAGAGAATTTGTCTCTGAGAGTTTAGCAAAGTGGCAGTTAGTAATCCTTGTGGCCACTACAAAACCTATAGCGGCAGTCCTGGGGAGAACAAAGGATGACAACAAACTGCAGTAATGTTACTCGTTACAAGTACATTTTGTTTTGAATTATTATATGATGGTATTACCTTTTAAAATTGGTTATGTTGCACCAACACAAAGCAGTAAAAACCATACTCTTTGTTCACAGCAGGAGCTACACAAATTCCCTGTCCGCCTCAAGACCTCTCACGCTGGGACAAACTTTTCATCATGCTAGAGGACTCTCAAATGAAACAAAACATGTTCTTGCAGCAGAATGAAGACATGGTTAAGGCAGAGATGGACTCCATACAAAAGGAGCTCCACAAGCTTAACAACAACAAAGCGTGTGTCCAGGCCTCAGAAAACACCTGCAAATGTATAAGTGAACAGATGAACCGCAATCTGAACCAAGCCATGGAGCAGCTCAGAGAGGCAGCAGATACATATCAAGCCCAAAACAATGAGACGCTGCAGCAGCTCATTCAGTTCAGCAGGAACCAGGCCACTCGTCTCACCAAACTGGAGAGCAGCTCACTGCTGGGAGTAGGTCTGGGGCAAGTGGCCATAAAGTCATTCTCCACTTATCCAAAGGAACAAGAAGCAAGCAGTGCAGATGGTGGGAAGCTGGAGAGAGCGCTAATGGCCACCGTTGCAGATCTCCAAAGGGTACATGCCCAGCTGGCCCTTTTCCAACGAGCAACGGCTCACCGATTTCTGCCCTCAGGTAGGTGTCAAAGAAAACCTATAAATCATATATGATCTGTGATTTCAGTTTTTTAATTTAATTTAATTTAATTTAATTTAATTTAATTTAATTTAATTTAATTTAATTTAATTTAATTTAATTTAATTTAATTTAATTTAATTTAATTTAATACACTTTGTTAATCTGGAAAGGGCAGTTTGGTTTAGGGCATGAAACAGACAGGGCAGACAAACACTGTCTATTTATCCATCTTATTCTCAACAAGGCTGAATTTAATTAATCAAAAACACAGTAAAAACAGTAATACTGAGAAAAAATTATAATATATTTTAAGTTAATAAATAGAAGAGACCAAAAATGACATTAAATATATTTATAATCTTACAAAAGATTTCTATTTCAAATAAATGCTGTTCTTTTTAACTTTTTATTCATCAAAGAATCTTTAAAAAAAGGCTTCTACAAAAATATTTAGCAGCAAAAATTGTTTAAACATTGATAAAATAGCAACCTTTATTACATAACTGAACACCACTGATGTCTGAAATAATGGCTGCAGAAAATTCATCTTTGCCATCAAATGAATAAATTATATTTTAAAATATATTATAATATAAAACAATTGTCTTTAAATGTAATAATATTTCACAATATTAATGTTTTTACTGTACTTTTGATCAAATAAATGCAGCCTTGGTGAGCATAAGAGACTTCTTTCAAAAACATTAAAAAAAAAAACGATTCCAAACTTTGAACATAACAAAATGTGTAATATAAAATATCTGTGGCCTTGAGAAATAACAAATAAATACTTTGCAAACACTGTCAGTATGTGTATAAGGATTCAGTGCAATGATGAATCTTTTATTTCTTTCTCGCTCTTTTTTGAAGGCTGTGAAATGGCTTTATTATTCCCAATGCGCTCCAAGCACATCTTCGCAGAGGTAACACCCTCCATGTCCATGTCCTTACACTCATTCACCATCTGTCTGTGGGCCAAAGTGACTCAGTCTCTGAATAAAACAGTGCTTTTCTCTTACGGAACCAAGAAAAACCCACAAGAGCTCCAGCTTCTTTTGGCAAGACATTCGGTGCTCCTCACGGTGGGCGGTGAGACCCATCTAGTGGAAGCTCACAGCGTAGTAACAGATGGGCAGTGGGGACACTTCTGTGCAGCTTGGTGCTCAGAGCAGGGGCTGGCCGCTTTGTGGGTGAATGGAGAGAATGTTGCCAGAGTGCCTGGAGTAGCCGAAGGGCACGTATTGCCCGGTAATGGGTTCATTCTGCTCGGGCAAGAGCGCAGCCGCTCGGGTATCTACAGAGATCTGGACTCATCGGTTGCCTTCACTGGAAAAATGACAGGGGTGAACATGTGGAACCATGTGCTGGACGCAGGGAGGATTAAAGAGTACGCCAATCAAGATGGATCCTGTGATAGTCGTGGGAATGTGATAGGATGGGGTGTTTCAGAGATCATTCCACATGGTGGCTGTCAATATATCAACTGAGACTGCACCAATATACATCGCAATACAATCTTGTACATTAAGTAATATTATATTGTATATCGTCAATGATTTTATATTTATCTTCTTTTTCATTCCAAATAAAAAGCACTGCTTACAGGAGTAGTTCTCCCAAAATAAATAAAAACTGCTGTGTTTACTCACCCTCAGGCCATCTAAGATGCAGGTGACTGTCTTTTTTCAGTAGAACCGTAAAGAACCGTAAAGATTTATAGCTGAACCCATGATTCCTAGAGATTCATGAAATGCAAATCACTTTGAGAGAAAAAAAACAGACATAAAAACACAAAATGAATCAAAATATCTTCTTTTGTGTTCCTGATGATATATTGAGGTCTAATCAAGTGAAACGATTGGTCTGTGAATGTTCACAATTTTCAGAAACTGAACATCATTTACAACATTATTACTTTTAATCCATTCAGGTTCAGGTTCTTACACAGAGCAATCGTTTCACTTCATAACACCCAAAATATCTCATCAGGAGACACAATTTGAAGAATTCATTTTGTTTTTCTTTTTTTTACTCTTTAAGTGACGGTAACCATATTTTATGAATCACCAAGGACCACGGTTTCAGCTAAAAATCTTTTGTACTCTTCTTTTGAAGAAAGAAAGTCAAAGACATCTTGAATGGCCTGAGGGTGTTTAATTTTGTGTTAACTATTCCTTTAAAGGGATAATCTACACAAAAATTAAATTTCCATCATAATTTACTCACACTTATGTCATATATGATTTTTTCCCCCCTGTGGAATGCAAAATATATTTTGATAAATTTCTCAGTATGTTTGTCCATACAATGAAATCCAATGAGGTACAATGGAATTTTATTGTATAGTCAAAAACAGCTGAAACATTCTCCAAAATATCTTCTTTTGTGTTCCACACAATAAATAAAATCAAGCATGTTTGGAACAACATGAGGGTGAGTAAATGTTGACACAAATTGAATTTTTGGATGATTATCTCTTTAACCTTAAAACACTGTACACAAAGCCAATTAAAATAGTTTAATATTGTGTATTCTTTTTTTTAATTTTAGCTTTTGAATTGCATTACCATGTAAATAAATTAGTTAAATGAGTAAAAAGCCAATAAATTCCAGTGGTGTGGCTCAGGGAGGATAATTAATGGACTACAAATAGTAGAAATGTTTCTCTGTTGTTTCAAATTTGCTTTTAATGACTTAAGGTGGGGCAAGTCTGGATTTATTTACATCACCATGCTGGACATGACTGTTTAAATTGGTCACCAATGATTCAAAACAGATTTTCCCTGTTCTATAGTTTATTAATTTACGATGTTTGTCTGGCATATTGCTGCTTAGGTGTTGCTCTAGTATGACTATTGCCAGTTAGTCCACTCTGACCACAAATAATATAAAATGAACCCAAACCAGGCGTGTACTTTAACCATAGTGACAGTAACTCTGAAATGACACCCCCTTGTGTACATGTAATGATTGTTACAATGAGCAGTATTTTCCAATGGTTTGTGAGGCATATGTTCAGAATAGCCCTCCCCATGTGAAATGACCTAACTTTGTCCAGTCAACCTAAATATAGACTATATTTAACAATATTTAACTATATTATTTATTATCAAGGCCTAACACATCAGTATTGATGACTGTATATATAAATGTTGATGTATTTCACTTGCTATTTCTGTATTACAATAAGGTTTAAGCATCATAAAAATATTGCTATAGTTTTGTAACATGACAATTTTGAGAATTTTTTGAGTATGACATATTATATCTTAAACAACAAAGTAATTACAATTATAGAGCTCAGAATTATTTGGAAATCCATACAGCTCAAACTATGAATAATTTAATTTAAGATCATAGACAAAGAGGTTATATGTGAATGCAAAATGGTTGTATATTTGCATAATGAGGATAAAGTATTCCCAAAAATACATAGTCCCAGCAAAACACACTTTAGGAAGAAAATCTTGATTGGCAGTCTTGATTGGCTGTCATTGAAAGCCATTAATGTAGTTTTAGAGTGTCTTTTTGTACACTTTTATGTCCCAGGGATTTTTATTAAAACAAACAGTTTTTAAATTTTTAATTAATTCAATTTATTATTTGAAGGACACATTAAAACTCTCTTGGAAGCTTTTATTATCTACTCAACATTTATTTCTTTGCTACTTTTTATGAGAAAATCTATTAAAACACAGGTCAGATCCTTGAGTCACAGCAGGTTTATTTTGATGAAAGAAATGTTGAAAAGACATATGACAAAACATACATGCAAGAATATTGCAACTTACCTGCAACAAACCTGTGTTGACTAGCATTACTTATCTTAATGTCACTGGTGACAAAGCAAATCTTTGTGATCCATTTTTGCTTGCCGTTCACCAAAGGACAAGGGGTCAGATGCTTTATGAGCCTGTGGGGTTACTTATAAAGGAGCTACTATAAAGAACTATCTATCACTAGCATCAAAAATTTACAGCTGCAAACTCAGACATTTATCACAAAGAAATATGAATGATCTGACCAGAGCAATGATTGTGCTCAATTTATAGTACTTTGTATCATGATCATCACTGCAAAAAAAACGTTCCATTTACTGGAGTCATTGTAATAATTTTGGAAACTTCCTCTGTTTAAAAATGAAAGGATTTATGCTACAAACATCTGGTTTATGGTTTAAGATTTGCAGTCATGTTCATGAAAGTTCAATGACAAAACTGGAAAGTATCAGCAGATTGCCTTGTTTTAAATCATCCATCCAAGATTTTCATCTGAATTTCATGTACTTTAATTTGTAGCAGCCAGGAAAGATAATAAGACATGAATGCAATTTTTATTGTTTGTAATTTCATGATATAATTTTGTCAAATTATGCAAGAAGTGTGAAAATATTATTTAGTTGTGTATAAAAAGCTGGCCTATGTTATGAATTAGTCATAGCAATACATGAGTTTTATTTTATAATTTAGCCTAAACGTTTGCATTTCACTTCAGCAATGTTTAAAACTGCACCATATTTCTTCATCACAAAACAATAATAAATACAATACGGAACCTGGTGGAATTTATGTGGTAGAAGTTGTAGCCTATTGACTTTCAGAATACATATTAATATATAGCTGTGTCCATAGATGAGAAAAAACCTCTTTTATAAGAATATGTCATCTTTTGGATGGATGGATGTCTTCTAATGGATGTACATTAATCTCTTATGAAGTACAGTAACTGTTGAAGTAAATGTTGTACGTCAGCGCACTGGCCTCTTGATGGCACTGTACTCAAAAGGGAGGAGTTGGTTAGAACAAACCCACTATAATGATAGTCATTTTGTGAATGACACGTATGAAAGTTTTGAAAAAGCCAATTCATAGCCATTAGTCGGACTTACTTTTTCCTAAGGGATAAGTAGCCTATAATTAGGGCTAACTTGAGAAGTCTAGGAGAAATCAGCTGGTGCGTCCATTAAAGGGACAGCATCGCGAGGAGAAAAAAAATAAATAAACAGACGGATCATTGTGGCTTTCCTAAACATTTGCGTTACTGAAGAATCGGATGGCACATAGTCTTTACTGTCTACTCAAGAAAAGGAGGAAAGGATGGGGAAAGGAATTTGTTCGAGACGACAGAGAAGATTATTTCAGTCTTTTCTACTTCTCATCTTCGTCTGCGGGACGTTGTGCGCCTTCATGATCTCATATGAGATGCATAAAGAGCTGAAAAAGACCGAGGCGACGGCTTTGAAGTACCAGCAGCATCAAGAGTCACTTTCTGCGCAGCTGCAAGGTAGAAAATTAATGAAAAGATCCTACAGCGAAGGCACTTTGTATTAGATGTTTGATTTGGGCTTATCTGATTGTTTGGAGATATCTGTTGCATGCCTCCGGAGATTTCGATTGAAAATGTTTTGGCCTGTTACTTAATTCCTCTTATCCAAGCCTAATGGTTGGTGCATAATAATTGACACGCATCAGAACAGCATCAAGATTTTCTTGTAAACAACATTCCTTGAGAATACTTATTTGCTTTGCTTTCACTTGATGGCAATGCTTTCTGCCTCTAAGCTTTTGAATGGGGTCCTTTGACAAACATTGGGTAACACTACACTGAGGATTTTCACCTCTCTGTGCCAGATTATAGTCTTCATTATATCTAGGTGAATCTCATGAAACTTGTCACGAAATGTCTAGATCAAATTTCTGTCCAAAAGAAAACAATAAGAAATCATATTTTAATAAGAAATAATTTTCAGGACAATGAAGTAATTTTTACCCCTAAATTCTCGTCACTGTAAAGTGCCTGGTATTCTTATTACTCTAATACAGCCATTTAATAATAATAATAATAATAATAATAATAAAATAAAAAGAGAAAATTAAAAATTAATTAGCTTTAATTCATTAAAAGCAGTGCAATAAATAAATAAATAAAATAAATAAATTTATATCAAAATAAAATAAAACAATAAATATAATATTTTCTTTCTCTTTTCAGTGGTATATGAGCATCATTCTAAGCTAGAGAAGTCCCTCCAGAAAGAAAGACTTGAGCATAAGAAGGCTGAAGAGGGTAATGTCCTGTTCATTTGCACAGTAATTGATTTCCTGATATACACAACCCACTTAATCTGGATGCGATTTGATAATGACGATAGATAATGAATGATAATGAGTCCAGGTTGTGCTGAATGCAGTCTGCTTTACGTTTGTTTTTAAAAGCCTCTATTGATTGTCAATACATCATAGATTTGCTTGTGTTTAAGCGGGAATCACAGAAGGCCCTCAACAAAGAAAAGGTAATTTAAAACGTATGGTGTTTTGATTACTAATGATGTGTAAACATGATAGAGCTGCTGTCAGCTGTTGTGGATGCATAATAACTTACAGTTTTGTTTGACCTAACAGCAAGAATCAACCTATCGACTGAATGCTTTGCAGACAGAGCATCAAATACTGATGGTGAGATGGAATAATGGAAGTTTTTGAAATACTAGTTATTGTATTTAAATTACGGACGATGTTAAATGTAATAATTCTGATATCTTTTGCATACCACTAAATCAGTCCCAGCATGAAGACTTGAAAATGCAATACTATGAACTTCAAGAGAAGCACCAGAATCAAGGGCAGGATCATGAACGTGTTCTGGATGAGCACAGGTTGGAAATAGACAACCTGCAGAGGGAGAAGGAGGTTGAAATATCCAGACTGAAAGGTGAATCTGTGTGCTACTCTTGTATGTATTCAGAGTAATCAGATTTAAGGGTCAGACCAAATCCATTTCCAGCCATATAAAATGCGCCTGACCGCATACATTTGCTAGAGTCTTTCATCACCAGATTTCCTCCTTGTAGAGAACGTGTACAACCTTCGAGAGGAGAACAGACAGCTGCGGAAAGCTCATCAGGACATCTACACACAGTTACTTGATGTGCAGGTCAGAGAAACTACAAAGGATTCTGTGATGCATTATGTGATTAGAGTTTAAAGGAAGTTTGAATTTGCATGTAGTAGTTCAGTTAAGGACAGATAATATTGCTGTTCATTTTGTAGTCCCAAAACCTGTACTTTTACTATTCTAGACATACTGAAATGACAGTTGTTCATTTCTTCCCCACCATTTCAGGAACAGCACAAGAACCTGCAAGCTTCAAAAGATCATCTCTCACTCACATTACAAGACCATAAAAATAAACTTGTTGCAGCCCAGGTAACACACAGTGTAAGACAATGTACACTACCGTTCAAAAGTTTGGAGTTTGTAAGATTTTTAATGTTTTGAAAGAAGTCTTTTATGTTCACAAAGGCTGTATTTGTTAGATAAGTACAGTTAAAAAAAAGAGATATTGTTAAATATCATTACATTATAAAATAACCATTTTCTGTTTTAATGTATTTCAAAATGTAATTTATTCCAAAGCTGGCAAAGCTGAATTTTCAGCAGCCATTACTCCAGTCTTCAGTGTCACATGATTCTTCAGAAATCATTTATTTATTTATTAATTTTGGTAAAAATGTAAAGTCTTTACTGTTGCTTTGGATCAGTTTAATGTATCCTAATGCACTCACATTCGTTCTTTCTCTCAAAAAAATGTATTGACCCTAACTTTTTAACCTACTAATCATGTTCTCATCCCATTTCATGCCATCTCACCCTACAATGACAGCTGAAATGTGCAGAGAGATGTAAAATGGAGTTAAGTTTGTTAGAAACTTCTGCCTAGCAATGTTAATACAGCTTAAGCGTGTCTTAAGTCTCTTATTATGGTTGATCTTTTTCTATACCTCAGGCCACAGGTTCAAGCTGTAAATACTACAGATGTGTCACCCTGGCATTTGACCCGGTGTGAGTGATGATGTTTGCCTGCCATTAACATTTTAATACTGACAGTATATCTGACTGGATATAATGTGCCACTGTGACACATTCTACCATGAAAACTACTTATTCTTCCTCACTTCTTCAGTAGCGTCTTGTTATATAAACCTTTGTTCTCCAATAAAACTGGGGAATATATTTAATGACAATTATGTATGAAGGTTAGAATATATAACATTATAAATTCAGTACATTTTCTCCTTGGCTGTTTATTTAATTCACGTTTTACAGTCTCTGTGCTGAGTTAGCATCTTTCTCTCATAGAGTCAGCTCTCATACTATTTGACTTTCATTACCCAATCTATGCATCACAAAGGATCAATTGGGAAATTTTTAATTCCATCCTAATTCAATGTTTGAATAAAGCTTCAGGTGGAAGAGCTGAGGCGATTAAAGGAGAGTCGCAATAAAGCATCCAGTGCAAGCCGAGAGGCTAAAACTGATAAATTTGCCACTGAACCCACCCGCAGCTATATACTGGAGACAGTAGAGCGGCTAAATGAGGAGCTGCATAATAAGCCCATTCAGGTACAGAAGGAAATGTAACATACAACATTAAAGACTAACTCATTTATTATTTTCCTTTTATTAGTAAGGAAGCCTATGGATTAGCCAGCTGTAGACATGAATGTGTGCTGTTCACACTCTCGTATCACAAATGGATTAAGTCTTAATCCTTTTTTGAAATTATTCTCACTTCCTATTGCAGTTGAAGTATATATTCAAAGGCCATTTGGGCTAGTTTGTCAACTTAAGGATGAGATGACACACGTAACCTAATAATGTAAATGTGTGACTGTGGCTAATGCAAGTGTCTTATCATCAGGCCACACCACACTTTGGTCATACGGATGTTTCTCCTTTACAGGTGGAAGGATATGAGGAAAATGGAAAAGGGTTATCCCCTCAAGGTGTGTTGGAGATTGAAAATAACAATGCGACCAAAGTGGCAATGAAGCAGCCTCGGCAAATTGATATTTTTGCTGAGGGAAACGGCAAGAAAGAGGAGAGAAGCACATCAAAGGATAGAGGAGGAGAGGATAAGGGGGAAAAGGCAGTGCTGGAACATTCCTTATCAAACCCAGAAGAGCTGGGCATTAACCCTCGCAACACGCTAAGCCAAAGCCCGGAGAAACAGACACAGACAGAGCCACTTCACAGAACCAAAGTACACTTTGAGGCTTTGGATACAGTTATTGCTGGTAAGGAAGGATATTTTTGTGGCAGGTATTTTATGAAGCTAAGGGCTCTAGCACAAAAGTCCAAAGTGCTACCAAGCTGAGATTTGGAAAACAAAAACCTTAAAGGATACATTTAAGTTGCACATTTATGTTACTATGCTTAATTTTTTTTTTACTCAGAAATTGCTGTTACATTTCACAAATGACAAAGAAATGGCAAATAACACATTTAATTACACATTAAATTTCAAAGTAGATCAACTATAATAGTATTTTCCTGTTGTAAAACATACTCCAATAATCTGTTTTATTTACAACTTTTGAAAATAATTTTTACAGTGTAGTTTTAATTTCTGTTGAAATGCAGGGAATGTTGTGCAATCACACCATGTTATGGCTGGACGAGAAGATGTAAAGGAGACGCAAAAGCATGAAAAGGTGTGTTTGATAATGCAGTGTGTATGTTATTAAATATAATGTCTCAGTGCCTTTTTTTTGATCTGCATTGCAAATTTTCCTCTTTGCAGTATGAATTCCATGATCAGACATGAAAGAGGCCTAAAACAGATTTGAAAAGATCAATGTTTGTTTACTCTGCTCAGAAATTAGATCTGTGTCACATGTAGAGAGGAAAAAACTGATTCGGACCACTTATACACTGCGTGAATGACAAATTGCATGCAGAGTCATAAATTAATTATTCAATAACATCAAGGCAGTGTGGCGTAAACACTGTGGCTGTGCATTCTCTGTATTATTTCTTGAAAAGCTCAATTATTTGACTTTGAAGTGCAAATTACAATTTCTTTAAAGTTTTATCACAGGAAATTATATCATTTAAAGTTTAAGATTTCTATTAATGACTTATTCTCTCTTAAAATGGCTCCTTTGAGCAGGGCATAGGAGAAAAAAACCTGAACTCTGTGAATGAGGCCAACAACCAGAACGAAGATGAATTTGAAGAGGCAGAAGAAGAAACAGAGTACAAGAGCGATGCGAATAAGATCAGGCCTGAAGAGGATGAGCAGCTTGTGGTGAGTTAACAAGAAGGATACAGACAGGCTCCTCTTATATTATTCATGGAATAAAGTCTGCAGTGATACTGACCTCTGACATTTTCTTTTAGAAGTTTGATTTATTTTGCCAAGGGATTTTTGTAATTTATCATTATTTGGCAATATTGAATGTGCACTGCTGTTCAAAAGTTTGGGGTCAGTAAGATGATTTTTTTTTTTAAGAAATTAATTTTATTCAGAAAGGACACATTAAACTTATCAAAATTGACTGTAAAGCCTTTTACATTGTTACAAAAAAACCTATTTCAAATAAATGCTGTTTTGTAATGTTCTATTCATCAAAGAATCCTGAAAATATCATGGTTTCTACAAAAATATTAACAGTTTCCAACAGTGATAATAATAAATGTTTCTTGAGCATCAAATCAGCACATTCGAATGATTTCTGAAGGATCATGTGACACTGAAGACACTGACACTGAGTAATGGTGCTGAAAAGTCAACTTTGCCATCACAGGAATAAACTACATTTTAAAATATATTAAAATAAAAACAGTTGTTTAAAATTGTAATGATATTTCCCAGTATTACAGTTTTTATTGTATTTTTGATCAAACAAATGCAGCCTTGGTGAGCATAAGAGACTTCTTTTCAAAATCATTAATATTTTTACAGATGTTTACTGATTTAAATTGCTTTCATTTTAAAGTAAATATTTTAAAAACACTAATAACTTTAGCAAATCTTAAAATTAACATCCATTTCTTACTGTACATTGTAATGTTGTAGCATTTATAGCAATGCTGTAGTTTAACAATGCTGTAGCTCAAATAGTAGAGCATGGTGCTAGCAACGCCAAAATCATGGGTTCGATTCCCAGGGAAAGCAAGAGCTGATAAAATGTAAAAACTGTATCTTGAATGCAATGTAAGTCGCTTTGGATAAAAGCGTCTGCTAAATGTAAATTTAATTTTTTGTGTTTTATTTTTTATTTAAACAAAATAGTATAGAATTTTTATATCATAAATAAATGTAAAACCTGTTGACAAATTTGCTGTTAGTAGTTTCCTGCAGAAGAACTAAACCCACTGGTATGGAACGATAAGCAGATTACTGATGCACTATATCAATAGGTGGCAGGCAATCCCGAGCAGCAAGAGGACCAGCCGGATGAGCAATATGAGGACGATGTAGAGGATGAGGTGAGGGAATACAGGCATTGATGGACTGGTGTGCTGAGGAAGTGATACAAAATGCTACATGGAAAAATGACTTGTTGCCATCACCCCCACTGCAACATCCATTAGACTCTTGATGACTCAGTGCATGACAGACAGAAGAGAGCAGAAGAGGAAGAGAGTGAAGGAGATCCCTACAGTGAGCGTAATAGAGCACAGGTCATCCAACTGCTTAAGAAGTCCTTTCCTATCAATCAAATAAAAGTAGTGAAAAACATGTAGAAAAGAATTATAACTTTGTACTTCAGCTGCAAATGCAGAACAGTGCATTTAGAATGTACATGCACAAAATGTTTGACAGGCTAAGTGCATTTTGAGCACAGAAGATTTGAAATATCAAAAAGTGTTTTGTTTCAGGACCATAATAAACTGAATGAATTCCAAGAAAAACTGATAAAAAGAGGATGAAGAAGATCTTAGGGAAAGAAATCAAAAGCCTGAGATGTGAAGGGGACTGATTCCAGTGTCTGATGAGTGGCTTTACACGTCTCTTCTTGCAGAAAACTAAAGTGCAACAACTGTGATCCTTTTTTTTTTTTTTTTAAGTGACTACTTATGCAAGTGCCTTGTACTTCCAAGTACAAGGATTTGTTTAGCATTCGTATTTAATCAAAGCATTGTATCTTTTTGATCTTACTAAGGCGATATGAAATGGCACCCTGCTGAGTGAAAATAAGTAAACTTTTGATCCCTTATGTCAGAGTAGTTGAATGATTTCTTATAGGCAAATATTATTTATTTTTTAATATTCCCTCAGTTCTGTACTTGAGATTTTAAGGTGAAAAAATATGTATTCAAATTAATCTTCAGTTCTTTCACTTAGTAGTAATGTAGTAAAAGGGATTGAAGCTAAACTGTAAACTGTTTCTGTTTTACCTTGTCTGGCATATCACTTTCACCTGAGAACTGCACATCTGGACTTTCCCTGTAAAGTATAAAAAATATTATATATTAAAGCTGTACATGAGCTCATTTATTGTATTCTGTTGTTATCATATGAAATTTGTATGCTTATCAGCAGGAACATTAAATCATTTGAAAAATGTGGACATCAAATGTACTTATAAAAGATAAAAAATTACGTTATATTTTAAAATATCTACATGAAGCCAAATGTGGATTTTTTTTTCCAGCTTAATTAAAATTATGATTAATGTGGGTTCTTTTATTCATGTTCACCCCCATACATTTTGTTTCTTCTCTTACCTACTCATACTATTATTTATATATCTGTATTTGTTTTTGCGAATTAAATTCTGTATGTTTACTGTTTTGCAAATAAAAAGATTTTAAAACATTCCTACAATATTTTACATTATATTCGATACAAAATATGAGACGCTCAAACGCCCATAGAAGGTAACTTACAGTCTGGTTGGTCAGGAGACGGAAGTCGTCAGCTTTCTCGCAGCTCGCGCAGAAAACTTCCGCCTTCCGAAGTTGAAAACAAACACAGCTAGATTTTTCTAGCTAAGCATCAAGGAAACCTTTATTACTTACCCCTCAGCCGTGACACGTGCAGGCGAAGACGAGAGCAGGTATTTCTGTTTAGATTGTGATCATATTAAATGTACGGACGTCGAGACGAACAGATCTGTCTGCTAACTTCGATAGCCAGCCTGCTCATTTTGGGCTGTTAAGGAGTTAGCTAGGCTGCTAACTCTAAAAATCACTTGAGAAATAAGCAAAGCTTGAATAATGCCAGAATGAGGTCTGTTGGTTTGGCTTTGACGGTTTAAAAACAACTAAATTAAATCGAAAGGAGCCGAAGGGACAGTGACATAATAAAGATAATAGACATTTGCTAGATGTCCATTGTAATGGACGGGTTAGCAGGTTAAATAAGTAACCATAGTTTCACTAGTGTGGACTTTCTAGGCTATATTTTTGTGAAAAAACAAGGTGTCTAGATTGTGTCAGATGATGTCGATAATATGTCATGTAGGTGAGGCTGGAAACCATAGCAGTAAAATATAAATACATCCCTTCATAACTATTTTATATTTAACTGTTGTCTTTTGTAGTAATAGTAATGCCTTAAAGATATTTACATTGAGAAAGGCTTGACCATAATATTGATTTGAATGCAATAAGAGTTATATTAATTGCATTTTTTTATTTGCACCTCAAAGTGGCAAAATTAATAATTTAATATTACTGAATATTTTTGTTTTATATTGTATTCTGTCACAAATAATGTGTTTAAAGCTAGCTTAAGTCTAAGTAGGATGGATTAAATTAATCAGTCTTTAAACATTTTGTTCTTTTAAATGTAAAATATTTGTCATGAAGTGAATTGTTATTAATTGAGAATAACTTTTTGGTAGATATCCATTAATTCAATGTATTCTTTCCAAACATTGTAGTGTGCTTGAGAGAACTGAGTGAATTGTGTGGCTCAACTGCCCATTTTTACCTGTGGTGGGCCTCCGTTGAGGATGACAATGGAAGAGATGAAGAATGAAGCTGAGACAAATTCAATAGTCTCTATGACATTATATGCAGTCATGTACCCAGTCTTCAATGAGGTATTCACATTTACACTTCAGTATAAGCAAATATGTAGTGTTTATTGACCATATAAAAATATTATGTTTGTATAATTGAACATGCTGTCAAAATTATGGATTTTTAATTATTTATCAATGCAGACTGATAAATTTGGACAGCATACAGTACTGTTTAAAATTTAGGGTTGGTACAATTTATGCTCACCAAGGCTGAATTAGTTTATTCAGAACAACACAGTTAAAACTTAAATTATTGCAATTTAAAATAACTTTTTTTTTTCTATTTGAAAATACTTTAAAATGTAATTTATACCTGTGTTGGCAAAGCTGAAATTTCAGCAGTCATTACTCCAGTCTTCAGAGTCACATGATCCTTCAGAAATCATTCTAATATGTTGATTTGGTGCGCAAGAAACCTTTCGTATTATCATCAATGCTGGAAACAGTTGTACTTTTTGCAGAACCTGTTTTTTTGTTTGTTTGTTTGTTTGTTTTTTTACCAAGGATTTTTTTCCATGATGATTACAAAGCTCAAAAGAACAGCATTTATTTGAAACAGAAATTTTTTATAACATTATACCATTATACATGTCTTTATTGTCACATTTGATCAATTGAATGCATTCTTGATAAATATGTGTAAAAAAAGTTTTACTGACCCCAAAATTGGGAACAGTAGTGTAGCTTAAAGCAGTTGATATTATATAAAGTATGTGAATATGAAATGTCTGATTTTGAATTTGTTCATATGACAGTTGGAGAGGATAAACCTGTCAGCGGCACAAACGTTGCGGGCAGCATTTATCAAAGTAAGACTTCTTGAAAGTGTTCATTCGTCAGCTGGTAGATGTCGATGATACTGTGTTTATTTTTCTGACATGTTATCTCTCTTCATCTGGCCCTTGTGATGTATTTGTTTTAAAAAACAATTAATTTCATGCTTAACATAATATGAGGTTTTAATGCTCTTCAATCAATGCCACCCTCTAAAGGCAGAAAAAGAGAACTCAGGCCTCACTCAGGATATCATCATGAAGATACTGGAGAAGAAGAACGTGGAGATCAACTTCACAGAGTCACTACTGCGGATGGCTGCAGATGACGTGGAAGGTAAAAATCATTTGCTTCTGGTACAGTCTCTATTTCTGGATCTTTCCTGTACTCAAAACACTAAAAATGATACAAATAATGACTGAAACTAATATCTGAACCTAAGAAGTTTTGTGATTCATACTTCACAGAGTACATGATTGAAAGACCAGAGCAGGAATTCCAGGACCTAAACGAGAAAGCGCGAGCCCTCAAACATATCCTGAGTAAAATCCCAGACGAGATCAACGACAGAGTGCGCTTCCTACAGACCATAAAGTGAGGATCCTGTCGCTTGTTTTCACCTTGATGGCATAGTGGTTAAAGATCTGGTCCAGTCATCTGCATGACACTTCACCTCCGGTCACTCCAGAGGGATTGTCCCAGCAATAAGTTTACTGTATGTCACTTAGGATAAAAGCATCTGCTAAATGAATACTTGCGTTGTACTTACTACAAACTAGAGTAATGATCACGCAATAACTGCAGACAGAATCGTTTGGAGCCTATAGATTTTTCTCCCCTTATAGCTTTAGTTTTAATCAAGCAATCAGCCAACAATTAATCGACTAAGCGATCTCACATAGTTGACAATACCATGGATATATAGACCTCAGGAGATGTTCAAACGTGAAAGATTTGTCGACATTTTAATAGGCCTCTCCTCTATTATCTTGCCATTCTCCACTGCCTGACTGCTGAGTCAGTGCTTCGCTGTTCATAAATGTATTCATCACTCCTGACCTCTCGCTGATTTCCACAGAGACATCGCCAGTGCTATAAAAGAGCTGCTGGACACAGTCAACAATGCGTTTAAGAAATATCAGTATCAGAATCGCAGGGTAAGTATTTCTTATTTCACAGATTTTAACTGTTGCACAAGCAAACTGGGATGGTTTTAAAAATAATATTCTGGGATTAATACAAGTTAAAGGGATAGTTTTCACTAAAATGAAAATTACCCCATGATTTACTCACTCTCAAGCCATCCTAGGTGTATATGACTTTCTTCTCTCAGACGAATACAATCGGAGTTATATCAGAGTCCTGGCTCTTCCAAGCTTTATAATGGCAGAGAATGGGGTTGAGATTTTGAAGCCGGTTTATAAAGTATTACGGTTTATAAAGTATTAAATAAGGATATTTTTCTCACATAAACGCATTGTTTCACTTCAGAAGGCATTTATTAACCCCTTCGTAGCCGTGTGGAGTACTTTTATGATAGATGGATGGATGGAAGCACTTTTTTGGGTTTAAAATCTCTACTACACCCCCCCCCCCCCCCCCCATTGCATCACTTGCTCACCAATGGATCCTCTGCAGTGAATGGGTGGTCAAATAGCTGATAAAAAAAAAAAAATGGAGGATGCATTATTATGGTTTATGGACTCAATGGTTTAAAGTTAAAACACATCAATGATGGATTTCTTACAAAAACACAGCTTTTCACTTCAATATTTTAATGTCTTTATCATCTGTTTGGACTTTTGACGGCACCCTTTCACTGCAGAGAAACTAATTGGAGAGCAAATTATGCTAAATTTCTCCAAATCTGTTTTGATAAAGAAACAAATTACATCTTAGATGGCCTGAGGGTGAGTAAATATTCAGAAAATTTGGGTGAACTATTCCTTTAATCTCAGTTGATAGTGCTTATAAATTAATTTCGACTTGTCTCTACTTTTCTTAAAAAAAAAAAAAAAAGTAGCTTGAAGTGGAATATGGCCAATCCATAAATATTAAAATACTCATTGTCGTAGTAATATAGCCAGAAATTGTAAACATTGTGTTAACATGATTTTAGTGTGAAAAAAATCTCTTGCTTACCTTTTCTGTGTAAAGTTGCATCTAATTGTGAACTTTGTTGCAATGACATCCTAATGGCTAAAACCTTTAAATGACTTTACATCTCAAATAAAAGTTTTAATAGAAAAATTAATGCAAGTGCTTTTATAAAATAAGCTTCACATTTCTTTTAAATCATAAAAAATCAGCCCCTTCCATTGTAAGTGCCTCACCTTGATCCCTTTTTCTTTTTCTTTTTTTTTGCATAATCAACAGTATGTTACAAATGTTGCTAGTTGAGCTCAGTTCCTTTTAATAGCCAAATATTAACGTTTAACTTTTTTGCCCAGGCACTTGAACACCAAAAAAAGGAGTTTGTGAAGTACTCCAAAAGCTTCAGTGATACGCTGAAAACATACTTCAAAGATGGAAAGTAAGCAAGCAGACAGTGACGGATGTCTTTTCAAAGTGCAGTGCTCATGCTTCTAGCAGACATCTGTTTTACAGATCTTCTATGAAAGTGCATTTCTCAATGAAAAATGATCAGCCAATTGATGTCCTGAGCACTGACTTTTCTCTTTCCCGTCCGCAGGGCAATAAACGTCTTTATCAGTGCCAACAGGCTTATCCACCAAACTAACTTGATACTACAGACCTTCAAAACCGTGGCCTAGGAGACAGAGCTGTGATGTGTGTGGGAGTGTGGAGCCAGTTATGTGTAATATACAAAGATTTTTGTCTTTTCAAAGTATAATTTATAAACTTTGCCTCATTTGAAGGAACTTGAAATGAGGAGTTCAAGACATGTTAATTTACTCTTAGCTGAATAATCATGATTTTCACCATTCCTGACAGCTTCATTACCCTTTTTTTTCCACTGTTGTTCCGATCAAACGAAAGCCAAAAGACTTTGCGCCTTAAAGTGTCATGCAACATTCCATATACAAAGTGTAAATAGTGGTATTCTTTCTTTGTCATTGAGACATAAAGAAAAAGAATAAATGATGTATTTAACAGATATTTGGTTATAAATGTTAAATAAATAGTTTCCAAATGTTTAATATTGTCTTTCTCAGGAGGTTTTTAATTTATTCACTTAATATATCCCCACAGATGCACTAAGGAAGTTAAAAACACTGCTTTTATGAAGTCTGCTCTGTAATGTACATTAAGAAGCACAATTAATGGAAGAGCTCTTCGGCTTTCTATGTGTTTAAGTGGATATGTAATGATCTCAGAGTAGATGCAGAAGAGGGTGTCCTGGGCTGAAAGATGCTGAGTATAGTCTAATTGTGTCACCCAACCTCATAATGCTATAAGTTTCAAAACTGAAAACCAAAACATGCATAGTTGCTGTTACTTACAAACATGCACTACTGTTCAAAAATTTGTGGCTTGTAAGATTTTTTTTTTATTCTTACTTTTGAAAGAAGTCTCTTATGCTCACCAAGGCTGCATTTATTTAATTAAAAATACAGTAAAAACAGTAATATTATGAAATGTTATTACAACTTAAAATAAGTTTTCCATTTCATTATATTTTTAAATTATTCCTGTGATTGCAAAGTTGAATTATTAGAAGCCATTAGTCCAATCTTAAGTGTCACAAGATCATTCAGATATAATGTAATTGAAAACAGGTGTGCTGCTTAATATTTGTGTGGAAACGGTGATACTTTTTTCAGGATTCTTTTGAGTCCTGAAAAAAAGAACAGAATTTATTCAAAGTTTAAAAGCACAGCATTTACTTAAGAGTGTGTATTTTTTAACATTATAAATGTCCTTAACTTGATCAAAACAAGTGCCACTAATTTGCCCTTGCTAAATAAAAGTATTACTTTCTTAAAAAAAATCTTGCAGACCCCACAATTTTGAATGAACAGTTGTTTAAAAGAGGATAGTCTTAAAGGGATAATTCACTCTAAAATTAAAGGTTTGTCATCATTTCCTTATTTACTTATCCTCATGTTGTTCCAAATATGACTTACATTTTGAAAAATGATCAACTGTTTCTGTCCATGTACAATGAAAGTCAATGTGATCCAAAACAACATTGGACCCAATAGACCCCATTTCATCCTATTGAGAAACTTAAAATAATAATAACAATAATAAAATAAAAATAAAAATTCACAGAGGAAATATTGGTATGGATCAATATGATGATTTGTATGGATCAAAGTATGAGTAAATGTTGAATTTTCATTCCTTTCCCACAGCATTTGCTATTATTTATCCTTATATTTACCTTACACTCATATAACCCATATAGGCCTTCTGCTGCAGTTTTGTGTGTGGTAAAATCCCTGAGAGAAAAGCATAAGTGACTGCCAAGGCAAGGCGACAGATGATACTGGTGAGCAAACCATTTATTACTGACTCTAAATAGAACGCCCAAGGCCAGCACAGACAAGTTGCTGCTTCTGCTTTAATATCTAATGATGCCCTTTTAGGCTCACCGATTTGTCTTGTGAAAACTATTTAGTCTGAAGCTATTTGTTGAAACTGTTTAGAAGTTTGCAGCTGCAGCAGATTGATCAATTATAGAGGCCTATTGATCGGAAATGTCAGCAGGCATGACTGTGCGAGTCGATTGTTTTCATAATTCCCCCCCAGCTGTCGATATGAGACCGACGGCCGCCGCTTCTTGGTGAGGGGTTTGGCGGGGCTCTGTCCGAGAGTCTGATAAAGAAACAGCGGTTATGTGTATATCTGACCTTTGGCATTGGCAGAACCTGCTGAAAAGTCTCTTTATGAAGACAGAGGCCACCGGTTGGACGTTCCGCAGGGGCTTTTGACATTGCAGACGCTGCTGACACGGTCTCCTCTACAGCCGGCTTTAATAGCTCTCATTATAATAAGTGCTTGTTACAGAATAAAAACAACCTAGAGAGTTGATGGCTCTGAAGTACAAATTCCATTTCATTTTCCAAAGTGGGCTTTGCATTTGGAATTTTAAATTTAAATCAGATGCTCAAAGTCATTCCAGTCAAAATCTCCAATTTAATTTATACACAATGTTTGATATTCATGTGATGCTCTCCAGTCTTCTGGATTCAGAAAAAAGTGCAGGCATTAATGCAGAATGCCCACGAGCCACTGCAGAATTAACATTTAAAATGGTCTGAGTTGAGTTTAATGAGCCTCTACCAGGGACAGCTTTGTTTTTGTCTGCATTCTTGCAATATCACAGCAAGTTTACACATTTGGACACCAGTCTGTCCAGTCACAAAAAAAGAGTTAGAACTGTCAATGCCGATTTCTTTCCAGCTTAACCCTCCTGTTGCGTTTATAATACGGGTGCCCCATTTGTGCAAAGCAATGTTTCAAAGCAATTCACCAAAAATCAACACTAATGAAAACACTAATGAGACATGTAAAAACATAAAAACTCTATCGTAGCTTGTCAGAGAATAAAAAATATGAAAAAAATGATTAACTCCCTTTGTTTTAGGGGTCAATTTGACCCACATATTTGAGTTCAAAATTAGCTTTCCCTGATTTTTTTTTTTTTTTTTTGTCATGGCTACCTTGTAGTGACCGTTTGTTCACTGAGGTGCAAATGACTTAAATTATTTTTACTTAGTGTAAATAATATTTAATAGCCTCTGCATTTTTTGTTATGTCTGGTCTTGAGGGTAAAATGATTTTCTCACACTTCTTTTCAGTGCTGTAACTGAGATCCAAAAAAAAAAAAAAATGTTTTTTAAACAAACAAAAACATCCTTTCACAGATTTTTGACTATGAAACTGTAAAACAGTTCATTTTCATTGGATGATTTAGTAGATGAGTCTTCAATTTCAAGTAAACCTTTTAGTCTGTCAAGCTACAATAGCCTTTTCTTTTACCTGACTCTTTGCTATTCTTCAAGTGTTTTTTGACAAATTTCATGGAAACCAATGGGGGTCAGTTTGACCCCAACACCATTGTAGTCACCAAAATTTGTAAAGTCTTTCCAAAACACATCTGTTTCGAAAATATGCAGGCATATTCACGACTCTGAGGAAAAGTCACAACATTTCAAGAAGAATAGTTTAACCAGTGTTTCAAGCAGTTTGAAATTGAATGCGAGTCAAATTGACCCGCACCACAATAGGAGAGTTATCAATTAGGGTAAGTTTCACAGAGTTTTCCTTTTTCTGCTAAACATGCTGACTTTCAGTTAAATTTGAACATTTATAGCGCCTATCCGAAGTACAATCATGTGCGCGAGCACCGAGGCTTTCAATCATTTTTAGAGGCACGCTTCATGTCAGTTATCTCTGTTCTATCACACCTCGATTTTGGGAGGAAATACTCCCGTCTCTCTTACCAGGATGTATAAAGAGCCATCAGAGAGTCCCTGCTGGTGTTACTGATGGAGAGAACACTTCTGCAGAGACGCGGGGCCTCCTCACACCATTAGTTATCATAGCAACACGCTTGACTGATAGATTGCTGAGCGTTTGTTTATTTTCGCCAGTCACAACCAGCGCCGTTGCACAAAAAAGGTCTGCAGACGGTGCCGGCAGGTGTCCTACTGTAACCCAGGTCATTAAAATGCAGAAATCTTTCAATCCCCGGGTATTTGTGTACTCTTCCATGAAATTAAAATTGTTGTTGAACCATGGATTAACTTGGGGCGAGGTAATTGAATACACAAGCGTAAGCACATTCAGAGTATAGTAGTGCGTCTCCTGCTGTCTCAGCAGCACACAGCATACATTTAATGGCATGTTGTTTAATTTTAATACGGATTTACGTCTTTTCATTCATTGTGCGATTCAAAACTCAAGATGAGTTGTTTTTATGACATGTATGGATCTCCTACGTGAACTTTCCTCACAAGGAACACTGAAAAAAATGACTCATTGAATTTACTAAATTTTTTAAGGTAAGTGGTTGCAATCAATTTATTTTAGCTACATTTAAATAAACAAATTTAGTTGACTAACTTCCAACTAAATTTGTTTATTTAAATGTAGCTAAAATAAATTGATTGCAACCACTTACCTTAAAAATTTTTTGTAAATTCAACGAGTCATTTTTTTCAGTGAAACAGAACACTCTCCTGTAAATTCGTAACCATTTTTTAGGTGTATTGGTGGCGAATTGACTGAATTTTTTTTTTTTTCTTTTTCTTTTTTTTTTTTGTTTAATTTGTTTTTAAATAGTATGTTTCTGTATAAATCACATCATACACGTTCATACAAAATCATCACCTCCAAAATGGTTGTTTTCTCATGAGACCACCCAAAAATAAACATTGTGTCATTTACTGCTACAAATTGTTATATACTTAATTTATGACTTTATTTCTTCTGTGGAACACACAAAAAAATATATTTTGTTTTTGTCAGTGCTGTGAAAGTCAATGGGGTCCAAAACAACACTGGGGCCCTTTGACTTTCATTGTGTATCCACAAAAATAAATAAATAAATATATAATAATAAAGAATACACAGATTTATTTTTAAGTTGGTCATAATGTTAATTTCTGGGTGAACTTTCTTTTAACATATACCGCAAAGGATTTAATATTTAAAATGCTGACCAAGTTGATGAATTATTCATGCTTCATTCCACATGCATGGACAAATGTGTGTGTGTAAATGGTTATATGTAAGAGGATAATTTGTTGGTGTAACCGCATAGAGAAGTAGAACTGCTATAGGCATTCCCACAATCTTCCCATATCAGCCACTGGATGCCAGTATAGTACTGACCTGATATCCTGACTGCACCCTAATAGTAGGGTTTCTATTCTTACAATTTCTTAAACAGTGGGTATTTATTACCATAATGTAACCAATTAAAATCATTTAGCTTTTAGAAGATGCATGCTGCCGTTTTATGACATACAACACAGGTCACCCCTTTAAAAGAGTGGTAGGCAGTCATATCACTAAGCTTGAGATGTTTATTGGCAGTGAAGTATCAACTGCTGCTATCCCTCTAGCAGCTTGTCAATTTCTCCAAGCACTTTGGAGGCAATCCTCAGCTCCGTTCCCACCTGTCACCGGCACGCTGTACCTCTCACAAGCCGAAGGGTGAAAATTCACTCACACAAGGTAATTGTGTCAAAGTACATGTTTGAGCAGCAACAGAACAGATGTATCATTTTCCTGTGTTGCCTTTCTTACACCTCCACAATTTGTCTCTGAACTTCACCTTCATAACACCCACAACGTGTTGCCTCAGAATTTCATTGTACGTGTACGAGCCTGTGCAGAACCAGAACAGTAAAGGAGGAGAGAAGGAAATTCATTAATTTGCATTGAAAACACAATTTCAGTTCAATAAGGATCCTTTGTCAAATTTAGCAAAGAGGCTTTTTCCATTCCGGCCGACTTGCTCTGTGAGGAGACAGCTGTTTTTAATGCAGGGGCAGCGTGGGTCGCAACACTGATATTTCAGTAGGTCAGCTGTCTGATAACACTTTCCAGCAAAGGCTTGCCCACTGGGGTTGTTTCCATTACTGTGTTTAAAGCACAATAGAGTAAATCCAGTCTCCCGACTTTTCCATAAAAGGTTTATCTTAATAATGTGTTTCAGGAGAGGTCAAAGGTCAGCCTGGCTCCTGGCAATCTCAAACGCTCGCTTACAAATCACTGCAGAGTTTCGGCCTATACTTTATGGACGCCAGCTGATAAAGGATTTGTTTTTAAACACATCTTGTTTATGCACCATCCCAAGATTTACTTGTATATCATTTGAATTCTTAAAGTCATGCAGATTAAAAATACACAGTTGCTCCAAAAAACAGTTGAACACTTAAAGGGATAGTTCACCCAAATATGAAAATTCGGTCATAATTTAATCACCCTCAAGTTGTTCCAAACCTGTATGACTGACTGACTTCTGTTGAACACAAAAGAAGATATTTTGAAGAATATGGGTAACTAAACACCTCCTGGTCCCCATTGACTTCCATATTATTTTTGTCAATGGGGACCATCAACTTTTTTTTTTTTTAACCAACATTCTTCAAAATATCTGCTTTTATGTTCAACAGAAGAAAGGAACTCCTACAGGTTTAGAACAACTTGAGGGTAACAATTAACAACATTAACAAATGTTTTTGTGTCTTAATTAAATTTATTCATTAAATATGGTTGTCAGATGTTATTGTGATGAACAGCTTCATACATCCACTAAAAATCACCTTCAGACCAGTTAGTTAAATTTCAAGTCATTGCAAAAATTCAGTACCTCACTAAGTTGAAGTTATCTCTGAGAAAAGCATCATTTGTTTGGAGGTGCCGCTTTTATATTTTGTTATGTGTGCAATGAAATTCATACATTTTTAAGTGCCAAAAAGTGTCCAAATACATTTTGGGTACAATGTATCTCATAATATTAAAGTGCCCTGAAATGATCCCATCTCGTTTTCAGTTTATGGGTCTGTGGTTGCACATGACCGCAATCCCACTGCTGTTCTTTATTCATTCACACACATTACACGGTTGCAGATCGTTCGAGAGTACATGTGTTTAATTAAAGTGAACTGCAGTAGATTACATGGGAACCACTTTAGGTTTGAATTAGTAATGTGTGTTAATTATGCATGGTATGCCGGCTGTTGAAAAAGTGTAGATTAGGGCCCGGTCGGCCTTACAACACTGATGTGATACTTCAGTAGTACGAGGCACCTCACTGAGTCTGCACACAGGCTCTGTGGGCTCGTTTTAATTGCATCAGGCAGCGCCCACAGCTAGAGTACTGGGCAAGGAGCATCCCGTCTCTCTGCCTAATGTCTGAGATGCTTTAGAAAGTTGTTGGTCCCTGCGCGGTAGCTGAGTCATTATGCCGGGCAGTGCTTCTCTGTGGCTTTGCACATTTTCTCCGCATTGATGTTCTTTCATCTCTCCTCCTCTCCCTCTAGCCCGCTGTTTGCTTCTGTAATGGAAGAGTGTGATCAATTCTTGCCCTTCCTGTTCTGCAAAAATGCATTTTGATATTTTTTTTATTGTGTATTACCAGGAACAGCAATTGGGCAGCCGGAGTCATATCTGTGAGGGAAATAAAAACCCTCTTTCACGATGGGCTGTAAAAGTTAATAATATTCCCAAACCTTCAAATCTATTATTTTGCTTAGAGTGGTTATAAATGACAGCTTTACTGTGAAGTCAAATGTATGCTGCATTCAGCATCTGGAGGAAAAAGAGATTGATACCATACAAAGCACCCTGATACACTAGATACATGTCACATTGAAAGTCTGGCTCAAAACATTAGGATTTTTAATGTTTTAAAACAAAGAAACGTGACACAAACAAAGCACACAACTATGTTTTTACAGTTTTACAGTTTTACCAGTGTATTATCTTAAATCTTCAGCTAAGAAAAAATCATTACAAAACAATTAGCCTGGTGACAAGAAAAACACTGTAACAATATTACATTTATATTAATACTGCCCCCATCAATCACTGAAAAGGTAATGCAAAATAGCGCCAGTTGTGTTTGTTTTCAAAAAGAGAAAGTCTGTGGTGTGATTTGAGAGACATGAAAGTAGAGCTGGTTTCAGTTACCCGGATATACAGCACTTCTAAGGACAACAGCGAATATTAGAAAATATCCAACCACTGAATACCACAACTGACCAATGTGTAATAATGTGTAATAGTGAGAAACAGTAAGGATTTCACACTTTTTCTAGGTCACTGATCAAAAAAACAAATTTGTGACAACTCTTTTACACATTTGTCATGCTTCCATTGAAGCAAAAAAAAAGATGCTCTTTGGAAGATTCTCAAATCATGCAGGAAACTATGAGTCATCACTTGAGAGGTCCAGCTCAAGCCCATTAAAATCAAAAGTGGACATTACAATAACTGGGTAATAACTAGGTACTAACCCTGACCTTAACTTATGTAGTTACCATTACCATTTCTCTTAGGTAAGTACACTGTAAGTACAGGTAAGTGCACGTAGTGTAAAATAAAGTAAAACCGAAATGGTTATAACAACACATTTTGTAACACCCCGTTCTATGTTTTCTTGAAGGCATCAAACACAAAATAACCATCTTTATGATTTAAAATCAATCTTATTGAAAACCAAGTCACGTAAAACATGCAAGAGCAACTCAGTGTTGCTCTGCTGCTTCACTAAAAAAGTACATTTCTCTAAAGCTAAATCTACAATGTATGCTTGATATGAATATTTATAGTTATAGACTGCCATCTTAACCAAAACCTTAAATCTATGTGCATGAATGTATATTGATAAGAACCTAAACAATTATTTGCATGCTGGCTTTCTTTCTTTCTTTAAGATTTGCAGAAGAAAAAAAACCCTTTTGCATTTGAAACAGTGCTGCTGAAGCACAAGGTAAAAGTGAAAATAGTTGTGTCTCCTGTGCATGAGTGCCGGAATAAATGAATTGGTAACTAGTTTGTTTGTTGGGGTTTTGCTCTGTAGTATTGTGGAGTACCTCTCTCTGTAAATTAGGTCCCAATGGAGCACTGCATCACAAACCCCTGCACTGATTGTGCGGCTAAAGCTCCTACAACCTAACTACACTCCATTTGCACCAAAGGATAAACTCTGGCTGTGGATTAGCTTTTTATTTTATGTTGCCCTAACCTTTATTCTTTTAATTTGCACAGTTTGTACATATCACATATCTGCAGACTCAATTCTATTACCCGTGAATGCTGCAAAGGTATGCAAGATTCTCACCTGCTGATGAAAAAAACCCTTGGATTATTCCAGTCTCTAGGGCCAATTTTGCTCCCAAGAGTTTCTCCCATTGTTAGGACTTTTCATTCTAGTTTTAATGGGAGCTCCAATCATGTCAGTTTGGCCTCAAGGGACAACCTATGCACCCCATCACATCGCCCACAATCCTTCAGCGTGCAGAGAGAGAGAGAGAGAGAAATGAATATGCCAGGACTGCAGCTGGGGATGATGAATTATATTTGAGATATGCAGACAATTTACCTGAGTACGGTGCATATTTACCTGCTTTTCCCGGTCTTCCGTGTTCCACAACGTTTTATGCGTGTTTGTGGCTTCGTAAGAAATGGTCGATCTCTTGTGGCTTATCAATTTCACAGACGACCGAGTCAGACGCGAATACATTCTCCAGTGTCTTGCTCTGTATATTCCTCAGCAAATAGGTTGGCGGATTAGTTGATGCAATCAGGTAATACAGTGCTCTCAGCGCTCGATGCCGCTGCAAAAATCCCTCAACAATGACCGTATGAAAGTTAACTTGCTCGAAAAATAGAAGCTGTTTTCGGCTCTGGCTCCGCATTTACTTCGGCTTCCAAATAAGGCAGAAATACAGAGATCCAAACGCCGTCTGAAGTCGAAAATATAATCTCAGGGTGTGATTTCTTTTTAACTCAATGTTCTGGTATTGCCTTGAGATAAATACCCTTCTCCAGATGCAGTCCACCGTCTCATCCTTGTGATTTACAACAGCACGTTGTTGCCTAAATGAAATTACTCCTCAGCTAAACACTCAAAGCCCGAGTCCTTATTTAGTTTAGCCGTGACACTAATGTGCAGAGAGATGGCGGCCCGCAATACTCATAACTCCCCAGCGCCGTGAGCACGAGCTCTCCGTACCCCTGGTGCAGATGGAGCTCGCGTCCCAAGGCACCTCGAGGCCTGCAGGAAAAGCCCGGGCCTGTCTGGACGACTGATTGAATTTGGGCCTAATTTCTGCCACTCGGGCCCGTTAGCAGGCTGTAAAGATCCCGCTACAACCCGCAGATTAGAGCCCCACATGGTGCCTTACAAATCACTCCCACAGCATGACTGCATGTGCGACTGTGTGCGTCTGCCGCAAGAACATTAGATTAATTAACGCTTCTGTGTTTGGCACAATTGAAGCTGCAAATGTTAGCATAGTGATTAGATTTATCTGCCATTTATGTGATAAATTGTAGGTTTAGGACACACGCGCGACTGTGCCGGAATTAAGTGCGGCGCATAACAGTTGAATGTGCAAGTTGGTGCATCTCTTTATTCTTGTGAAAATAGCTTGGTGTTTTCACAGGTGGCGTGTGCTGATGAGTCAATGTTTGGATCGGGAGGCGGCTGTGTGCACGTCCTTACTTTTATATCTGTATGGGGGAGAGGATTTCTCTTCAAATCTTGCATCTCATTTGCGCTGGTGGAACTTGTGCTGCAGAATGCCGTTTTCTCCCTCGGAAGGCCGGACACAGATCATTTAGCTTAGGATTTGCTATGCAGCCTAATAAGAAGCCATGATAGGCCCTCTGACAATACAATAAATTAGCTCATCGCTGCATTTTCTTATAGCCGTGACTAGAGGTCTGCGCCTAAGACGAAATAATTATGTCAGATTAATCCATTATTATCCAAATGTTGTCTGTCGGAAAGAGATGAGATGCACTGGGCTCTGTATATAAAGCACTGCTCTGCTAGTGGTTCATTCTTTAGGTCAATGAGAAATAAGACCGTCTGTGATAACAAAAAGGAACAATCTGCTTAAAATCTCCATTTTGTATTCATGTTGGTTACAATATCAGAGTTATTTTAGTAATATATATATATATATATATATACCCACACACACTATTATATTCATTTATTTATTGCATTTTATAAATATTTACATTTTTACATATATTCTTAATAACATTTAAATGATTTATTAAATATTTTTTATAAAATTTATTTAGTTTTCTGATAAAAACAAACATGAGGTCCAAAAAGAGGAACAACCGTATGGTACAATCCAATATACATTAACAGGAGGAAACAAAATAATGCAGGAGTTGTTAGAGATAAATATGTGAAATACTAAAAGGTCAGTCAAATCAAAAGATTATATTTATTAATATTTTGAATTTGCTTTTATTTTTAGATTTCCAGTTTAAATCTAGTTTCAGTTTTAGTAATTGTATGAGATTTTGTCATTTTTATTAGTTTTTTAACATTTCTGTTTACCTTTATTCTAATAAATGTACATTTCAGTTACAGTTATAGTAGTTGTATTAACTTAACTTGTATAATATTTATATTTTCTGCTTCATTTCAATTAATGAAAATATATTTTTTAACAGTGTGAGTTAACAAAAACAACATTGTTTCACATGGTTATGCCATTTTAATTCATGCCATTTTTGAGAAATGTTTTGAGAAATGTCATGTGGTCTAATCAAGTAAAATGTAAAAAAGATGTACACTTACTTCATACTTAGGCTATATAATGTAATTATTAGTGTACACTTACTAATAATTATTATTTTCAAAAAAAAGTATTTAAATACATTTTTTCAAGATAAAAATATTTTTAAAATATTCATATTTTTAAATTTTAAAGTATTCTTTTTTTTTCTACAAAATAACAATAAAAGATTATGCAATGGCAAAAAATGACATGTCAGTCATGGTAGTGACCCCAGTGCAAAAGTATGGCAATCACCGTGTATATGATTTTTGAATTGTTATAAGTAGCATGTTGGTTGTAATCATAGAGCCTAAGAACTAAATTACTGTGCTAGAACTGAATTTTAAGCATGTTAGTTGAGGGGTTATCTCGAGTCCTACTGAGACTGCTATGTTCTTCCATCACGCGTGCCGTGAATGTAGAATTAAAGCGCTGACGTGTAGAACAGAATTCAGTGCTAACTGTATCAGTGCATCTGTGGATCAAGGCTTGCATTTAATGAGCAAATTATCCCTGCAAACATTTCTAATAGCCGCATTCATACTTTCTCCTCCCATTTTTTAAGCAATTAGGCAATTTTAAAGATAGCCTTATCGATCTGACAATTTTTGCTTTCTTTTATTTGATGAAAGGCAATTAGCTTATCGGTGCAAAGCATGCCACCATATGACAATCTGATAGATGGATACCCCACAAAACACAATGCGGCCATCACGTCTTCACTGTCGGTGACAGGGCTTCTATTACAGCTACAAAAACATCCGCATCAATCATTGCCTCGGCACCTTTTAAAACAATGGGCCTGGGACTCACTGGAAATGGCAAATCAGTAATTGCAGCCTCATTGTCAGGCAGGGACAAAACAGGGTCTCATTCGAAAACTCCCACCTCACTGTTTTTCGAGCTGATAAAGTCAATCCAACCGCCGGCATAACTAATAATGCATAATCACGGCTATTAGAGACAACCGCTAAGTAAAAGGCTGAGGATACAAGACGACTCCCGCTAGAATAACTCTCTGTAAAGGTGAGATGTCTGGCTGTTGTCTTGATGAGGGTGCTCTACGGTGGAGTTATTCATGTCCTGTTCTGCATTCGCAGAACGTCTGGGTAGCTTTGTGAATGTGTGCTTTAAAGGAGTTAATTGATAAGGAGACTGAAGGAGGCTAATGAAAAGCACTTTGATGGCTCTCATTCGGAATGCTCCGTTACTCTGCTGTAACCTCAGGCCTCTCTGCAGTAGCAATTATCAAAAGCATGTAACCCGGTGAGAGCCATCTGCAGCCTCTAGGAGTGTAATCTTCATGAAATAGATTCAGTTTTCCCCAGAGCTCCAAATGAAAGCCACAATGTTGTCCAAAAGTGTGAACTTTCAAGAGTTTCCATTGTTTTGTTACAAGTTTTTTCTACATATAGTCCAGGTAAAGAAGATGTGTTATCCAGCTTATCCAACATCACACTACGGTGGGCTGGACTGATCACAGAAATAATTTGGTTGACTTGGCAAAAATATAAATGTCATACTTTAAGATGCACAAGATCCGTCAGTTTATCTGTATAGCCTTCATAAGAACAACAAGAACAACATATACACTACTACAAAAGTTTGGGGTCAGTAAGATGGGGTCTTTTTTTAAATATTTTTATTCAGAAATGATTTTATTAAATCAAGCATAAGTGACAGCACAAATGATTTCCATTTTAAATAAATGCAGTTCTTTTGAACTTTCTATTCATAAAAGATTCCTGAAAAAAATTATCACTGTTCCCACAAAAATATTAAGCAGCACAACTCAATGTTTCTTGAGCACCAAATCAGCATCTTAGAATGATTTCTGAATTTTTAAAATGACAAATTACATTTTAAAATATATTAAAACAAAAACAGTTATTTTGAATTGTATTAATATTTCGCAATATTGCTATTTTTACTGTATTTCAGTACAGTAAAAAATCAATGCAGCCCTGGTAAGCATAAGAGACTACTTTGAAAAACATTTGTTACTGACCCCAAATTTTGAATGCACACACAACATTTTAATAAAAACCTATTCAAATTGGTCACTCTGAAAGAGCTAATAAATTCACTCACCCTCTATCTAGATGTATACAGAGTTATAGAGAGCACAACCAATATGTCAAATAAACATAAGGAAAGTTATACCATCAGAAAAGCATGGCATAATTTATCTTTAACCATATGCGTTAATATGTTCAATAACTCACAAAAAATACTGATGAACGTTCTTTAAAATGTTGTGCCTTGGGATTACATTATTCAGCATGACATATGTTCTCAACTCCCTGGATGTTTCCTCTACATAAAGTCATTCACAAGGGCAAAGAATAGCATAGATGACACTGCATGAGTTACAAATAACAACACTTTTTTTATTGCACATACATTTTTATCAGTTGCAAGGTGTGAGAAATGTTTTAACTTTTTTTATTCATCAGTTCTTATTGGACAAATAACAAGAAACTGGGGCTTTTCACTCTTTGTTTCACTATACTTGCCTATTTTCTTTATGTTTCAGACTGAAGCGTTTATGTTTTCTCTCATAGGAACATATGAATCAGCAAACGAGGAACAAAAAACCTAGAGGAGAGTAATTTCAGAACACTTGGCTGGAATATATTCTATTTCCGTCTATGCATTGCTTAGGGCCATGCAAAGACTGATAGTTTGGCTTCTTTTAGAACATTTTTTGTTGGTGGACAAAAACAATGTACAATCTAACTGGCCAATTTAGCCAAGTTTTTCGTCTAAAGTTACTGAACTTCTTGCCTATAGAACTGCTGTGTAAACAAGCAAGAGTACTGATATTCAGTGCTATGATTTTGCTTCATGTTGGACTGATCACCACAATGCAATCATTTAAAAAAAGGCCCGGATTGGCAGACAAATTCCTATTCCTTTGAATGTCATTTTTGGTGATACTTCAGGCTGCATGCACCTCTTGCACAAACGTGGGCTTTTTTATGTAAAGAGAAGCACAGACATTATATTGATGTGTAAAACTTAACAAAAGCCTTGTTTTTTTTCTCCTCCTTTGTGTTTTCATACTTCATCATGATGATAGAAGATTTCAGACTGTTGTGAAACCTGGCTGAGAATTGATTTACAGAGGAGTCGATTCTCGCGGGGTCCCTCATCCTCCCCACCCTCTCTAACTCTTTCTCTCTTTCTCCTTTCTTTTCTCCTGCCGCCTTTCTCTCTTGCTTTTTTCTTTCTCATTGACTTTCTCGCCGCTGTTCTTCCAGTACCGCATGACAGGTGCTGACAGGTTTTCTGGTCTAACTAAAACCTGCTTGTGGATACAATCAATAATCATACCTCTACTTTATTCCTCATGTTCAACTTTGTTATAGATGTACAATAAAAACAATAAATCAAAATGGAGAAATTTAATCAGTGCTAAAAGAAATAGCTACAACAAACTGTTTTTTTTTTTCAAGAAAGAAAGATTTATAAAAATTCATCTAACTTATCCAAAAAAAAAAAAAAAGATAGATTTGAACTTAAAAGTATATTTTACTTAGAATAGTTTGTTATGTTTACAAGGATTCTTTAAGTTATGATCCCGTTTTTCCCATCATGCACTGGGGCATGAATAATTAAAAAGGTAAAATTTTTCAATGTTTTCGAGTTGTATTTACACTATTTTATGGTTGCTTTTGTTGTTAGGTTTAGTAACTTACTGTTTTGTGACATCTGGAGTTCATTTTCTACTGAAAAATGACCCATTCATACTCAGACACTATTCACTGATTGTTACCGTCATTGTGTATGGTGTACCAGGTATTGAGGTCTCTGTGTTCATTTGGGTAACAATTATATTGAGTGGACATACTATTTTAAAAGGATGACAAACTGTCTACTTGCTTACTTGCATGTTTTTAAGTGAATCACATGCTTTAATAGCATGTTTTTTCCCAGTACTACATTAAGTAAACTTTATAAACCATGATTGAGTGAAATGTTGCAGTGCAGTAAATAGACCAATAGTTTTAGATCTAAAATAAGTTAAAATGTTATTTTGGTTCAACTCAGTTAATTATATTTTTAATATAAATGAGTTTAAATGTTAAGTTAACACAACTTGAAATTACTTAGTAGATTATATCATGTTGCATGATTTAAGTAAAGAATGTTGAGTGAACTCAAATATTTAAGTTCATATAACAAAGATTATCTTATTTTAAGTAAAATTGTTCCAAGTTGGGTTTACTTAAAAAGTGTGATGCAAAAATGGTGCATATATATTTTAAGTAAATCTAACACATCAGTTTTACCAGTGTATGTTCAATCACGTTTGTCCTCGCTGGGGTCAGAACAAATGTACGATAGTGAAGTAGAGTAGAGATGAAAGCTGCATGCCAAAGCTCTTTGGCAACAGATGGATGAAAAACATGAAATAGTCATGACACAAAATGAAAAAAAAAAAAAAAAAAAAAGTGTTTCTTTACAAACAGACATAGACAAAGAGAATTCAATTCAACCTTTGTTATCATAGTGTTCTTTTATATCTGGACTCTGAAAAAAAACCTCCTACACTGAGGTTCATTTGTTTGTCATCTGCTGAAGCAGAATTGTGGGTGTGTGTTCGCAGAAGGGAAAAAAAGATTACAGTTTTGATTCCCCAGTCTATAACTGATCTGTGTATTCAATAAACAGAGAGGTTTATTACTATCCATAAAATGAGTTTTTCACCATCTTCAATAAACAAACCAATAAGACTTTGCTTGAAAATATGATACTCTGTTCTTGTACAGCACATTTTCATGTCCTCATTTCATTCTTTCTTTCTGTACTTTGGTTTCTGTTCTCTGAGAGTGGCTTCTAGCTGCTGCTTTTCTCATTTCTTTGTAAATTTTTGATGAAGAATCTTGTAAGTTCCCTACAAATTGAATACACTTGAGAAATGTACAGTCAGTCTGTTATTATCGCAAAATCAACCCGGACAGGGTGATCAGGACATACATTTATCCCTGAACACAAGGGGTTTATTTGATCTTACTAGATATTATCTCACTTAACATGGGTACTTATCAAATACTTATTTACACTGAAATTATTACAAATATTTATATATATTTTCCATAAGGATTTAAAAAAAGTCTTAATTAAAGCATTATAAGCCCTGAACCAAGCCAACCAGTCACAAGGTAAATCAAAACATTCAAAACTTTGATTTGATGCAAAAAAAGTTTCTGAGGCAAAGGTATAAGACTGTGTACCTGACGGCTTTATTGAGGGAAAGAACTACAATTACATGAAGCATTGCAAATGACAACTGAGTTAAAAAAACTATTTATTTAAAGTTGTTAATTATATCTACAATGAAAAAAATGTGTCGTTGAACCAACTTAAAAAAATTACTTCATCTTGTTACAAGTAATCGATTTACTTTTTCTCAACTGAAAAAATTACGTTTGACCAAATCAAATTTCTATAGTCAACTGAAACTAAAATTTAACTTTCAACTAAATGTGTTTTTTTACATGATTATATCACAAATGATCAGTATAAATCTATTTGGATTAACTTAATTTTTTACACATTTTTAAATCAAATATCCAGATAAATACAAATCTAAATTGTCCCTTTTTTGGAAAAAAAATTAAGCTTTTTACACTCTTGAGAGTCAAACATTTTAAAATGTTTATTACATCACAGTGAAATCTTCAACACTCATTGACACAAATTCCACTTTTTGCATAGAAATTTGAGGAAGAATTTACAATAGTTAATAGTGAAAATTGCTTTAAAACTGCATGGCTTAATAAAAGCATAACATTCCAGAGTAGAACATTCATGCAGCAAAATGAACGTCCATGTGCCATTGAAAAAAGCCACTCACATTCCAGATGAACTTGCATTAACTTAAAAAAAAAAAAAAGAAGAAGGACAGTCTCTCACATTTGGACAAATTTGAAAAATACATTAGAATTGGTCAACACTGTAAACTCCTTATATAATTCAATGCATCAATTCATTTCATTTTTCAGGGAAATCATCATCATAATTGTCATTTACTCACCCTCTTGTAGACCAAATCCATCAGACTTTGATTATCTTCAAAACACAAATTAAGATATTTCATAATGAATCCTGAAAGCTATCCTTCCCTTTAGTGACAGTTCATGTAATCAAAACTTAGAAGATCCAAAAAAAAGTCATAAATGTGTCATAAAATGAATCCATATGAAATGTATGTGTGTTTATATGTGAATATGAGCCTAAATTAAATCTGCTCACTGTCGGCATCAGTTTACTGTCGGGATTTGTTGTGTCGTGCCGCATCCAGTGTAGACAGCATCACTGATTATAATGGGTTCTCACATCCGGTGTAGACACAGTCAAAGTCTTATGGGTTTGGAACGACATGAGGGTGAGTAAATCACAGGTTTTTCATTTTTGAGTGAACTAACCCTTAATTCTCTGTGTCCATCTGTAGGAACAAACAAAGAAAAAAAAAGTTTCTTTTTTTGCCAGGCAGGGCTGCTTTTTCCTGTACTTGCAGAGCTCTTCACCTTCTCCAAAGTGTCTGTTTTTCCTGCTATGATGAGAGATTTTGAGAAAAATAATTGGAATTAGTTATAGTATACACATAAATGTCTGAGATCAATACCTTAATTAACAACAGCACAAATTTCATTAAATCATCTCATACACTTCATAATAGGGATGTTGCGAGAACCAATACTACGGTACCAAGTTGGTATAAACTTTTTAAAATCCTGCCGGTACGTGTTTTTCTTCAGTAGTGCAAGTACCGATGGTATCGAAGGTAGCGACTAGTGAGGCTGCAATTCTTCCTGAACTGACGGGGGCAGGCAGAGCACGCTCAGAAGTGTTTCAGTTGGTCCTCAAAGAGTAAAGAAGAAGAAAAAATGCCTGCAAGCACAAAGAAGAACTACACGTGGAAGATGGCAACGATATATGAATATGATTGTGTGAGATTTAAATGAGAGCGTACAGCTCTGAAAGCACAAGTGCTGCGCATGATCACGCACACAATAATGTTACTGACTGTCTGACAGCTTACAGCTTGTTCATTTGTTGTGTATCCATCCATGGATTATCCTTATTAACATTACAAGCTAATATTACTGCTTTAAATAATGTTAATGGTGTTAAAAAAATATTTTTGGCCTGCCAGTATATCAGCGAATTTAAACTAATGCTTGCATTCAGAGTATAGGTGTGTATGTGTGTGTGCATGCATGTGCGTGCGTGTGTGTGTGTGTATAATATTTGAAGGCCAAGTGCTACTAATGTTGTGTTTTTGTAATGTTAAATAAAGGAGTTTACGTTTAAGTATTATTGCTATTTTTTTCTCGTGGTATCGACTTGGTATCGAGTATTTTTAGTGGTATCGGTACCGACTACTAGATTTTTGGTATTGTGACATCTCTACTTGATAATATATTAAAGAACCTTACCTCATACATGTATGTATTGCTTTGGAATTGGCCTGGTATTCGCTGGTATGGATCTGTAATATTATGGTACAGATGGAAAAATATCTTAGACATAATTGATAAAGTACAGCAGATATTAAATGGCCTTAACAAAAAAAGTAGCACTTACAGTTGTCCTGTGACTCTATTACATCTTTAAACTGTTGTGAGAAATCAAACATCTGTCCTAAAAAATAAAATGACAACCATTACCATCTGGACTAAAGGAAGACAAGTAAAAGCATAAACAAGTAAACATAATACACATGAACTATTCAAGCAAGCAACAGGACCAGTAAATACAACAGAACAAAAATACAAATGAGCTTAACAGCAATGAGAAATACTACTGAATAAGCCAACCAAATGTTTGAAAAAAGAAATCTCTTTTACATTACGAATTAAACATACATATATTTCTTTCATTGTTTGATTAACGACATGGACAGTAGGGAAGCTACTTTAAAATGGAATGCATGGATCCAATATATTGATTCACATCTAATTTTCTCCCAAAAGTTTACATTCGCCAAAAGACTTAACTGACTGTGTTATGTTAATACTTGTAAAGACCGACTTTTTTGACATATTTTGTGTATATTTGGTGATTCAAATGGCAGAAAACAATGCTGACTGGCGGGTCTCCGTGCACGCGCTTCGGCTGCATGAGCACAGAGAGTAGTTAACTTAGTCAAAATCATCATATACATATATATCAACTGTAGTAACAATAAACTCAAACTTATTTGTATAATTACCATTACTCACCTATATGATGGAATTGTGTTTCAGCTGCAGTCTTGATGCGGGAAAACAAGATAGCTGTCAATCAGAAAATTCTCAAACCGTGGTTTTCACAGAACACAAAATTCTTGATTTAATGTGAAGTAAATACTTTAAATTACATCAACAAAAATTACATTTACTTTCAGTTGACTAAACAATTTACTTTAGCTCAATGAAAAGACAGAAAAGTAAATTAAGTTGGATCAAGTATAAAATGTTCTTTAGAGTAATGACAAGGCATATGAACTTTTTTCAGTGTATAGAAACAACAAACATTTTTTTGCACAATGTTTGTGTTTAAGTATTTTGAGAGCGTAGGGAGAAGGCTCTTTTGATGTGATTTTCTCACCGTAGCTCTCTGATTGGTGGAATTTTCTGTTTAACATCATGGGTAATGTAGTTTTCTATTATAAATTCTGCTGTTAAACATTATTTCAAAAAATAAGTTGAAATAATGTGAACAGATGACTTCAACAAAAGCGTATAGCATCAATTAACAACAGGTTTGTCTTTAAAGTTTATAAGTTATCCTCAAAAAATAAATTTTCCTATGCAGAATATGAATGAAGTTTTTACTTCCGAAACCCGACTGTTGCACTCTATTACTGGAGAGCATGATGACAGATCAGAATCAAGCATTACAAAGAACAATAAACTAATTTAACAAACAGTAAGACCACTGTAAATCTGTGAGAGGTTAAAAAGGCAACATTATGGCCTTTCTGCTAATCTAAAACAACATTATCAAAAATCTGCTGATCCATTTTTCATTACAGCACAAACAATTTCAAAGAACTTGGCCTTTTTCTTAACTGGAGCATCACAATGCCCGCAGTGGTTTAATTACTTTCTTATTGCTGCAACAGATAGAGCTAATGAATCCGAGCAGTTTAATTTTCATAATTTTACAACGTTCTACAAATATTAAACGCTAGACTGGTGAGGGATACATAATGAGGACTACTCCATATTCCGTGACTGCTCTCTGTAGTACAATGCACTATTTGCATACTTAATCTTCTTGATATTAAATATAATAAGGGAAACAACAGAACCCCAGAAAGTTATTAAGAGGATATATGCATGTACTTATTTGTTGTTCATCTCCCATCCCCACCCTTGAGGTTTGATTTTTACCATATTGTTAATCAGACATCAAGGAAATGCATACCAGCCTACACAAATACAGCCTCCAGGTAGTTATACTTTCATGGGATTACAAAGTCAAACAAGAATATCTGTCATGTACGCAGTCTAGCATTGATATTTTTCTCACCGAATTCTTGACTCTTCGGGGAATGTCAAACAGCTTTCACAATTAAAGGAAATGAAGGGGAGCAAATCAAACACATCTAGGAATCGATGTCAATACCTACAGTAGAAAATGAACTGTTTCTTGATATTACAAAAACTTTGCCCACATGAATGCATAGCTCCATACTCGCAAAAATGCATGGATTTTTTGCAGCTATTTTAAGACTTCACTGATGTCCTTGCATCTTGCTAATGAATTGTGTTCATGCAACTAGAGGTCACACATTTTAGAAGCAATTGCAAACCACACATAAGGTGTTGACAACGATGGCTTTCGAAGCGTGCAAAATTCCCACTTACAGCTTCCCTACTTAGCCGATGTGTTTTACTTTCTCCGCAGCAACAGCAAAACTCCTTTCTATAATGAAAACTGAGATGTAATTTGACAAACAATTGTATTCACACAGCTCTGTCAAAGCACTATTTCAACTGAATGCCAAAACAATGAAGTGTTTAAGTGCAGTGACCAAGCATGTACTTCTATTGCGATCATGAACCAGCTTTTATCTCCTCCTCGGTAAATCCCTGCCTATGGGCACTGAAGTATTTGGCTTCTGCCTCTTCTGTAATGAGCTCTGTGTTTGTACATACAAAACAGCCCTTTTGCTCAATACTCTTGCTCTTTTCACCCTCACTCAGAACCTCATTTTGAGCTCACAGTTTGATCTGTTTCAAATGAATGCTTATTTAAAAGTGAGTATTTTGGAGAACACTTTGTCTAATACCTCATGAATGCTCTGACGTCCCGCGGTGCAATACAACATCGGCCATTGTCGAGCATTAATTAACAGTGATGACTCACAGCCCACATTATGATGTCAAAAAGTAATACAATGTAACTGTCATAAAATAGTTAAAGCCCTGTTTCTCTAAGCTGCAGTCATGGTGTAAATCTCTTCCTACTAAGCGACCGCCGACTTTAAGGATAAATTTCCATTATAATCATGGTATATTAATTTACATTACACATAATTAAATACGCAGATGAAGTCGGGTTATGTCTGGTTTTTACTTCATCACCTGTACGATGTTATGTACAACTGCAAATGAATTCACAATAATGTCCTTGATTTGGCTTCAAAACTCGAACCAAGGTAATCAAGTGCTTTCATCTTCGAAAGGACGCATACAGATGCTTTATTTTCTTTTTAAAGCCCACAGGCATCGGTAGATGTCTGGAGCATGGATTTAGAGCGTGCCACAATCCTCAAAAACAACATAAGAAGACCTTTATTTATTAGTTATGCTATGATTCTGCAAAATGAGCTATTACAGCTTGTGATAAATGGGACATACAATTCACCATTGAAGTATTACAGCTGAATCAAAACTATTAAACTAATTAAACACTCCAAGACTGTTATTGCATGCTGAGCTTAATTACAGTATTTTAATTATTTTAAATGCACAAAAGCTCAGACAGTGAGGAGACAAATATGGAAGTTGCAGGATTGCAGTGATTAGAGCAATGCTCTAGTTTTGCCATAAACAGAAAAAAAATGTTCCTGTTTGTTCTCATTCCCTGGAGAAAGAGATACTAAGATTGTGCTTTAAATACAGTGATCCTAATTACTTTGACACGGAATATCAGTGTCAGTGCAAAATGCAGAGAAATAGAATTATTCCAGTTTTATTTGCTCCATTTTCATGATTTACTAATGGCATAAATGCATAGATCAAACTGAAGCAAATGCAATCACCCAGCTAACAGGGAATTTTCTCAGAACTGTGTCTGGCAAGGTTCTCCGAGTTATAAACAAATATTCTTCCAGTAACATTAATAGAATGTTCATTTAAATTGATCTGGTCTTTAATAAAATGTTAGCACAAAAAATTATTTCCTGAAACGCTTTAGTTGAATGTTCGGCTAACATTTAAAAAAAAAAATGTTGCTACTTAATGTTACCACTTAAATGTTTAGAGAACATTGAAAAGTAACGTTACCATAACGTTTGCAAAATTCTAAAATGGAATATCCCCTTGAAGTTTGCATAACCAAGAAAAATGATTTTAAAACATTTAACAAATTGGACTTTAGAGAACATTCAGAAATAATTTTTTCCTTAATGGGAAAATGTTCTTAGATTATTTTTTATGTTAGCTGGGCATGAGGAACTTTACACTTAGGTTAAGCTTTGCACTTAACGCCAAGATGATAATGACGATGGATAACGTTAATGAGAACCTATTGATTGAACGGGCTATAGGTGAGAGATGTTTTCCACTAACAAATGGCTAGTTAGCGTTATTTACAGTCACAATCGATTTCGAGTTTGAGGCATTTCTTTGTTTTGGTATCGCACACTGTAGCTGTGAGTGTGTTTGAAAGATCAGGGTTGGAGTAGGATTACTGTCAAGTGACGTCTAAACAGAAGCTGCACAGCTGTACACACACAGAAATGCACTCCGCCCCATACAGCAAGAGATAGCTGGCTGAATGACAACAATGTATCCTATGCAAAGAGTGCTTATTTTGTAGCCCATCCTAAAAATATCTGCCAGTTTGACTGTAAACCTATATTTTTAACAGACTGTGTGCAGTTGAGCTGAATTTCAGGGTAATGAGGCAGTGAGTTGGTTTGTAAATTTCTGGGTTTATCTATTTAATGTTCTGATACTAGGTTTTTTATGGGAAATGTTTTATGTAATACATACAGTTCCAAAGTGGTTTGTAGAATTTATGGCAGATTTGTTTGTTATCGTTCTGCACATGCTGCAGCCATGAGGAGCTTAGAGCTCCACACATTTTGCCTGCAAAAAATAAAAAATAAAAGAATAAATAAAAGTACTTAAGAGAGAGCTGGTGATAGTGAATATGGAAAGAAAACGCTGATGTAGAAGTGCATGAACGAGGCTTACTTTCAGCCTGCCATTAGCATGCATTAACATCTTTTAACAGGTTTTTTCTACTTTGGCCGGATTTGGCCACCCACATGTTGGCCTCGAACATGAACTGGCTATTTCTCCAACAACATCACTTGTTTTAATTATGAATAAGTTTGGGAACTGAGAACCGGCTCATTAAAAAATACCGGAAATCGAATCATTTTCATGTCGCTCGGTTGCTTTAACGGTTCTCGCACTGTTTCACAGATGCCGATGAACACCATATTAAAAGGTTCTGAAAGTGTTCAGTGAATTTAGCACAAAACATACAGCATGACCAGTCTGATTCTTGAGCAAATTACTTTTATGAGCTGATTATTGCTGGTGAATCCAAAACATACAACATACAAAACAAACTAGAGCAACCAAATTCAGTTCAAATGACTCTTATGAGACGGTCCTTTTTAGCGAATCACAAACACTTATGAGTTTTCTCAATAAATGCAACTCACTCACTGAAATCAACTCACTTTCTGAACCTTGGTACATGGAGTAAAAAAATTAAACTAAAACTATTAAAATCATTATTTAATATTGTTGTGTATAATTAAAATAATGCTGAAATAAAAGAAAATATAAATATAAACTAAATGAACAATTTTAATTTAAATAAAGGAAAGTTAGAAATGTTGATTTGGCAACTAAATGAAACAAGTTAATGTTAAAGTTCTAAAATTACTAAAACAAAAACTGATTAATTTTTTTATTTATTTTAATTCATTAAAGCTTTATAGAAATATAAATAAATAAATAAATAAATAAATAAAGCACAAACCAAAATACTAAAACTTAAACTAAGACTGAAAATATAAAATAAAAGCTAATTTAAAATATTAATACATATTATAATATTTAATAAATAATACTAAAATCACACTGATACCAAGATTTTATACTGTTACAGTACGTTGCAATTACTGTAAGACTAAAGGCATAAATCAGTGGTATTTTATTAAAAAAAAATAAGGTAAATATATGATAAATGTATTATGTTAATATATTTTGTTCTTGTTGTTATATATATATACATATATATATATATATATATATATATATATATATGTGTGTGTGTGTGTGTGTGTGTGTGTATGCAATTACATATCAGTCCTTCCAAACATTTCTTACTCTTAATCAATCAATCAGTCAATGTTAATGGGACTAAATCACAATTGTTAATTCCTTAAAGGGATAGTTCACCCAAAAATGAAAATTCTGTCATTAATTACTCACCCTCATGTCGTTCCAAACCCATAAGACCTTCATTCATCTTTGGAACACAAATTAAGAAGCTACAAGAAATATTACGAAGTTACGAGAGCCGCTCGACGCAGCTGACACAGAACAGCATACGTTGTTTACATATGTGATACTCTCCAAAATGGCAAGACAAATTGTTGAATAGTTGTTTTTTTTTTTCTTTGTGCACAAAAAGTAATCTCGTAGCTTTGTAAAATTACGGTTGAACCCCTGATGTCACATGGATTATTTTACCGATGTCCTTGCTACGTTTCTACACCTTGATCGTGGTAATTGCTGTCTATGGGAGGGTCAGAGAGCTCTCAGAATTCATCAAAAATATCATAATTTGTGTTCCGAAGATGAACGGAGGTCTTACGGGTTTGGAACTACATGAGGGTGAGTAATTAATGACAGAATTTTCATTTTTGGGTGAACTATCCCTTTAATTATTCCTATCCCTAAACATGAGAGACATGTTATTCCGCTAAGAAAATAAGAAGCTACAGGCATAGCAGACTCGTGGCTGCATGCATGATGAAAAATATGTGGAGGAGTCAGGAAAGCACACAGCTTTTATGTTGTATTTGTTTTCTTTGGATCTCAAGGTTGCACTATTATTCGTGCACAAACACAGCTTCTCATGGTTCATTTTGGTGAGGGCTTCTTCAATAACTATTCCTTGGAGCAATTCCATGTCATCAAAGAGCACATCATCTGTTATTGTAATGAGTCTTGACTCTAACTCAGCTCTGAATCATTAGTGAATGGATCAACCACTCTCATCAATGTGTTCGAGCCCCAGTGGGAATGTGAGCGTGATGAGGGCCCATCCAGTGCACTGTGATTGATCATTATTTTAATCACTGCAGGCAGACGGTCACGGGGACGACGTCAGCCCACCACATCATTATGGAAGTGAAAAGAAATAAATTAAATGCAGGTAGGAGGCATTACTTCGAATTAGTGTCTTTGTGGATTCTCAGTCATAGTTAAGGGCTTCCCGCACCTTCCTGTAAGCACCACACTTCACGCTCTGGTCCTCCAACCTTAAATACATTCACAGCCAGTGACCACACACAAAGATGAGTCTGCTCTCTGCTCGCTCTGTGCCAAGGTCGTCTGGGTAGTAGTAGTTCGCTTACAGACACATTTTGAAGGATTCCTAGAAATTCAGGCTAGAGAACTACAACATTTTAACAAGTAATCTCATAGGCTGCTCATTTAATAGTTTTATTTCGAATCGTTTTAATTATTATTTTTTTCTGCAATAATAATGGGCTTTTCAGCTCTGTCATTGACCTGTGTTTCTGCCACATGAATAGCAGCTCTCAAACTGCTATGTTCCGTGTTTCTCTGTCTTTTATGATGCCTGCAAGCACAAACAACACAGCTTGAGTAATCAAGTCAAAGGCTTTGAGATGAACTCTTCAAAAACATACTCCCACTTCTGTGTAGGAAAAAAAGGTCACATTCGATCGCATTTCCAAATGTGTGCAGCTGAGTAAAAGAGAATGTGCTGGAAGTCTAAAAACATTAAAAGCCGGCTCACTTTCTCTGTCTCTGTGGTTGAAGTGGCATAACGCAATATACACCCTGCATTCAGAGGGATTTTTTTTTACAGATTAGCACCTAGATGGCCTTTGATTTTACCTAAGCCAGTGCACCAACACTGGTGACAGGATCTAAAGATAGTCCACTAGCAGATAGCACAGGGGCAATCTAAAAAATCAAGAGGACACTTTAGAGAGATTGTATCTAGAGAAAGCTATTGTTTCTCTCTTATCTGATATTGGAACAGTCTGGATTGCTCGCAGGTTCACAGGTGTCTATGAGGTTCCCATACAGAGAACTCATTTTGTTGATTTGATAAGATGAACCGCATTGACAGCTTTCATTCATTGTCTATAAAAGGATCTATCTATCTATCTATCTATCTATCTATCTATCTATCTATTTAAACATTTAACCCAACCGTTGGTTGAAAACAACCCAATCACTGGGTTTGTTCATATTTTACCCAGATAGATATTAAAATTTATTTCACAGTATTACAATTTTACTGCATTTTTGATCAGTTAAATGATTTGATGAGCATAATCTTAATGACACAATCTTAATTACTGCAATGTTTTCAACAGAGTATAGATAGATCGATAGATAGATCGATAGATAGATAGATAGATAGATAGATAGATAGATAGATAGATAGATAGATAGATAGATAGATAGATAGATAGATAGATAGATAGATAGATAGATAGATAGATCATTTTAAATGAAAAAGCTCCGCTGCAGTAGGAAATGCAAGAATGAGTTGTATGTCTGTTGTTGGAGGCTACTTTGCTTTTCTGTATAATGGATTTATTACTTGTGCTGGTGGATCAACCGAAGGCTTTGGGTTGCCAAGCAACAGCGGTCATGTGATAAATAAATGGCGCTTGCTTCTGTAAAGGATCAGAATATTCTCCCTCAGTGTATTGTTGGAGGGGAAGAATAACTAGGGATGAGCTACAGGGCAGAAGTTGGAAAGATAATGCATTTACGAAAGTCTTTTTATCTTCATGTAAATTGACACAATGTGCAGCTGGGTTCTGGTGGCAATTTAACTGCCTTGCATTACAGTCAATGACCAAATTTAAGATGCAGTAATTAGTAACTCAAGTGTCATAACTGAACTCACAGCACTGAGGACTTTATCACCATACCAAGCCAAATGGATTGGCTCAGTTATCTGTATAGGGAACAGGGACCATAAAGCAGACAGCTTGAGACGTTAAATGAAAGCCTTGACACGGTTTCTGAATAATTCAATAGGAATTTCTCTTGAATTATCAATAATTGCACACCAATGATACGCCTTTGAGAGGTCATTACAAAGTGCTGGGTGAAACTTGGGTTTCACCCAGCGCTTAGTATATTAGTATATTCATTCATTTATAGTATATTCATTTTTTATATTCTCAAAATGAATATACTAGCTTTATGCACGTCTTTTGTTTTTCCTCAAATGTTCCAGGTCTCGTGCGGCAATATTTTGTATTATATATAATATTATTTTTCACCAACACACAGAGGACTGAATCATTTTCAGTGGAATATTATTAATCATAATTCCAGTCCTGACCCAGCCTCTGAGCTGTGAAATTGTATTTCTACTTTAGCAAACAATAATAATGGATAGGAGAAAAAAGAGAGGAGAAAGAGTAAATTGTACAGCATGGTCCAAATCAACGGATAATAATTACAGCACCTCGCAGACATTGTGTCTGCGAAGGCTGTACTCAGCCGAAGTCATTTTCAATTAATCTCAATGAAAGCCATTGTGTGAAGCAACTCATGGAATTCTCTGAACTTCACAATGCTTAATAGCACACTCTCTCTGACACTCGGCTGTGCTGAAACTTTGGAATAGAATTGCATTTATTAAGCCAAACACTATGAGATGTTCACACACGTTCGCTCTCTCTCTCTCTCTCTCTCTCTCTCTCACTAATTTGTCGGAGTGTTGAAATGAAATCGAAAAATATAAATACTGAAATAAGGACTGCAGTCAAACTCGCACAGAATACCTAAGGGAAATTCTACTGGATTCTGGGGGTTCAAATATTTCAGTGCAAGAGATGATGCAATCATTGTGTTGGTGGCCATGATGATGAAATAGGCATAAACAATATACCAAACAGACATATCAAGTACAGGCTTGATGGATCTTTCTCTGCATTGCAGCAGTGAAAAAAAAAAGTTTCTTTCCTAGCACCAGGATCTTCCTTTTTGCTCTGACGGCTTCTTTGTTGTTCTAAGTCAGAATGCTTTATTGCACATAATAATGTCATATTTCAGATGCCAGCGATATGATTAAAGAAATGTTGTATGCACTCTCGGATTGATCTAATAAATTTAATTTAATTTAATTTAATTTAATTTAATTTAATTTAATTTAATTTAATTTAATACTCACTTAAGCCAAACACTAATAATTTAGCAACACTGTTACATGTAATCTTAATCAAATCTCAAAATGAATATCCATTTTTATATACTGTACATTATAATATTTTGATGACTAAATTTACTTGTAGCAGTTTTTGTGGTTACACTTTATTTTAAGGTGTCCTTGTTATAGTGTAATTATACATGCAAGTACTGAGTAATATTAATTAACTACATGTACTTACTATATGGTTAGGGTTTGGATTAGAGTTTGGCTTAGGGTTACTTGCATGTAATGATGCATAATTTATTGTTATTATAATTGTAAGTGCATGTAATGTGTAACAAGGACACCTTAAATAAAGTGTTACCTTTTTTCCCCTTAATTTATTTAGACAGTACATAATTTTAATATTGGCCATTTACCAGATATCAGCCATAACATGAAAAGAACAAAAAAAAACAGTACCAGAAATCATTTTAATATCGATACATCCCTACTTAGAAAGGTATGATGATGAAAACATCTCAAAAGAACTAAGAATGTAACATTAATGGTGGAAAAAAATCTATAAAATCTCATATATCAGCCTAAATTCAATGTTCTAATTCAGTAGGAAGGTAAAATGTCCCTCAAAATCATCTCTTAGGATTTGACTGGACCCTGTGTGTTGAGAGAATAAGAGTGATACAGGAGAATAACCCAGAGTGCTCAGACCAAACCCAATAAGAGAATAAAAACTGGCCTTTGGCAGGAAAATATTGTAGCTGTCCATCTAACAATGGGCCACAGAGGTGTGTGGCGACAGCACATCTAAGCTCAGGCTGAGGTATAGCTGTTCGGTTAGTGCTGCAAACAACCACAGCTGTTACTCTAGTGAATGGAGGCAGGCTTAGAGTCAGAATACAGGGAGCTCATAATGACACTATGTGCTACAGGTCCAACCAAACCTCATTTACTTTTCCCTCTCTCTCTGTGATCAATAAATCCTATTAAAGGTTTACTTGGTGCAAACTAAGGAGGTCTATAATACCTGGAAAGAGCTATGTGTTAACATTTCCATTCTTCTCACTAGCGGTTACCTGGCTGGTGATGTAATGTGATAATGTATAAAATAAATAAATGTTAAAAATACTTCAAATTCATCTTAAAAACTTGAATCAGACCAAACCAAAAATGAATCAGGAATGATTAAATATATGATAAAATATTTTGAGATTTACATGTTTATATTTGGTCTAAAACATGGAATTTAAATGGCCATCAATGGAAAAAGTTTCGACATCTACCAGCAAGGGTCAAGAGGGCCATGCTAACCAGCCACACACTGACAGTGATTCGCAGTGACAAAGCAACCAGACTTCATTTATTTTCAACAAGCAGAGCTCAACTTTATGCAAATGAGCAGCAACAGGACACAACAACGACCAATGGGAACCCAAGCAGTAAGAACACCCACTAAACACTCAATGACCTCCAACATTTTAATAGCTGTCAGTGTGAACGCCCCTTCGAGTTCTCGCAAAAACAAACAAATTAGTATTAGCATAATATAAAGACACGTCAGAACACGCTCCTTTGCTTTCTGCCTCCGTTGCTGCATTGTCTGCAAAATTGCTTTGCTGTACTTGTTGGGTTTGCTGAGTTTTTGGCTGCATTTTCAGCGTTTCAGTGGTTGCAAGGTAATCTGCGATGACACCGCAGTGATTTAAAGCTTATTTGCAGAAGATTTTGACAGAATTCCTGGCACTGTAAAACATCCATAATTCAGTGAACTCTTCCCTCTTGGTCTCATGGGATACAAAACCTGGCTAGTGGCCTCGTGGAGAGAGAGGGACTGACAGAACAGTTTGCTTTGTGGCAACTGATGCTAGCTGATAGCGTGAAGCGGAGTTCAGATATGGCTGCTGAAATGTGCTTTGGAAACGTGTCTCATTAACATCAAAGGTTAATTCCCTTAAAACAACACGCTCTCCCTGTGTTGTTTTCAGGGAAATGCAAATTCGCACTCCCTCTATCTCTGCGAAGCCATGAAATCCGTTAACCAGGTACGGCGCTTTGAAACGCAACCGAACTACAACTATAATCTCTTTTAATCTGCATGGAACAGATTATGTATCCAGCACATGAACAAATACCGCTGAATGATTCATCTCATCATTTTCATCTACGACGTGCTTGTTCGCAGGACTCCCTTTCATGTTTCCTCATCCTCCAAACTGGATTTCCGTAGGGCTGTCCCACTCCGAAACCATCGATAACTACCGTGAAACCTCCCAAATTCCGTCCCTCAAATTTATTTAAGTTGCAGTTAATTTAGGACTTACATAAAGGTTACGTAAAGTGATGAATAATGAATGGTGCATAACACCACACTGTCATTAAAAACTTCATATTTTATTAAGGACGGGGAGAGAAGCTCTGCAGATACAATTCATGTACCTCTCTAATTATCCTTGCAAATGACTTCGGGGACTAGGCCTAAATAAGAGACTGCAGAAGACAGTACCACTGCATATCATACAGCTGCCACTGTCATTTTCCCTTTCATGTGCACTAGCCAAGGTCAGTCCCGCTCACACGTTTGATGGTGTGTACGTTTCATAACCAGGCCGAAATTAGCAGTAAAAAGTGCTGATCACTTCGAGGCTCCTTTCATAATTGATCTGAACGCAATTTCGATCACACGAAAAAGAAACCGTCACGTATCATTCATCTGGATTCCCAGAATCCTCCTAGCTGAAATCAAAGAGATTGTGCTTAGTCACAGGCCATTTTTTTCTCCCGCTCACGAGCGAGCGAATGAATGCCTTGCTGGGTAAAGAGCTTTCTCTGCGAGCGAAGCACTTCAAAAAGAATTTGAATATCACTGTTATGACATGCGTGCACCTTACTGAAGCGAAATCGATTTGGCTATCTGAACCCTCATCCTCCTCCTCCTCCTCTTCCGTCTTCAAGAGTCTAGACATTGTGGAAGCCCACCGTATCATGATAGGGGCCTGTATTGCCGAAGATGGGCTATAGAACATGTGGGTCGCAAAAGATGAGCCATCATTTTGATGTGACATCTGTGCATCCATTCTATGTCAGGGATGAGCAGGCGCAAATTCCCAGGTAGACAAACTTCCGCCTTGGCTCCATTTCAATGACAGCGATGATATCTGAGAGGATAATGGCGAGTGTCAGACTGGGAAATAGACTGGAATAATTGATACTGTGAGGGTGTTATTCCAGCAGTCGGAGTTAAGAGACGATTGGCAGCAAGCCTAAGAGTGAAGAAGACTCCCTGAAGCCGCTGGGCTCTATGAAACTAACCGTTCTGGAATTGAGACTAGTGATGATGTGAACAATAACCTGCCCTGCTCTGAGGAAATGAAAAAAGACTCATAATGGAAGCCGCTAAACTCTGCCTGCATAGATATACCCATTCATTACAACTGAAGAAATCATTAAGCTTTTATTGGAGCATTATGGGACAAGCTTGTGAACTTTTTTATTTTTTTTTGCCCCGGTACAAAATTTCCTTTCACTATGGTACTAATGAGTGGATGGTGAATCTTCTCACTCTCATTGTGAAGTCTGCAGACTCATCCCTTGACACCAACAACCTGCCATCAACATTCAAAAGGCTTCGAGAAAACTACATTAGAGTGTCACTCCTGCTCAATCCACTGTATTTCAGCTAGACTTGCAAAAATAAACTGCATGAGCAGATTTACTGGCATTAAACGGGATATTTAGAGAATTGATGTTTTAATCCATAATTCCGGTATGGTATGTACTGTAATATAGTACTATAATTCACTTAAAAATTACTGTGTAATCCTTGACATTTCAAGGTTGGATTTTTTATAATCAATTACAAAAGGAAGATCAGTCTTAAAGTCGTCATGAAACGGAAGTTGCAATTATTTTTTTTTCCCTATTGTTACATATATCAGAGTGGAACTTTTTCCCAAACAAAAAAAAATGTATGATGGGACTTGATTTTGTCCGAAATGATTAGATCATTGTGTAGATCATACTGTCCCACTCTCATGCCGGTGCACACGTCAGCAGAGAAGAGATGTCTTTGTGAAAAAAATAATGACATGCATGTTATGGTAAACATTGCAATATTCCATTAAAATAAGAATTATCAATTTTGAATTCATGGTGACTTTGAATGTCATCAAAACTACTGTTAATGAAGACTGAGAAACACAACCCACAAATAGCACAATTTTTTTTTTGGTCAGATATTAGTCAGAAAGCAGGCACAACAAAAGCCTTCTAGTTTCCTTTAAAGGACAGTTCACCCAAAAAATGATGTTTCTGTCATGATTTACTCACTCTCATGTCAAATACAAAAAAGGGAATTTGAAGAACGCTGGGGAATAAACAACACTGAATCCCATTTACTTTCACTGCATGAAGAAAAAAAACCCCACAGACATTTTTTTAAAAATATCTTCTCTTGTGTTTTGCAAAAGAAAACAGCTCATAGAAGGCTTGAAACAACATGAAGGTGAGTGCATTTTTATTTTTGGATGAGCTGTCCCTTCAAAGATGCACTACAGAAGTTTGGCCTCTCTATCACCATCTGTGGTTGAAACATTAAATTGCAAGTTACACTACCAGTTTGGGGTCTTTTGAAAGAAGTCTGTTTTGCTGAATTTGTTTGTTAAAAAATACAGTAAAATCTGTGATATTTTGAATTATTATTACACCTTAATATAACTTTTTTGTGTCAAATTGTAATTAATTTTATGATGGTAACGCTGAATTTTCAGCAGCCGTCACTCCAATCTTCAGTGTTACATGATCCTTCAGAAATCATTCTGCTATATATCAGATCACAATATCAGAGTGGATTTGTCATTCTACTACAAAACCAGATGAAAGAAAGTGCTACAAAACCCATTCCCAAAAACTGTGTTGTCTGACCAAGTAAGTAGCATCTCTTCTGAATACAGTTGGATGAATGAGGTATAGTAAACATGAAAACAAAGGTGTAACAGTGGTCAGCGCATTAAAAGGTGAAGTGTGTAATTTCTGCTACACTAGCTAAAGCAACTGGAACTGCAACAAGAATGATTATTTCCAAAGAGATTTCCTAAATGCTCTACTTCTATTCAAAAAATTAGGTAGTCCCACCCCAAACAGGTTAAGCCAATGACATATTGTTGGGCTGATTGGGATGCTCAAGCAAACAGTTCAAAGTTTTGATAGCGCCACACTTTTTGGAAATATCAACCTAAGAATGGCTTACCTATCCATATTAATCTAGAATAGAAGAACATAATTTAACAGCTTTAGCTTCAGCTTTAAGCAAACCTTGCATGACAACATTTTTGAAGTGTACACTTATGTGTATGTGTGTTATTTTGTAATAAGAACACTTATTCCATTTACATCTGATTAATAGCTAGAATTGTGTCTGTCACAATTTGCATTTTGTCATAAAAATGAATTGCTTTTTTGCGTAATGTTTCCTCTGGAAATGTTCCAAAATGTAGGTGGACTCTATATACATAAAACACATATTAGTCATTGTTTTTAAGAGTTTAAAAGATGGCGATAAGAGAAAAAAAAGGTTTAACTCAAGACATCAGTATAAAAATAAACATGCCCACACACTTCTTAATATTTCATTAAAGTAAGCTAGATGTTAAACCTTTGCAGATAGTTGTGAAATAAGCACACATAAAATGAAAATAGATCCCAAATGTCTAAAAACTGACAGTGCCATGCTCTCCTGTTCCTGCATGCAGTTATATTAAGAGCCCTGACTAATGATCTCTCCTTTATCTCAGCCATGCAAAGTATATCTTCTCTCGCCTTTTCCTTTGCACATCCTCTCGTTTCCATTTCGTTCTCTCATGCATCTGTCGACCGAAGCAAATGTTCGTCGAGGATTTGGTTTAGAGATTTCATTTCAGACCGCCATTTACACAAGCCACAAGCCCAAAATGAGTTGCAACATGCTGCAAAAACAAAATATCTAGATAAATCTACCACAGCATGTCACAATAAGTCACCGTTTTCCTTCTCCCTCTTTTTTGGTTAGCATGCTTTTTTGCAAGCCTTTGAAGAGAATGTTAATGATCACGGAAACCTGTGCCAAATAGCTCAGCGATGAATTTCTTTTCCTCTGATCAAAATTGGAAGAGCCTGACACTGAGTAAACCCGGCTGGAGTCCCAGTTGGTATGATCTATATTTCATTGTCTCAGTAACATCTGTAATTAATCACTCTTCTCAAAATGAATGCAGTCTGTCCCCTCTTCTATTTTTTATCTAATGGGGTCAGCACTCTCATTTAAACTAAGGAAAATGGAGGGAAAAGAAAAAAAATCTGTGGATATGTCTCTCCACAGATATTTTGATTGGTTTGAGATCGACAGAAAAAGAAATGCATATTCTTAAGGTGGAAGGACAAAGGACTCTAATTATGCTCTCTTTGTAATTATATTGTTGCATCCAATATAAAACATAAAACCCTCATTATTATTGTTATTATGTCTTATCATGCAGAGACACTGCATAGCTTCAGGTTGCTTATACAAACATTAAGAAAGCAAAACTATTTCTGTCATTCTGTCAAAACAATTAAGAAAAGGTTGTACTTATACTGTACATTTCGCTAGTTGTGGTCTTATCTAACTCGGCGGAATCTTGTAATTAGCTAAATATGGAAACCACTGTTCTATAATGAAATTAAATTCCATCATTATTGCAGTATAATATTTTATAACACCGCTTTTTGGAATAGTTGATTCTGATTGGTCAATCATGCTGCTAGCGTTCAGATATTTCCTAATAGACTACAACAGTGCCTGTGTGCTTTTTCAACGGTCTTGGTTCTAAAGTATTTTTCCTATTCATTTTTCCTTAGGGAATTAAAAAAAAGTCTTTGCTTTAGAGTTATAAGCCATGAACCAAATCAACCAGCTACAAGATGAATTACAACATTACAAACTCTAATTTGAAGCAAAAAAGTCTTTGAAAATCAGAAAAAAAAGACAAAGGTACAAAACTGTGTACTTAAAGGCTTTACTGAGGGAAAGAACTACAATCCCATCAAGCACTGTGAATAACAATTAATTAAAAAACAATGGTGAAATATGAAACTATTGATTTCAATATATTATAAGTTATATAAAAACAATATATTTTTCATATTTATTGCAAAATATTATGGATATTTACGTAGTTTGAGAGCGTTAGGAGCATGGCAGACTCATTCATGGAGCTTAATGGGAGTGGACAGGCACTAAAGTGTTCTTTTAGCGCAATTTGCTCATCACAATTCTCTAATTGTGGAGAAGTCTCTGTTGAATCATGGGTAATGTAGTTTTTCACCATGAATTCCAAGATTATTTAAAAAAACGTTGAATTAATGTGGGTACAAAAAAGCATACGGTCGACATAGCTCAAAGTAGATCTGTCTTTAAAGGTACATTATTGTTTAAAATTGATTCCCCATATTAAAAAAAAAACTTTGAGAACGCAACTGTTGCAAACTATATTCACCAATGTCCATGATAACACTTTATTACTGCAAGTATTTTTTTCTTAGCTTTAAGATAACACAAATCAACATTTCATGTACACATATTTATTTATTTAGAGATCTGCAGTCATAATGTGCAATCAGGTGGTCATTATTGCAAAATAAACGCTTTTAGGCTGATATAAGATTGATACACTCCTGATCACCCTGTTGTATTTTGTGATAATAACCGACTGACTGTACATAATCTCTAACATAATTTTGAGTAAGACATTAAAATGTGTAGATAGGATAACAAAGAGCTATAACAAAGAGCTTCCTTTGTCTGTTTTAGCTTTTTTCTGCTTTATTTTTTCGCCTGTTCCTATGTTATTTTTCCATATTTAGTTCCCACCTGCCCAAAGCAGCTCTATCTGACACAAACGTAAACACCTCAGTGTAAACTTCAGCATTTTTAATATTAGTATAATAAACTCATCTCTCCCATTGTGCTGGCATTGTGTCTGTCTCTTTCTCCCTTTATATTGTGTAAGCTGAAGAAAGACATTAGGAATTTGCTAGGTGAAAGATACTTCCTGGAAACATGCTGGTGGAAAAAACACGATCAGCAAAATTCTCCATTGAGAATAACAAATAAGCCTAATTAAAAATAAAACACAGTATAAAAGCATTCCAATGCTATCTAAACTTCCAAAAAGCCTGTTTTGTTGTATAGTGATTTCCAATAAACCCTTTGGCAGATATCAGATAAAAAGCATTTCTTTCCAATGTTTAAATATTAGAAACTCATGACATTCAAATAAACAAATACCACATATAATTTGCTTTGTTTTCCTTTTGTCTCCCCCTTCCACGCTGATCAAGTTTTCTTAATGAAAACATGTAATTACTGAGACAGTGATGGTGCTCCGTTAGATGCCGTGGGTCAGATCAATGCCCTCCCAGCCAAGACAAACACACAATTACACTGACAGATCTCCCATAAATGTCCAAGAACTACAGCAGATGGTGGACTTAAGAGACGATGCTGATGGCTGCATCACAGTGTACTAGATTTCCAGATTCATCCTCAAATGCATAAAAACAGCTTCCACTGCAGGAAATAGCACACTGCAAAAGCTGCACAGCACAGCACAAGGCATTGCAGAGCCCCTTGCCGATACCTCCTCTCTTCTTTGCACAAAAGAAATTCAGCACCATGGACAGGGAATAACCAGCTCACGCTAACTATATCAGCACTCCTCGCTGTACAAAGAAATTGGGCATAAAAAGTCACTCGTCAGACACTAAAATACAACTTTTCTCCTTGCTGGCAGAGTTTAATTCCAGATGAAGAAGGAAAAGTAAAGGAGGAAAAACAAAAGATCTGGTTTGACAGCATCCTACTCTCTTTTCCCAAGACAAAGCTCTCAGCAGGGTGTCAGAGCTGCTTCAAACAGAGATTGAACCTGTACAGCATACAAAACACCAGCCTGTTCTTGCATCGGCTGTACATTTAGAGAAGTTTGCGGTGTGAGGTAATATTTTCTTATCATTTCCTATACTAGCAACCAACCACAATTTATCTTTCAGTCAGGGTTTGTGAGCTGATTTGACAATCAGGTGGATGTGAGCCACAGAGAGAGATGGGAATGAGAAAATAGGGATGCCCTAAAATTTAAATTCTGACCGGCAGCAATAAGGAAAAAATGTTTTGTTTTGTTTTATTACATTAACTGATAAATGGCAATATAATATATCAACATGCAATACTATTTTGTTTTAATAAATGAAAAACACTAAAATCATTTCAAATTCTACAAGTGAATTTAGACATCACAGCATTGCAATGTACAGTATGAAAAGTGAATATTCATTTTGAAGTTTTCAAAACAGTGTTATTAAATTATTGTGTTTTTTTAAAGATTAACTTAATCATTGAAATCATCTGATCCTCAAGCATTATTATATATTAAATAATCACTGATACTGGAAAATCAATATACCGGACAATAACCAATATGACACATATCTGGATATTTTGCATCGCTATTAAAAGTGCTTCATGTGGTAATAGCTAAACAATTTGATTTTATTTAAATCAAAAATTTCATTTAATATCACTCAATCAACCTAAATACACCACCAAAACAAAATGTAAATATTTGTTAATAGAGCAAATAGCTCTTTAGAATAACACTTGCTGTTCAACATTTTTACATTGAAAAGTATAGTATACGGTAATATAGTAATCAATAGGGATTAAATTGTTTCAATAAAACAGGCAACTGTTTTAAATTAAAATCTTACATCTAAAGATGTCTTGTGGCTTTTTCATTTTAAACTAAATATGTGGTTTCTAAAGAACCATTCCATTTTCTCTCTGTGTGTCCCCTACCTGTTCCTTTCATGCCCATTCTTATTATTCCTCTTTTCTCTCTCAGACAAGCAACTTCAATACAGTGAAAGGTTAAAGAGCAAACCATATGCAGTAAATATCACCCAACGCAATACCGCAGCAATATTGGTCAATATAGAAAGGTATCGTCAATATTAGAAAGGCATTTGCTGAGGTTTTATCAGAACAACATCACACCTAATTCTAGTAGTGAAATGCATCTATATGCAAGGCAGTGCAAACTTTTCATATTTTTCTGCTCTGTGATAAATTTTGAGAAGGAACAGCTCTGACGACAGCAGAACACTTGAACCATGTACAAGCTGTCCAGCATTTCAACTAAGTAAAATGACAACTGCCTGCACTGTGGTGTCCCTGAATTTCCCAAGGGGCAGGAGTTTTGACGGCATGTCTGAGCAGACACATTACAGGCGTGACAGCCAGAGGAAAAGGCCACAGTCTCCGGTAAAAATGCAAATGTCAGTGAGCAACGGCACACACCGTTTGCTGACTAATTGCATCGCATTGAAAATTCCGCAGGTACTTTGTGGCTCATTTACGTGTTGGGAACACATTATCCGCGGTGCGGCACATTACATTTTCGCATTCATCGCCATATGTCGTGTTCAGAATTCATAATAACGGTGTTTTGTTAAATGGCTGTTCTGAGAGCATTTTTCAGAAGTAATTATTAACCTCATAATGACGCCACTTTATGTTAGGAGCCTTCCCATCAAAAAAGTCATACAATACTATCAAAGAAAGTAACTGCTGGTTAGTTCGATTCCATCAACCATTAAACATAAGCTATCATTTCACATTTGCCCATTTCTCTCTGTTCATGGTCTCTTGGTTAAATGCCACTTTGTCTTGGCGAGGCACATGAGCACTATGTAGCAGAGCAGCTGACTGCCCCTGCGATCGCATTCGCTGCATACAGGATCAGTTGGCCAGGCCGTCTGCGGGATTGGGCGGCAGAGGCGTATAATGAGGGTTACTGGAGTGGCATTGAGAGGATTATCTCTCCTCATACTTTGGACAAAAGCTTTGTGCATTATCACCGAGGAAAGGTGGCTAGGAAGCTGCTCTCTTTGACAAGCAGGTCTGGATGCCAGAAGCAGAAATGCCGTTATAAACGTCCAACTGTGTAAATGATGGATGGCCTGTGAGGGATGGAATCTGCCAAGTGCAACATTAGCAAAAATAAACAGGGGCAGCGCGATAAGAGCCGATCCGGGGCTCTGACGTTATCCTCCTTTCACACACGTGTCCTTGGACTTTCAGCGCGTCAGCTGGCCAATTTCAAGAGAAGCCGGACCGACAGCAAAACCCTTTTGTGAGCAGCTAAAACATTCAGGCGCACACTTTCATACTTTAGACACTCCATTACTTTAATGTTTACTGTAGCTCTTTGAAATGGGCTAATGTGTTCAGATGGCTCTAAGTGAAGGTTCGTAATTGCATTTCATACAATCAGAGGACAAATTATGGAAGAAGATCATGAGAATGAGGAAATAAAAATGACAAACGTCAAATCGTGGGATGACGGAACTTCGACACTCATAAATATTCAGTTTCATCTCTTTCCAGGTTTGGTTTTATTCAAGGCTTTTACAGTACGATGCCAAAGAGGGTATTTTTCTCCCTTATGCAATGCTGCGTAACTAGGTTAAGCCAGCTTATACATGGTGAATAGGTGTATCTAACTGATGCCCTCCCATGGACACTCAGGGGACTGGAGACTGCAGAGGATGCTATAAGAATGCTGCACATATTCTCTGCTTCCTCTCCTCCAGGTCTGTGGGTGACCTGACAGAATCTTTTGCAAATTGACTGTCAATATCATGCAATCTCTGACAAATTTCACACTGTTATTTACTAGTTTCCAGCATATGAGGTCTGGTTTGAAACACTTTGTTCTTTTGAATCCCGTCTGAAGCGTACTATAAGCACATGGATAAAGTGCTGTGTGTGTGAGTGCATGCTATACAGAGGCCAAAATCTGCATGCTCGCTACTCAAAATGGTACAGTTTGCAGAACTTGGCTTAGTTTAGCACCCTTTATTGAATTCATGGGGTTTTTTTTCAAGGAAGGCTAAACCAGAGGCATAATCATTATACACTGATTTAACATGATGTCTTATAATAATAATTGCAACACTGAAATCTAAGAATAAATATATGCACAGATCTGTCTTCGCCTTTTTGTGTGATAGACCATGAAAAGGTACGTCCATAGACATGATCAATAGTTCTCAAGCTTTTACATGTGTTGACCTTACCTTGGTCCATAAAACCATTCGATAAGTCCCAATAAAGACAATCTACTCGATTTGAAAATACAGATTCAACAAAGCACTTAACAGTTATACAATAACTGCAGTATCTCTATTGCTGAAGGACAATTTTCAGTTAAATAAAAAATATATCCGAAGGTTTCAATGCAAACGAGTTAAAAGCCAAGACCGCACGCCCTGCATTCATAGGTATCATTTGCATCACATGTTTACCAACATCGCAAAGTCTGGAAACAGCAGTTGATCCTTTTCCCTCTAATGTAAATCTATGTATTTTAGATAAATAAAACTGTGATACAAAAATACTAATTTACAACATTGCTGGCTGCTCTTATGAAGGCACTTTAAAAAATCTGAACAAGGGATTTCCTCCAGAGCAACTTGAGGGAAAACCGTACCATCGTACATCGTGTCAATTCTTTTTCCATCTTACCATTTTCATTTTGGATGTGCAGTCTTATATCTGACATGTCTTAGAATTGATATGACCTCTCCAGCATGTAATCCATCTTTGTTTTGAGTCTAGCCCTCAGCTCAGGGTAATCACTTTGGGTTTGATTAGGACATCCTGTCCTTGTCCCTGTGGTGGTTGTGATCATTTGCTTTTGTCTGGCATCCTGTTTGGCATGTGGATACTCTGAGGGAGGGTGCGTGTGTCTGTCAGGCAGGTTGCTAAACTGGGAAGTTGTGCCAAAAAGACTGTCCACTAATCCCACCTTGGGCGTGGGACCTTGGCTATCAATGACAGTCGGGCAGAGTATTCCGTTTTCGTGGAAGCTGGCAATGTCACCACACGGCGCGCCGACAGTGACGATAGTGTTAATGGGGGAGCTGGAGATCGCCATGGTCCACTCCTTCTCCTTCTCCACCAGCGTTCTGTAGTGCGAGCCGCTCTCTTTTGTCTCTGAGAATGGATGCTTCTGCCCTGACTCCTCCTGTCCGCTTTTGTAAACCGGGTTGCTGCACATGTGCGAGGAGGGAGCGCCGATGCTATCGTACACGTGATTGGAAGGAGGAGTCTCTGGTAAGGTGGGTGGCTGCTCTGTGAATATTCCACACTCCATCTGAATGCCTGCCAGGCCCACTTCCCCTTGCTTCCTAAAGGGTAGCTTTTCGCGCTTCTTAAGAGCATATGCACAAAGAGCCGCAGCAGCAAAGAAGGCAGACACGAACAGAACCAGCAGGCTGAGAATAAGAACGGAGAGGGGTATGGCACCTTTCGGCGGGTGTGGCCCCACCTCTGGATACGTGGTGATAAGCCCACTATCTGATTCGGCAGGAGACAGCGAGGACTGTCGGAGCTCAGGGCAAATCACTTCAGAATTCAGAGAGCGTAAATCTTTTCCTGAGACCAGCTCGGGGGTCTTACACACCACTTCTCCGACTATGACCACTAAGCTCAGCGTGTCCAGCCACTCTTTGAGAGGGATGATGTCACAGGAGCAGTCCCAGGGGTTCTGATTCAGGTCGATCTGGACGACAGCATGCAGGTGTTCCAGAACGCCGCTGACTGGGAGGCAATGAAAGTAGTTGTTCCGCAGGTTCAGGCGTGTCAGCGAGGTACCTGCGAACGCTCCCATGGGCAACGTTCGCAGGAGGTTGTTGTTGAGAAAGACTAGCTGCAGGGAGGGCATTAAACTGAAGGCAGCTGGCTGGATTTCTCGTATCTCATTGTACTCAAAATACAAATACTCAAGGCTGTGCAAGCCATGGAACATATCAAGAGTTAACTTCACAATGTTATTACCGTTCAGGTAAAGGCTTCTCAAATTAGGGAGATTAACAAAAGCCCCCTCTTGCACGTAAAATATTTGATTGTTTCCTAAGTGCAATAAATCGAGACTGGAAAAATTCCAAAAATCAGACTTGTAAATTCTCTGAATGAGATTTCCACTCAAGTAAAGCTTCTTAGCATTCAAGGGTCGAGGCATCAACTCGGAAATGTTCCGAAACCCATTTTCCTTACAATTGACTGTCAAGCCAAGGTCATTAATATGCAAGTTACAGGTACATCCAATGGGGCAAATGATCGGTATAGGCGGCCTTGTCTGGTATCCGGCTACAGGTGGCTGATTAGGGAACACGCTCCGTGGGGTTGGTGGTGTCTTTGAGGGCCTGGGTCTTTTTGTTGGCTTTGGGGGTCTTTCTCTTTGTTCCACAGAGGAAACAGTGTTTTGATTGGGGGAGACTATAGATGATGGCTTTGTAGGCCTCGCCCTCCCCGTGTAGAATGGTAAGTGGAGAATGCCTAGAATTGACTCAATCTCAGCCTCATTCAATAAGGGACAAAGCTCACTGCGTTTGATCTCTCTGAGATCCTTTCCATGGAGATGGAAAGGATACTCGCATGTGATCTCACCAACAACTGCAGTGTACGGAATCCGCTCCAGCCAGGCTTGGAGCTGGATGATATCGCAGACACAGTTCCAAGGGTTCTCCTCCAGCTGGATCTCCATGAGACTGCGACCGATATATTCCAAAATCCCTTTATAAGCCAATGTCTTTAGTCGGTTGCCTCTCAAGTCAAGGTGTGTGAGAGAGACAGATCTGAAAAGAAACGCCGGCAGCATGGGTATTAAATTATCATTAAGGATGAGCACTCTGAGTTTGTGGAGATTTCGGAACGCCCCACTGTCTATTCTCTTGATAACATTATAGTCGGCCTGAAGGTATTCTAAACTCTCCAGTCCGAGAAACGTGTCATTCCGGAATACTTCCAGTTTGTTTTCGTGAAGGTACAACCTCTTCAGGGAGCCCAAACCATTGAAAGCCCCAACATGGATATCCTGCAGGGCATTGTTGCCCAGATTAATGGCCACTGCATTGTTCAAGTGCAGAAAACTGTTGAAGTAGAGCTTCCGTAAAGAGTTTTTCTGCAGGTAGAGCTTGAATGGTCTAAGCCATGACTGTGAGACTTGGCTAATATTTGTAAATCCTTTGCTGTCACAATGAACATGAAACAAGCCTTCCTTCACTTCGCAGTAGCAGGGCTCAAAGCAAGGCTCGTCTATTTCTTCTGAATCATCAAGTAGAGGGATAGGAGTCGTCCATCCAAGTGCAATTGTGCTTAGCAGTGTAACCCACAACATGCTTTCACCAAAAGCAGGCAAGTGCATAGCCTCAAGAGCTCCTTCACTGCACTGAAAAAAATACAACAGTTTTAGTGGCGTGAATACAGAGAGGATGATGAACACTGCTCAATACAAATGATGTTGACTTCTGACAAGTTACTCGTGATATGACTGTAGAATAGGGGAGGCTATCATCTATACTGTATGACAGAGCAGAATGCAGCTTGGCTGCTTTGACTGCAGTTTTTTTCTGCAAACAATATACTCGAAATACAGAATAAGGCTTCAATAAACCAATGTCAGCAAATACACCAGAGCTTAAATTGACTTAAAAGTACACCTGCTGCATTTGTTACAGTGATTTCGAGAAGAAGCAAAATGTGACCTAATCCATTTAAAGGCATCATGCTTCTCTAGAGGTTTCGCTTTAGTTTCTAAATCAGCTAATGACTCTGGAATATCAATTTGACCTCCATGGAAAATATTTCTTTCTCCCCTCCTCCAGGAGCACCTATTAGCTAATGTGCACAGCAGGGCACTTAGGAATGTGATGTTAATAAGACCTAGGTTCTATTGATTGCTGAAGGAGTATATGTGCATACAGGTCACTGAAATAATGTAGCTATACCACAGGCCGCCACTAATGCATCCGAAGCATTTTATTGCGAGCAAAATCTTTAGGGTAACAGAAATCGTTATTTTGCAGTTGCAGTACTTTGAGGTAAAGTATGATATAAAAATAATACTCATATTTTGCAACAAGACAAATAAATGTGTTTAAGACAAAGTTAAACTGAAATCCAGCCATTGCTCTCTCGGCAGAACAGACCCAAAGATCAGATCCAGCTTTGAAATGAGTATGCGATACAGACATATAAGGAAACCATTCAAGCACTGCATGAAAAAGCTGAACTTATGGAAGCTGAACACAATGTTCATTAGCTAACCAAGAGCGATTCATGCCATTATAGTACGCTGTCAGAGACATAATTAACACATAATGATAATCCAATGCGCTAAAATGCAATCTATTAGCATTCCCCTTTGTCTGCCTTTACCACCGCCCGCGTCCGGATCCATATCAGAGGCATTAACTGAGCAGAAATGTGCGCTACTCACTCAGGTTGCTGCAGTGGAATTAAAAGAGCAGAAGATGGACCACTTTAAATGATGCTGCTTCTTGCCATGTCACCACCGTTGAGCCGCTTCTTCTTCTTCTCCTCTCCGCTCTCGTCGTGGAGGCAAATAGGAGAGCCGAAGACGTGACAGGACTGCAATGTCTCAGAAAGGTTTGCTTTAGGATGCAGGTCCGCTCCCCTGACGAGCGCTCAACAGTGAAGACAGCGAAGGCTGCAGTTCAGCACCACTGTGAGGACTGATGATGAGCGAGATCTTAGTACATTTAGGTTAGAAACAGTAAGAAAAACTAAACCGCTTCAAGTATGCAAGTTGCCATTGAAATAAATCACAGGATGGCGCTGCCTCGGACTTCGGTTTCCAAGTAAAATATATTGCACCGAGCGCGCACGCCCGCAGCCCTGCTTTGAAACGCTCCAAATATGCGCGTCGAGATGATGAGAATAACATGAACGCAGCAGCCGGTGCGCAACACACCGTTTCAGGTTTAGCGGGGCTTTTTAACGCGCTTTTAATGCGTTACGCTCGCTCTCCTGAGACATGTTTGTTGGATTTGCGTTGATTTGCGAAAGAAAGTAGTTGAGATTGTTTGTACCCGTAATGCGGGTAACGCGGGTTATTTACTTTGTTGTGTCACAACATTCTTGTATTATTAAATAATACTGTAACTGTTCCCAGAGCGACGAGGCTCCTTGGGTTACTTATTCATCATCCTTCACGGTATTAGGGCCCTAACAATTTAATGAAACCTTATTTTGGTTACCATGGAAACATAGTGCCATCTGCTATTGCACAACAATGTGATGCTTCATACATGGGCGTGTTGCTTATTTTGGAACTGAGAAGGAACTATGTTGACTTGATGCCCACTTTTGCTGATTTCTCATATGGCTGATTAATTATCTTATAAATCACCAGTTAATTACTTCATAATGAGTTTGTCATTTGACAGTGATATGCATAGAAAAGTAAATGCGATTTCTCATCCAATCATTTTGGTTTATTGTGGAACACACCATCCTGCATGCTTCAATCACTATGTTTTATGCATTAATGTCCAAATTGCTAAATTCTTCACATATATCCAAAGTAATATTCTGAACACACAAGCATATCGACTTTACTTTTCCCTTTATTGTGAATTTCCCACAGGTAACAGAGAATCTGAGCTAAAGCTAGTTAATACTCTGTCTCAGTAGCTCTCTGTGCCTTTGAGCATTAAAGCATTTTCCTGAAGATCCTTAAAAAAAAAAATCTTTAATGCCGTCACACAGATCAGCGCTACAGATCTGAACATGTTCCAGTGAATTAGCTTGCGACAGCAGCTTCCCTTCTCTTCTAAAGCCTGTTAAAGGTGATTAAAGCAGTGTTTCTCCATCAAATTGCTGCGAGAGTATTTACCAGAGCCCTTTGAAGAGAAAAAAGCTGGAAAAATACAAACAAACAAATCATTAGGAATTCTGGGGTTGAAATTATGAAGCTCTATGTGACTTTATTCGCTGCATGTGGTGCTGGACATCCATTTTTCTGCAGCCATCACATAGCGAGGAGGAAGAAAGGACCATGATTGACAAGATAGTAATGGGGTCCAGAAACCCGACCGTCTCTGAAAACTAATGCCAGATTATGACCTAAAGCATATTTCAACCGCCTTCAAAGAAACAATTCAATCTCCCTTCCATAATAGTATAATAGCCATGCTATGCTTTTCACACACTGATCAATTTAAGCAAGTAATTGTGTGTAATTAATATTATTACAAAAGATTAGCTTTGTTTGAAGAATGATTATATTAAGGATTTACATGATTTTCACCACCTTTGACTAATTAACAAATCACTTCAAGCACTCTCATTCAATTATAAATCCCCCTCACATGAAACCAACAAAGACTGCTTGACAAACCAACTGTCTCAATTTGCAACAACAGAAGAGACAAAATTAGAGGTGCAATTTTTCCTGAAAAAAAAATCATGAGATGTAATCTGGTGGTCAGGCCATTTGAAGCTCATTTAGCCTGAAGCTGGTTATTAATTATCCAGAAGATGAAGGGCGTCGCTGCCACTGAGGTGCTGGAGAGGGGGTATCTGGAGCCACAGGTGCTGTTACTATTTAGTTAGGCGCACCTCATGGATACCACAGAGCAATGACCCCTCTCCTCACACACATGGACCTCCACCAAGGACGGCCGGCCTTGAGCAATAACCAGTGTTAAGCTAATTAAACTACCCTCCCATTTTAATTAGGATATAAATCAGTTGCCATGGGAACCTGTCCTTTGGATTCCCCATGTAAACTCCTGATGGATTAAGTGCAGTGGATGAAGGGTGCTATTTTAGAAGCCCTTTTAATGCATGCAGCAGTCCGCACAGACAGGCACTAACACATAAATGCTAAAAATATGCATTTGAGTTGTTTTTTATATTACAATATAAACAAATAATTGTTGTAATACAAAAATCATATTTCCCATTACAAAACAATCAGCCTAGCAACAAGACAAACACTGGAGCAATGTTACAGTAATATTAACACATTAATACTAATGTGCTCTGAAAAAACTAGCACTGGTTGAGTTACCAGGTATACAGTGTTGCCATGTATGCAAATAGTAGGAAATAACTAACTCTGAATGGTGTGACTGAATCTTATGTTAAATCATGTTTTCATAAAACCATTCAAGGCCATTCAATAGGGAGGCTGTAAGTAAAGTGGAACACAATAACTTAAGCATATAATATGTGTGACACTTAAGCACATATAAGTGTCACATAAATGACACTTATATAGCCATAAAACATATTTTAATAATCAAATAATCAAAAATCTTTCCACTTTACATGTCATTCTAAATATTGCACAGTTGTTATTTGGTGTTAGCTATATTAATCATTTTGAACAAGCTATCCTTAACATAAATAAATGTTTGCACAAAGACTTTTTCAGTGTCTCGTTTGCCTGTTCGAGTGCTCTTCTGGACTAGCATTTCCTTGTCAAAAGCATCTTGTTAAAAATTGAAACGCACCAGACCTAAACTCAGAATGTCGTGACACAGCATTTCGCAAAACAGGAGTAGTGCTCCAAGGGAAATCACCTCTTATCATGTGAAGCATCATACTTGAGATGCTAAAAGATTCCATCAAAGCAGCCTCACTAAATGAAGCAGAAAATATGCCACGACGAGAGCTCCCCCTACTGACGGAGAGAGTCGCAGTCAGCCACTGCTAAACACTGCAAGCGTGTTCACGCATGTAATACCCACACAGGATTATACTGAGAATCCAATGATTATGATTATCTCCACTTGAGAGCTTTCCAATTGTAAAATATAGAAACAATTAACCAGAATTAAATTACTAAACACAGATTACCTGTTCTAAACATCAGCAAATAAGAACCTTGCAAGAAAACCGTCTATTTCTTTCATCCACGGCAGAACTCATTAAACACATCACATAAGACTCAAGCACGGTCTCATCCACAGCGGACTGAAAACACTGTGTTAACCTACTCTTGACACTTGATAGTCTTATAATGATAGTTCAGCATACTAGTATACTGTTCCACATCTGGTTGTCATGGATGCAGTATTTATCAGTCTCCTTTCACAGGGTATCTGTTGGTAATTAAATGGAAATGAATAAAGGTTCAAAAGAAGACTTAAGCTGTGCCTGTGCGTATCAGTTTACTGAATGTTCAATATAGACTGGTCAGCAATCTAAGATATAGTGAAGCCAATTAAAATAAATAGCCTATTTCTAAACTACTAAATAGGTAGAAATATGTTTGAATGCAACTGATGCATTTAATCACACTTCCTGAAATTAGCTGCTAGAGATTCTTTATGATTCTTTACTGTTATAAAAAATCTCATTTTGATTTACATTAGACGCTTTTCATCAGAATTTCTTACTTTTTGGCCATACAAAATAACAACATAGGGCGAAATTGCTTATTTCTGTGTGAGCTCCATATGATACAAAACAAAATCTAAAAAAATGTTTTATATATGCAGACTTTTTTCTCTGAAGGTACAATACATTTACAAAATATAAAAATAAAAATAAAAAAATCTGGTTATTTTGCGTGTAAAACTTTACAGGGTTAACAATGGCTTTGACAAATATGTTGGTATGGTATATGGTAGTATCTTAAGACACATTATCATTACAGCTCTTCTAAATGTCATATGAAGTCATAAATGTGTTTGAGTGGTTGGTTTTTTTACTTTTTTAATCAAAATATAAGGTTAAAATGTATGTATATTAATAAGGGGAGGTGTATATTTAAGTTGCCATGAAAGCATCTTCAGTTATATACTTTGTAAATGTCTTACCAATCCTGTACATCATTTTCTTCAGTTCAGGATGATATATCTTGGACCAAATCTAAAATCGCTATCAATGTACGCACGCTTATATGTAACTCTTAAATAAAAGCGTAGCCTAATTGATTTAAGGACGACTGGATTATAGTCATCTTTTACTAAAAGGCAGACAGGTAATATAGATATGATGTTATTACACAGTTTTGCCGCTAATTTAGTAAACGGTCCACAACATAAATTTACGAATTGCTGAGACAGATAAAACAGCATCATGTATCTATTCACCTTAGCAAGGATGTTGGCCAATCAGAGAGTCGCGTTTTGATCTTTGACGAATCACAACTCTTCTTGTTGCATAGACGCAACCTACCAGTGACAGGCTGAGTGCTGTAAGGTTAGGCTGAGTGCTGTAAGGTTCGGCTGAGTTCTGTAAAGTTCGGCTGAGCCATCATCGGGATAGCAGGTATGAGACTGCGATGAAACTTTGTGAAATAACGTGAGGGACTGATCGCATATCGTTTTAGATAAATTAGCTAATCCCGTTTGTTAATCATAGCAAGCGATTCAGACGTTTTCTGTTTATATTAAATTGTGTCATTATGTAGCAGATTAGCTTCATTGTAGCACAGCGGTGATAATACAAATGTATATTGTCAAAATATGTTTCTGAAGTTAAAGTATTCCCTCATTAAAAGCCAGATCAGACTCATTTTATCATTCAAGATAGATTACATAATGTATTTATTTTGATGCTCACCCTGTTTCTGAATAGTTATCGTTTCTTTTAGACTGACAAAGTCAGCATTGCTCTGTTCAAGGCTGCGCGTGTTTTGTAGCAGGGTCATAACCCTCCTCGTTCACCTCAGCTCCAGTGCTAAAGCAGCATCATTGCTCAAGATGCCCCAGACAAACAAGTTCAAAAGTGCTGCAGCCAGCAGTGCTGCTCAGTCTGCTGGTCCAGACCGGGGAGAAGCACTCAGAGACCCCAACGCACCTCCAGGGGACAGTGGTGGAGATCAAAACCAAGGAGACCCTCAAATTATTAAATCTCCAAGTGACCCCAAACAATACAGGTACGGATTTTAAATTGTGATAACTAGTTTCTCTTGGTCAGCATCTGTCTCATCTCTCTTAAAGTAACAAGTGAATCCTTTTAAAAGATCATTTTACATTATGAACAATACAGTATGTTGGCACTTAAGGACAGGGAGTTAACAGAAATATGAGATCACACAAGTAAAACACAAGCTCTGGTTGCATCTCTTGAGTGTGTAACACAACACTGCGTGCTGATGACTAAACCAGCTAACAGATTTTTTTTCTCTTTTTATCCAGATACGTTGAGCTGAGCAACGGACTGAGGGCTCTCCTGATCTCTGATCTGAGTGGTTTAGATGGGAAAGCTGAAGATGAGGATGATGAAGATTCAGAAGAGGAGGAGGAGGAAGAAGAGGAGAGAGAGGAAGAGGAGGGAGACTCAGGGGAGGGAACAGAAGAGGAATCTGAAGAAGGAGGGGACAGTCAAGATAGCGACTTTGAGGAGCTTGATGAGGACAATGACAGGAAGAAGAAAAAGGGATCTGAAAAACAGGTTTGTATTTTGTTGTCTAGGGATTCAGACTCTGATACTGGCTGCAAGTTATTTTTGGTCAAACCTGTATATTAAAGTCAGCATGAAAGAAAAATCTCACTTATCCATGTTTTTTTTTTTTTTACCACCTCATCTTTTTTTTTCTTTTCTTTTTTTAAACCATCATGAAACTTCCAGTGAAATGATTTCTTCAATAATTCAGTCTTCTTAAACACAGCCCCTTTCTTACAATCGACTGAAACTCTCATTCAGCTCGACTTCCATCCAGACAACAACTGATGGATAGAACCAAATTCCCATTGCACTTGCATTTTTTTTTTCTTTTTTTAATTATGTTTCATTTGAATCTGTCACTACTTCCATTTCATTGTGACTTGAGGGATACATGATATATCAGCTGATATTACAGATTTTTGTGTGTGTCTGTGTATTAATTTATCCTTATCAGCATTGGATATTTCATTATGGAATTTTTTTACATTTTAATTTAATGGCATTGTTAAATGTAATATTTAGCAAATCTCCATTTCTTATTACTGTACATTATAATGTTTTGATGCCTAATTTCACTTTTGTTTAGCATTTAAGTGACTGATCTTAGTTTGTAGTGTTTTTCTTTTATATATATTTAGATAGTAGAAGTAATTTAAAACTATATTATCAGTTATGAACCATAACATGAAAATAAATTGACCATTACATAAAATATCAGCTTAAGTGTGTATTTCAGTATTTGTATTTCAGTGCAGTTTAATAACTTTTTTTCTGAAATTAGTCTGCGGCAGCCCTTTGTATTGGCGTAGGGAGTTTCAGTGACCCTAATGACCTACCTGGCCTTGCACACTTTCTGGAACACAGTAAGGCACACCTGCAGTTGTTTTGCCATTACTGTATTCAATAATGCTTTATTCTCAATGTAATGTTTAACTCAAACTTATCTTTCTACTTCCCAGTGGTGTTCATGGGCAGCGAAAAGTTCCCGTCTGAAAATGGCTTTGATGCATTTCTTAAAAAGCATGGCGGCAGTGACAATGCTTCCACTGATTGTGAGAGAACCATTTTCCAATTTGACGTCCAGAGAAAACGCTTCAAAGAAGCCCTTGACAGGTGAAGCAGCTTTAAAAGATATGCTCTTATCACATCACCTCTTATCCTGATGGCCTCTTTGTCTTTTTTTTTTTCTCAGAAAGTCAGAATACTTTACACAATCCTATTGAGTATTTTCTAATCAAAAGTATAAAATAAAAGCAAATACATTTATTTATGTTTTAACCTTTGGTTGCACATAACCTTTAAAATAATGTGATTTTCATTTTTATGCTATCTCAGATGGGCTCAGTTTTTCATCTGTCCTCTTATGATTGAAGACGCTATTGACCGAGAGGTTGAAGCTGTGGACAGTGGTGAGTAAAGCATTTATATTATAGATTAAAAATATTCTTGATAGCTCAACCATGCTGTTTAACAGCCTGATGTTTTTTGTTTGCTACAGAATATCAGCTTGCTAAGCCTTCAGACTCTCACCGTAAGGAAATGCTCTTTGGCAGCCTAGCAAAGCCCAACCATCCCATGAGCAAGTTCTGCTGGGGTAAGTCAAAGTGTCGAAAGCTGCTTTAGAGCAGCTCCTTCTGGGTTTAAAGTTGTTGTTTTTTTGATGGTCTTGTGATTGTATTTAAGGAAATGCACAGACCCTAAAGACTGAGCCCAAGGAAAAGAATATCAATGTTTACAAGCGGCTCCGTGAGTTCTGGAAGAGATACTACTCTGCCCACTATATGACCTTAGCTGTGCAGTCTAAAGGTAGGTACTGTATGCAGGACTTAACTTGGATATGGAATTTCTAATAGAACACGATCCTAAAATCTCTTCTACTCTTACCTTCATAGAGAGTCTTGACACCCTTGAGGAATGGGTTAGAGAAATCTTCAGTCAAGTACCCAACAAGTAAGCTCAACCAAAGCCCTTTTTGAATATCTGTAAAATGTGATAATACTAATGTGTTTAAAGAGTTTCTCAATGCCTTTCAGCGGACAACCAAAACCTGATTTTTCAGACCAGTTGAGTCCCTTTGAAACACCTGCCTTCAATAAACTTTACCGAGGTATCCCGTAGAGCTTAATGCTCAAATGAGGTTTAACAAAACTCTAAAACTCAGTATTAATGTTTTGTTTGTTGTTTGTTGCAGTGGTGCCTGTTAGAAAAGTACATGCCCTCACCATCACATGGGCTCTACCCCCTCAAGAGAAGCACTACAGGTAAACCAGTCATGATGGCGCTCTGTGTGGCCTTTTTTTATTTTATTTTATCCACAGTAAGGTTCAGTCATCAGTCGTTTTTATTAACATTCATTCATAAAATCAAAAGTGCTGTTAAAAACAGAATAAAATTCAAAATTGGAGTTTTGTTTTTCTAAGTCTGTGTTAGCTTTGAGGGCTTCTACAGTATATCCACATCTTTATATCCACAAAACTACACTCAAAAAGCCATTTCACTGGGACTTTACATATTGATTTTGTTGGTCTGTATTGGAATGCCAATATTATTTCTCAAATAATATGATGGTTAACCAAAGCTCTTTATGTTGGTCCTCAGGGTAAAGCCTCTGCATTACATCGCTTGGCTGATTGGTCATGAGGGAACTGGAAGTATCCTGTCCATGCTTAGGAGGAAGTAAGTCCTTTCTCTCATGATTTGTTTTTTAATGAATGACAAAGGTGGTTCTGCTTTTATTGCAACTCTACGTGTACCTTAGCTAGTGCATAATTTTTCCACTAACCCCAAAAACTGTGAAACTGAATCTCTTTCTCTCCGTGTAGGTGCTGGGCTCTGGCTTTGTTTGGAGGAAACAGTGAAACTGGTTTTGATCAGAACACCACCTATTCAATTTTTAGTATCTCCATCACACTGACTGATGAGGGCTTCCAGAATTTCTATGAGGTTTGCAAGGGTCACCAGTCTAGACATTGCATTGTTTTACATTTCTATGATCCTACACTACTCGTGCATGTCAAAATTACGCACTATAGTTACAAACATACTTAAGATATAATATTGTTTTCACACTTAATGTTATTATAGAAATATGGGGGGAAGCTGAGAAACTAACAGCTTTGCTAGATGTGTGTAAAATAGGATTACAAAACCTCTGAGGCACAAACACACCCGTTTTTCATCCTAAATTATAACAAGCACGATTGCTGTAAAGTTTACTCCGACTTAAAGTGAATACATCCATGGTAATTTGAATGGTTTTCTTCATTCAGGTTGCTCATTTGGTCTTCCAGTACTTGAAAATGCTTCAGACTCTTGGGCCCCAACAGAGGTAGGCCCTTTACGTGAAGTGTTTTTTGAGTAGCATCTTTGCAGAACTTTTAAACACACTACATTGAATAATGTAGCTTGAAAGATATCACAAAAAACTTTGCTTATATTTGGCAGAATATATGAAGAAATTCAAAAGATTGAGGCCAATGAATTCCACTATCAGGAGCAGGTAAGGTTATTTGTTAGCCTATGAGCGCTTAGCTGTTTCTCACCAACAATAGAGTATTTTTGTATTTCTGGCTATACGAAGCAATTTAAAAAGAGATGGATATGAGTATTCGTTTGTAGACTCTGTACTTACATTGTTGCTTTTACAGACTGATCCTATTGAGTATGTGGAGGACATCTGTGAAAACATGCAGCTGTTCCCAAAAGAAGACTTCTTAACAGGAGACCAGCTAATGTTTGAGTTCAAACCGGAGGTAGTTGCCCAAAACATGCAGCACTTATTTTGATTTATTACAAGTTTTGAAAAATATGGTTACATATTTGTGCTAATTCAGCATGCCAAGTGAAAGAAAACACAGTAATTGTGATCTTTTATTTCTCTCTCTTAGGTCATCTCAGCTGCACTGAACCTCCTCACACCAGAGAAGGCCAACTTGCTCCTTTTGTCCCCCGAGCACGAAGGCCAGTGCCCACTCAGGGAAAAGTGGTTTGGAACCCAGTACTGTATAGAGGGTTTGTACAAGTTTTTTTTTAACTCCATATTTTCAGTTCGGTTAAAAATAAAACATTCAGAATCAGAATTTAAAGATTGGTGTCTCAGAATCTGTGTCTGTATTAGATTAGTCTGGAAGTCAGAAGCCAGTGCGGATTTACTCATTTTAATAAGCTTTTCACAAGGGTTTCAATCACAGAATTATACATATTTAATAAACTCATACACTCATAAACTCAAAAAAAAAAGCAGCAGTGATGCCAGTTTGAAGTGGAGAATGTGCTCTAGCTTATCAATATGAGTCGGTGTAGCCACTACAGCTGTAGAAGAATATCTGATGCCAAAATTAAGAAGTACCTTGGTTGTGTGGGAGTATTTTGGTTTTGAACATGATAACGACAGGAAATGACAGCTGATAATATTAATATACTAGTAGATTGTGGGTGGTTACTCAAAATGGAAATAAATCTTAAGTCCAGGCACAAAAAGCTGTTTCTGCCAATTGCTTACTTAAAAAATTGGTTATTTCTTACTTGAGAAGTTGAGAATTTTGAAATGCTTTTTCGCATTTTCTTGTTATTTCATGGTTTCAAATTTACTTGAAATTTATTCTTAATTAATCTTAGGTTTATCAAATTATGCAAGAAATAGCATTACACATTTTTCCTCTAGATTGTCCAGTTCTGGAGACACAAGCACTTGTTTGAACCATGTTTTTTTTCCTTACAGACATACAGCAGAACTGGAGAGAGCTTTGGGCAGGAGATTTTGATTTAAACCCAAGCCTTCACCTGCCTGCTGAAAATAAGTTCATAGGTGGGTGACTTCTTCAGTTGACGTCTTTTAATGTTGTTGCTATGTACTGTATCTCTAGCCTGTTTCAAAACCGTTTGCAATTGTTCTTGTGTCTCTTTTCACCTCCAGCCACCGATTTCGCCCTCAAAACCTCTGACTGTCCGGACACAGAGTACCCTGTCAGAATAATGAACAATGACAGAGGGTGTTTGTGGTATAAGAAGGACAACAAGTTCAAGATCCCCAAAGGTGTCATTGTGCTTGTCTCTACACTTAATATATCATGTCTCCGATGTCCAATAGCAAAATAGATTGAGTGGGAAGTCCGAAAAGTCTCCTGCTCAATTACCCAGCTCACACTTACGTTTTCTCTCTCTTCCTACAGCGTACGTGCGGTTCCACCTCATATCACCTGTGGTTCAGAAGTCTCCAAAAAAGTAAGCTGAAGATCGTGTGAAAACGTACAGTCATTCGAGCAGATCTTGTAAATGCTGTAGCCATGGAAACCCCATCTAGCCATTAGTGTATCTGCTCAGGTCTCAGGAATCACTATCTCTAGTTTCTGTTCTTGTTCATCATCCATTTACCTTTCCATCTGACCTTCTCTTTTTGTTCTCTCTTCTCACCTCCACTTAGCCTGGTGCTTTTTGACCTGTTTGTGAATATCCTGGTGCATAACTTGGCGGAGCCGGCCTACGAGGCTGATGTGGCCCAGCTAGAATATAAATTGGTTGCAGGGGAGCATGGTCTTGTCATCAAGGTTAAGGGGTTCAATCACAAACTACCGGTAATTAACACGCACAAATCAGATTATATGAAGAAATTGGTGTCATTTATTTTTTTAATTGCTGATATTTTTTGCAGTTGCTGTTCAACCTGATTGTGGATTATCTCACTGATTTCTCCGCTGCTCCTGATGTATTCAGCATGTTTGCAGAGCAGCTGAAGAAAACCTACTTTAACATCCTCATCAAGCCTGAGAAGCTTGGAAAGTGTGTTTCCTTTACGTTTGCCTTTACTGCACTTACGCTTTATATATGCCTGTAGCCCCGCCCATAATTAGCAACATCATACACAAGCACTCTTATCAATCTATTTATTTATTTATTTATTTATTTATTTTTAGAGTCAATTTTTAGAGTGTTTTTACACTGTCAGTATATAGTTTGCAATTCGAGCACGTAACACATTTGTTTCTTGCAATTGTAGTTTTGTATAAATACATTTATACTTTAAAACATCTGTGTAAATACAAGTATATACACTACTGTTCATATGTTTGGGGTCAGTAAGATTTTTTAAAAATGTTTTTAAAAGACGTCTTTGCTCACCAAGGCTGCATTTATTAAAAATACAGAAAAGACTTTGTGAATATTATGATGATAATATACTAATATTAATATTATGAAATATTAGTACAATTTAAAAGAACTGTTTCATATTTTAATGTGCTTAAAAATGTATTCCTGTAATTGCAAAGATGAATTTCCAGGAGTCATTACTCCAGTCTTCAGTGTCACATGATCCTTCAGAAATCATTCTGAAATGCTGATTTGGTGCTCAAGAAACAGCTGCTGCTAAATGTTTTATGTCGTAATTGTGAATATTTAAACTTTTGTTCTTCATCCTTGCTGAATAAAAGTATAAATTAAATTTAAAAAAAAAAAAGAAAAACTTACTGACCTCAAACTTTTGATTGGTAGCATATGGCACATTGATCCAGTTTCTTCAGCGATGTAGTGTCAAAACTGCACTAGAATAGGCAAAATGAAGCATAATATAATTGGCTTGGAACACCATGATGGGTCCCTCCTCAACCCCCGCAGTCCCATATGCCAGTGTCTATATAGCCGTTTCTATATATATCTGTTCATTAAAAAAAATACATGATCTTCCACCTATAGTCTTTGCTTCCACTTATCGCTCTGTCTGTCCATATGTGTCTCCTTAGAGACGTGAGGCTTCTGATTCTAGAGCACTCTCGCTGGTCGACCATTCAGAAGTACCAGGCTGTGCTGGATGGGCTCAGTGTGGATGAGCTCATGGGGTTTGTGAGCAGCTTCAAGTCAGAGCTATATGCTGAAGGATTAGTGCAGGGAAACTTCACAAGCACTGTGAGTTTTCACAAGTTTTATACGTACACTGCATGTATTTGTTTTTCAAGGAACATTCTAGGTTCAAAATATCCCACAAATGCTGCTGATAGAGCTTACTGTGTATTTGATGTATACTTAGAATATTATAAAATTATGTAATACTTGTATAAGTAAAAAGCTTTAATTTCAGTATGTATAACTGCAGTTGTTCTATTATGAAACAAAGATCTTGTGATTTTTTTTTTTCTTTTAACCTGTAGGAATCCATGGGATTTTTGCAGTATGTTACAGAGTAAGCATTTTTTTCACCAGTTTATTTTGTATAACACTACCACAAGTTTTTAAAAATAGAAGCAGATAGCATTTTTTTTTTCCACTTTCAGCAAATTGCAATTCAAGAAGCTGTCAGTAGAGGTCCCTGTTCTCTTCAGAGTGGTAGAGCTTCCTCAGAAACATCATCTCTGCAAAGTGAAGTCTCTCAACAAGGGAGATGCAAATTCTGAAGTTACTGTGTATTACCAGGTAAAACTTCTTAATTGGTTTGCATTAGCAAAATAGACAAGACATATAGGCATATTTACATTTTATATAAAGTCATATTCCTAAAATAGCAGTGATTGCCTCTAATACCTGCCTCTGTCTTTTGGTAGTCCGGTCCTAAGAACCTGCGTGAGCACACTCTTATGGAGCTACTAGTGGTGAGTATGACTCAGTTTTGGTTGCTGACTACATAATGAAGGGTATCGCTTACAGTCAACGTTACTGTAACTTTATGTATGTATAAAAAGTATAAGAACAGCTGCCCCAGGGTTTTTTAAGCAATAAAGTCAGTCCCTCTTGCCAGATTCAAAAGAAGTTCTCAGTTATTGCTCTCTAGGGCGCTGAGCACACACATCTGCATGGCCATAAGCTCAACTCATCCACTTTACTTTATACTGAAGACTGACTTTGGATGCTGTCCAGTTCTCTGTCTTTCTCAGCAGTTACTTTAAAACACTCTGAAAGGTTGAGCTGGCTTGCATTGTAAAGTGTAATGTGCTGTTCTAAAGGTCCAACGATTTATTTATTTTTTCCGATGAATCGCTGCTGATAACAGAGGTTCGGAACTACAAATGTCTATAACCGGTATTGTCTATTCTTTTTTTTTTTAAGTTGGGATTTTAGTTTGCATATTAAACTATAGATTCACTAAAGTAAAACTAAAAAACATTAAATATACCAATTTTAAAAACTATTGGCTAATTATTTTAAAATTCTTACCTCTCCGCACCTTATATCAGCTAAATCCAATATCAGACTTTTGTGCAATTCTTTTGTGCAATGACTACAGACTAAAGCATGTTCCCATATGGGCAGCATTACATGAACTGTTTTTATCAAATCATGTTTTATCATTGTGGCTGCTGTTGTAGATGCACATGGAGGAGCCATGCTTTGACTTCCTCCGAACCAAAGAGACGCTGGGGTAAGTCTGTGGCGCAGAGAAGACATTAAGACATTATCTTGCTACAGTTGCTGGTTTTAATTAGTTGCACTCCATCTGTTTTCACAGATATCATGTCTACCCAACCTGTAGAAACACATCAGGTGTCCTTGGATTCTCAGTCACAGTGGAGACTCAGGCCACCAAGTTCAAGTGAGTTCTTACTGTGCTTTTTGGTTGCAGTTCACTGCTGCATCAGAATGATCTGATTTATGTGCTGCAGCTGCTGCCTCTTGACTTCAAAATCATAATTAACCTTTATCTCCACCTCTATCTCGACTAAATTGCAGTGTTACTTTACACTGATTGGCTGTCTTTATTATTTCTGAAGTGAAATACAGCCTACACCGAATGTTAACAATACATCCACGTACTTACAACATGCATAACAGTTTATTTCTTCATAAAAGTCTATCTTATAAAATGTTGTGTTAATATATCAGGTTTACCACAGTAATAAATATAAGGTAATTGTGATTTTCCACGAGTCATATAAATGAAAAAAAGGCTTATAATGTCATGGAAATTAATAGAGTTGAAATTTTTAATAAGTTATTTTTGTTCTAAAGTATTTCTTTAGGTAGAAAAAAAAATATGAGGTTTCTATTATATGGTTTTTCAAAATCTTCACAAACAACTGGGAAAGTTGAACTATTGTTAAAAAGTTTGGGGTCAGTAAGTTTATTTTTCTGAAAGAAATTATTAGGATCTTGAAAAGAGTATAGCAGTTTCCACAAATATTAAGCAGCACAACTGTTTTCAACATTAGTAATAATATTAAGAAATATATCGGGAGATCATGTGACACTGAATACTGGAGTAATGGCTGATGAAAATTCAGCTTCACATAAATTCACAAACTCTTTTTCTCTTTTCCTTTCTGGGCTCATTTTCTGCATTCTAGCACTGAGCTGGTGGAGACAAAGATTGAGGAGTTTCTGGTGAGCTTTGAAGAGAAGATGAACAGCTTGAGTGATGAGGCTTTTAAGACACAGGTGACTGCTCTCATCAAGCTGAAGGGTTGCGAAGACACCCATCTCGGTGAGGAGGTGGACAGGAACTGGACAGAGGTGGTCACGCAGCAATACGTCTTCGACAGACTCAGCCGAGAGGTGAGAAGCCCTGTTGCACATGGACAAAGTCTGACAGTTCACCAATGTGTTAATGATGAATTGTGGGAATACGCTTGGACATTGTCATATTTTTCTGCTTGTACAACAGATTGATGCACTGAAACTCATGACCAAGGCTGAACTCGTGAGCTGGTTCATGGAACACCGGCGTGAAGGCAACAGGAAGCTCAGTGTACATGTAAGTTTACCGGCACAGCACTCTCTTCAGATTCATCTCTGCATTGAGTTTAATTACAAGAAGCTGCTTTATTAAAAGCATGCTTTTTTTTTGTCTCAATTTTCTTCAGTTAATTCCCCTTAATATATATTGCTCCAGTCTCTGCTAACAAAAATCTGGCATCTTTCTCCATTTGTATTATTTTTTTTTTTAAATGCATACTTTGTTTATATATATATATACACACACACAGTGGGGCAAAAAAGTATTTAGTCAGCCACCAATTGTGCAAGTTCTCCCACTTAAAAAGATGAGAGGCCTGTAATTTTCATCATAGGTATACCTCAACTATGAGAGACAAAATAAGAAAAAAAAAAACAAATTCCAGAAAAATCACATTGTAGGATTTTTAAAGAATTTATTTGCAAATTATGGTGGAAAATAACTATTTGGTCAATAACAAAATTTCATCTCAATACTTTGTTATATACCCTTTGTTGGCAATGACAGAGGTCAAACGTTTTCTGTAAGTCTTCACAAGGTTTTCACACACTGTTGCTGGTATTTTGGCCCATTCCTCCATGCAGATCTCCTCTAGAGCAGTAATGTTTTGGGGCTGTCGCTGGGCAACACGGACTTTCAACTCCCTCCAAAGATTTTCGATGGGGTTGAGATCTGGAGACTGGCTAGGCCACTCCAGGGCCTTGAAATGCTTCTTACGAAGCCACTCCTTCGTTGCCCGGGCGGTGTGTTTGGGATCATTGTCATGCTGAAAGACCCAGCCACGTTTCATCTTCAATGCCCTTGCTGATGGAAGGAGGTTGTCACTCAAAATCTCACGATACATGGCCCCATTCATTCTTTCGTTTACACGGATCAGTCGTCCTGGTCCCTTTGCAGAAAAACAGCCCCAAAGCATGACGTTTCCACCCCCATGCTTCACAGTAGGTATGGTGTTCTTTGGATGCAACTCAGCATTCTTTCTCCTCCAAACACGACAAGTTGAGTTTTTACCAAAAAGTTCTATTTTGGTTTTAACCTTTAAATGAACTAAAAAAAAAAAAGTGAAAGTGGGGGAAAATCATATTAGGAAATAAATATTTTTCTCTAGTACACAATGGCCACAATTATTGGTACCTCTAGAAATTCTTATGTTTAAAATATCTAATATGAAGTATATTCCCATTCATATTCGTATTTTTTATCATACCAGGGTGACTAGGAACATGAAGTTGTCCACCCTTGGCTTCCTGTTTCACAGGATTATAAATATGAGGAACACAAAGGCCAAATTCCTTTAATCATTGATCACAAGGAGTAAAACCAAAGAATATATTTCTGATGTGCAGCAAAGATTGTTGAACTTCACAAATTTAGTAACTGGCTGTAAGATAAGAGCTAAAGCATTAAAAATCCCCATTTCCCCCATCATGACAATAATTAAGAGGTTCCAATCAACTAAAGATATTACAAATCTGTCTGGAAGATGACGTGTGTCTGTATCGTCCTAATACACAGGGAGGAGGAGAGTTTGAGTGGCCAAAAACACTCAAAGGATCACAGCTTGAGAATTGCAGAGCTTAGTTGAATCTTGGGGTCAGAAAGCCTCCAAAAAAAAAAAAAAAACGGCCCATACATCACTCATCCAAAATTGGGCTCATCCAAAAACAAACTCCAGCATATTCAATTCAATTCAATTCAAGCTTATTTGTATAGCGCTTTTCACAATACAAATAGTTACAAAGCAGCTTTTACAGGAAATTAAGTTTCTACAATATATTTATATATTGTAGAAACTTAATATATTTAACTTATGGCAAAACTTGGTAGTTCTGTATGTTGTCTGAGGGTTGGCATCATCTGAGGTCCTCTGAGGGGTTGGCATCATCTCTTCTCAGGTGTTTGGTCATCTCAGATCATTTAAGTGTTGGGTCCAGACTGAAGTTTGTGTAATTCCTAGTTACCACGGGATGTTAATCCCGCAGCAGAAACAGAGAAATAAATAGAGACATAATTAGCATAGCTGCTGTTCCAACCAAGCAAAAATGGTTGGAACCATTTTCAACCATATTGCAACCATATTCAGTTGTCAGACATGACTGGAACTTCAAATAGCACTGACTTCTATGGTTAGATGAAACTAAAAAAAAGAGAGCTTTTTAGCAGCAAACACTCAAGATGGGTTTGGTGCACACAGGGATAAAAAAAAAGTACCCCATGTGTACAATGAAATATACTGCTGTATCTTTAATGTTGTGGGCCTATTTTTCTGCCGGAGGTCCTGGACATCTTGTTTAGATACAATGGCATCATGGATTCAATTAAATACCAATATATAAAAATTTAAAACTGTCCATGCTAGAAATCTTATAGTGGGCCGTGGTTGGATCTTCTAACAGGACAATGATCCACAAACAAACATCAAAACCAAAACAAAAATGGGTCACTGAGAACAATACCAAGCTTCTGCCATGGCCGTCCCAGTCCTCTGACCTGAACACTTTAGAAAATGAGTAGGGTGAACTGAAGAGAAGAAGCACCAACATGGAGTTGTGAATCTGAAGGGTCTGGAGTGATTCTGGATGAAGGAATGGTCTCTGATCTCTTGTCAGATGTTCTCCAAACTTATCAGGCATTATAGGTGAAGATTCAGAGCTGTTATCTTGGCAAAAGGATGTTGCAAAGAGTATTGAATCAAAGGGTATGATTAATTGTGGCCAATGTGTATTAGAGAAAAACATTTATTTCATAATGAGATTTTTCTGCCATTTTAAATTCTTATTCTCCAATGAAAGGTTCGATTTTTGTAAATTTTTAAAATAAAAGATCAAAAGGATTAATGATAGATTTATTTTCACAGCCGCCTTTGATCATATTTACCATGGGTATGAATAATTTTAAGCACAACTGTATATGTGTGTGTGTGTGTGTGTGTGTGTGTATATATATATATATATATATATATATATATATATATAGGTGCATCTCAAAAAATCTGAATATCATGAAGTTTTTTTTTTGTAACTTAGCCTATTTAAAAAAAAAAGTTAAACTTTCATATATTCTAGATTCACTACACATAAAGTAAAACATTTCAAAAGTTTTTTTGTTTTCATTTTGATGATTAGCGCTTACAGCTTATGAAAGTCAAAAATCCAGTATCTCAAAATATTAGAATATTTCCTAAGATCAATCAAAAAAAGGATTTGCAAAACAGAAAAGTTCAAGTTATTTAAAGTATGTTCATTTATGCACTCAATACTTGGTCGGGGCTCCTTTAGCACAAACTCCAGCATCAGTGAGGTGTGGCATGGAAGCGATCAGCCTGTGGCGCTGCTGAGGCACTATTGAGCCTTCAGCTCATCTGTATTGTCGAATCAACTGTTTCTTATCTTTCTCTTGAAAATATCCCATAGATTCCATATGGGGTTCAGGTCAGGCATGTTGGCTGGCCAATCAAGCACAGTAATATCATGGTCAGCAAACCACTTGGAAGTGGTTTTGGCACTGTGGGCAGGTGCTAAAGTCCTGCTGGAAAAGGAAATCAGCATCTCTCACAGCTTGTCAGCAGATTGAAGCATAAAGTGCTCAAAAATCACCCGGTAGACGGGTGCATTGACTTTGGACTTGATAAAACACAATGGACCAACACCAGCAGACGTCACAGCACCCCATATCATCAGTGACTTCAGAAACTTCACACTGGACTTCAGGCAGCTTGGATTCTGTGCCTCTCCAGTCTTCCTCCAAACTCCAGACCTTGATTTCCAAATGAAGTGCAAAATTTACTTTTATCTGAAAAGAGGACTTTGGACCACTGAGCAGCAGTCCAGTTCTTTTTCTCTTTAGCCCAGGTAAGATGCTTCTGACGTTGTTTCTGTTTCAGAGGTGACTTGGTAGCCCTTTTCCTGAAGACGTCTGAACGTGGTGACTCTTGATCCACTGACTCCAGCTTCAGTCCACTCCTTGTGCAGCTCTCCCAAGTGTTTGAATTGGCTTTCTTGACAGTATTCTAAAGCTTGCAGTCATCCCTGTTGCTTGTCCAACTTTTCCTACCCAATTTCTTCCTTCCAGTCAACTTTGCATTTAATATGCTTTGATACAGCACTCTGTGAACAGCCACCCCTTTCAGTAATGACCTTCTGTGACTTGCCCTCTTTGTGGAGGGCATCAGTGATTGTCTTCTGGACCATTGCCAAGTCAGCCGTCTTCCCCATTATTGTGGTTTCAAAGAACAAGAGATACCCAGAACTTATACTGTAGGGATGGTCATTTAATGAAGCTCAAATGTAAATATTTTAATATTTTGAAATACTGGATTTTTGACTTTCATGAGCTGTAAGCTCTAATCATCAAAATTAAAACAAAAAAACTTTTGAAATGTTTTACTTTAAATGTAACGAATCTACAATATATGAAAGTTGCACTTTTTTAAATGTCGCAAAAAAAATGAACTTTTTGACGATATTCTAATTTTTTGAGATGCACGTGTGTGTGTGTGTGTGTGTGTGTGTGTGTGTGTGTGTGTGTGTGTGTGTGTGTGTGTGTATATCAATTTTCAGCATCATTACTCCAGTCTTCAGTGTCATATGATCCTTAAGAAATTATTCTAATATGCTGATTTGCTGTTCTTGGATTCTTTGAATGGAAAGATCCAAAGATCAGCATTTATCTGAAATAAAAAGCTTTTGTAACATTATACACTATACCATTCAAAAGCTTGGAGTCAGTATAATTTTTTTTATTATTTTTTTTTTAAGAAATTATAGAAATTAATATTTGTATTTAGCAAGGATGCTTTAAATCAGGGGTGGGCAAACTTTTTGACTCAAGGGCCACAACAAGTTTTCCTCATCAAGTGAGGGGCCGCATAATACGTTCATGACAAATTAAGCTTTGATTTTTTTTTTTTTTAATTCTAAATTGACACTCACTTACAAAAAAAAATTATACTCAGCTGTTTTCAACATAATAATAATAATAATAATAATAAATGTTTTTTTGAGCAGCAAATCAGAATATTAGAATGATTTCTGAAGGATCATGTGACTGGAGTAATGATGCTAAAAATTCAGCTTTGAAATCACAGGAATAAATTACATTTATAGAAAACATTTATTTTAAATAGTACAAATATTTCAAAATTTTACTGTTTTTTTTTCTGTACTTTGGGTCAAATAAATACAGAAATGCAGGCTTGGTGAGCAGAAGAGACATCTTTAAAAAACATTAAAAATGTTACTGTTCAAAAACTTTTGACTGGTTGTGTGTGTGTGTGTGTGTGTGTGTGTGTGTGTGTATATATATATATATATATAGATAGATAGATAGATAGATAGATAGATAGATATTTATTCACTGAAATCTTTGATATTACAGCAGATGTTTCTGTAGCTGTGAATATTTTTTTGTAAAATCGTAATGGAGTAGTTCATATTTTTATCAAATTCCAACTATATACCATTATTAATGTACACACTCAGGATGCTTTTCTCATATTCAAATTAATATGCTTTCCTTTTAACTTTTTAATTAGTAGTATTATTTTTAGTTTTCAGAGTTCCTATTCATTTTTTTTTTTTTTTTTTAAGAACTAGTTTCCTTCATGTAATGCAAATCTGTTTGTTCACATTTTGTTTAGTCAGTATACTTTTGTAGATACCAGTCTGAATGATGAATGGTTTCTTTTCAGGTTGTTGGTTATGGAGTAGAAGAGAATGACCCTCCTAGTGAAGAACAGCCAACCGCTGGAGAGGAAGAGGAGGAAGGCAGTAAGATGTCGTTGTATGGGGAAGTTTCAAAACTCACCTTCCTTCCTGCTTCCACTTTACTGGCCTCAGCCACTACCATCACAGACATCCGGGCCTTCACTTCCACCCTCAATCTCTTCCCTTACCACAAGATTCTTAAATAAACAAAAGCATGGACTCACTCTCCCAGATGGCACACAGGCACGCACCCCCTACCTCCATCTTCCATCCTTTCTTCTTGTCTACTCTGTCATCCTTGAGCAAGGATGAGCAGGGGACGGCAGTCTCCCGATGCTCTCGTACTTGAGATACGAGCTTCAGCCATGTGTGCGTTCATATAATGAGCCCTGCTGTTGAAATGACATTGCTGTGAATGTTGTGTGTGTGTTTTTGTGTGCGGGCATGGATGGGGCTCAGATTGGGGGCCCTGCTGACAGACGCAGATCACAAGGTCTCATTATATCCCTCCCTGGCTGTAGTGGACCTTTAGAACATAAACATGACTTTAAACTACTCAGAATTGTGTGTATTTTATCGATAGGTCTGCAGTGTTAAGTTTGTACTAATAAATTTATAATGTTCTGACACTGTGCTGAAAAGTATGAAATATATTTGAATGAAATGCAGTAAGAGAGATTGCTGGACTGCTTTTTATGTAGCCGGTTGATGATGCCTGATGCTGAGGATGTGTAATGGTGCTCAAAGGTGGGCATTTGAGCATGCAAGACCAAAATGATGATGCTTCTCTTACTGCTATATAGCATCATTTTGCATTTGGAACAACATAAACCTGTAAACTGAGCTATGGCTAATATCACAGCTTAAATTCAGAATGTGCAAATATATATTTATTAAAAGCACCGTGAAGCTACTAATGGACTGAATTTGTATGTCTTCATCTCTGTTATGATTCACCATTTAATTATTTCAAAATTAAGCATAAACATGGAATCAAAATGTACACTTTATGCACACTTCTGGTATTGTTGCACGTTCATCGGTGCAAGTTATTCTGAATAACAAAATTTGTATTTGTATTAATAATCTTCAATGAAAATCGAATCTTTTTCTGTTACTGAAACAAATGTTATTTTCAGCTGACGTCACAGAGAACTCGTACTGCGTAACCTCACTCCTCCAATCGCCTCGCTCCATTTTTTTCCTCGCGTCTTCAGCTCCATGGTGAAAGAAACCGGATTTTACCAGACTGTAGAATGCAAGTTTGTCGTCTGTATCAAATGAGAAACAATAAAAACATTGTGTAAGCCTAACGTGAAATAATAAGGAACATTTATATGGATGCATGCAAGAACGACATGACAAAATGACTCTTACGAGAGTATTCTTTTAATGAATAGCTCAAAAACACGAATTTGAATCAGTCTGACGAAACTTTACTGAACTGTCAACGAACATTATTCTTTTATAGAGTCTCTATCGAAATGAAGAAAGTTTTATTTGTAACATTACTGACTGGCCATGTGACAGCGTGTCATTAAAGACACATTTGCAAGTTTTTTGTAATAAATTAAGGAATATTTGTAAGAGAATATTCCAAATATGTGCACATGATATAAAATGTGTCATATAAAATGCAGTGGAAGTGGACATGGCTCTACCACTGCACTAACAAAATTCTGTAGGAAACAAAATAAAAATCCCACTGAATATCCTGTTTTATCTGATTACAAATATAAAATGTCTTGCATTTGTTAAAAATGTTTTGAATTTCCAATGTTTCAAGTCAAAAATGTGCCATTTACAGTAGTATAGCAAGATATTATTATCATGTGAACTGTGTGGATGTGATTTATACCATATGTGATATGCCCTCAACTCTCCAAAGGTGACCTTAGATTCAGCTGAAAATACCTTGAGAATTGTCACAGTGCCAACACTTACCAGGCACCACATGGAGTTGGCATTGTGTTCTCCTTTTCCAGGCAGGTGGCACATAGCAGCACACAGCAAGAGAGTTGATCTCTTCGTGCTCCCGAATAGCTCTTTTTCTCTCACCACCCCACCTTTCATTGTTCTGATCCTGCTGTCCTGAAGCGCTCTGTAGAGGTCTGGTACACTGCATGGCTAGAGTTTCATCAGTCAGCTGAAAGCCGCAGTTTCAGAGGGATCACGTTCTAAATATTTAGACTGTTGGCATACACTGCCTGCCTTTTGTAGCTAGACGATTCGTCACTACGCTGTCACTACATTTCACTCCTGCAGGGTGTCTTAAGTGACAAGCTGCTTAAGTGGGAGGAGGTGTAGCTAAGAAAGAAAATGGTTGGATAATATGAATAAATAAGGCAGATATATGTGAGAAGTGCTCCTCCTGCTCTACAGGGAGTTCTCTCAGCTTTACTCATGGAGCTGTGAGTCTCGCTGCTCTTACGGATCATGTAAAATATAAGCAGGACATGAATTATGTGCCTCCCAGGCAGCAAAGCACAGGGAATGAAACAAGGGCTTCTGTAAGACAGGTTAATTGGGTCTGGCCTTTCGATACTGAGATAATAGCATCTAATGCTAGATTCAGACAGCCTAATTTAATCCATTTAATAACAGATAAATCCATAGTTGTAATTATAACTTTTTTTTATTTTGTGGAACCGCACTGTTATGAATTTAAAAGCTGAACATTATCATCAGTGCTGGGTAGTAACTGATTGCATGTAATTTGGATTACGTAATCAGATTCCAAAGATGTAGTACTTGTAATTAGATTATATTACATTTTAAAATGCTCATAATCAGATTACAGATACTTTTTTTATGGATTACATGTTAAAATTATACTGTATTGTTTAGCTTTGAATATTCACAATGTAGAATGGCCATGTAAATGTCATGTAAATTAATTTCTGATTTATACCATGTTAATATTTCAATAATTTAACAACAAATTTGTATGTTCAAATGCAGTTCTCTGATGTCAGTTAATGGTTACTGAAATGCAGATCAACAAATAAAAATTTCAAATGTAGAAATTGAATTAATTTATGTTTACGATATAATTAAATATTATTTTTTCACTCATAATCCCTCTGCCGTTCCTTCATTTGCCCTAGTTTGAGAAACCCCGGAGTAATGTCATGTTAAATGCAATTCATGATGTTGATAACAAAGAATATAATATATTTTATTTCTCTTTGCTTTTTATAACAATAACCCCATTTAAATCGGTAAACAAGTGGGGTCAAAAGTAATCCAAAAGTAGTCAGAATACATTACCTAAAGTGAGTAATCTAGATTACATTACTGAATACAATTCTCATGTAATTTGTAAACTGTAACAGACTACAATTTGCAATCTACCCAGCACTGATTATCACTGATACAAAAAATACACCATAAACTACAAATGTCTACAAAAATGATGAACTCAATTTTTTTGTTGTTCTGTTACATATTTTAAGAATCTTGCTGCTTATCGAGGTGGCATTTTAATGAAATCAATTCTTTGCATCTAAAGACATTGTGTAATGGTAGTCAGGAAGGAGGGAATGGCATTCCCGTGTCGTGTGTAATATTTAATTAGAAAGATGTCAAATAACAAGTATGGCAGCTTTGCACTAAAGCACTTTCCCTACATTACATGCATTGACACAGATGAGTTGAGCAGGCTCTTAATCTCCTTCATTCAGCTTTATTACAGATCCCCTCTGCTGGTACTATTCTAATTTATGCAACAAATCCCTGCCAGCCCTCATAATCAAATCTGTCAATGATGTGGCACCTTGCTCTCTCTCTCTCTCTGTGTGTGTGTGTGTGTGTGTATGTGTGTGTGTAAGCACACATGAATGTGCATGCATGCATATAAGAGATGGAGAGCTTGAATCTATGGTAGGATTTGCATATCTACATGTGATTGTGTCTTCATTTATGTCAATCATTAATCCTGCCACACACTCGAATGTTTGTACACAGAAGGTATTTTCATTAGTTTTGCTTGTTGCCAAAAACAAATTAAGAAATACTTAAAGGGACAGTTCACTCAGAAAAGGAACTTTTATGAATTTTTTATTTTTTAATATTCATAGCAACAAGGTATACAATTTGATCAGTTATATATTCATAGTGAAATGTCATTTAAGCACATTGCAACATCTAGTCTAGTTCACGTTCAGCTAAGTAACACACATTCAAAAATCAAATAAAACAAACCAATAAAACATTTAATTCATGGAGATGAACACAGAAACTAGCCTTATTATGAAACCTCTTGTTAAATGGATGTCAACTTATCTATAGTCTCTTAAGGCTGGAATACACTACATGATTTTTGCCCCGATTTTCCACAGATTTACAGTCTGGAAAAGTTGATGCTAGTTGCCAAAGATCAGAGCCAGTCTGCAGATTTGAGTTGACAGAATCCATAGAAAATCGATTAACTTAACTTAGAGTGACAAAATTACAGCACTGTAAAACGACAAACCAGCAATAAACTGTCAATTTATAATATTATGGATGTAAAAACACAAGCCAGTAATGCCTGTGAAGTAATATATTAGCGTAGCACACAATCTTATACAGCTAGTCAGCTAACTGTGTTCTGTAGCATCTGCGCTGTGTTGCTAAAACTATCTTTTGGATCTAATGTAATTATTTCCCACATCCAAGTTCCAGGTTATAATATGCAAAAGTCTGAACATTAATCTCTTAATTTTACAATAAGTAGTGAAATTTACCCAAAATAAAGGCTTAAACATCTAAAAAACGCACATTTAAGGGGCTCCTCTTTTGATGAAAGTTTTTAGACAGCTTTCAAAATGGCCGCCAGACAGTGTGAACACATGGAGACCCATATCTCAGCGTGCAATTATCTGATTGACTTGAAATTATAGGAGGTATATAGAAACAAACATATCAATTGGTTAAGACATCAAGTAGGATAATAAATTATTTTTTCTTTTTATAATCTGATCTCAAAAATGGAAGTGTGCTTAATGGGTATGTGAGCTTAATAGGTATGTTTACCCTACATAATTTATATAAAGTGGTTAATTTGGCTTGGATATGTTATATATTATAATATAATTATATTCTTAATGTTGTTGTTGTTTTTTTATATCTAGTTATTTTGATATATATATATATATATATATATATATATATATATATATACTACCATTCAAAAGTTTTAGATCAGTAAGACTTGTAATGTTTTTTAAAGAAGTCTCTTATGCTCTTATGCTCATCAAGGCTGCATTTATTTTATCAAAAATACAGAAAAAAAACAGTAGTCTTTCAAAATGTTATTACAATATAAAATAATGGTTTCTATTTTAATATACTTTAAAGTATAATTTATTTCTGTGATGCAAAGCTGAATTTCCATCAGCCATTACTCCAGTCTAAAGTGTCACATGATCCTTCAGAAATCATTCTAATATGCTGATTTATTATTAGAATTATCAATGTTGGCAACAGATGTGCTGCCAAATATTTTTTTGGAAACTGCGATACTTTTTTCAGGATTCTTTGATGAATGAAAAGTTAAAAAGAACAGCATTTATTCAAAATATAAATCTTTTCTAACAATATAAATCTTTGCTATCACTTCTTATCAATTTAACACATCCTTGCTGAATAAACGTTTTAATTTCTTTCAAAAAAAAGAAAGAATAAAAATTTACTGACCCCAAACTTTTGAACGGTAGTGTATATTGTTAGACAAGATTTCTATTATAAATAAATGCTCTTCTTTTAAACTTTTTATTCATCAAAGAATCCTGAAAAAAGTATCACAGGTTCCAAAACAATATTAAGCAGCACAACAGTTTCCAGCACTGATAATAAATCAGCATATAAGAATGATTTCTGAAGGATCATGTGACACTTTAGACTGGAGTAATGGCTGATGGAAATTCAGCTTTGCATCACAGAAATAAATTATACTTTAAAGTATTTTAAAATAGAAACCATTATTTTATATTGTAGTAACATTTTGCAAGATTACTGTTTTTTTTTTCAGTATTTTTGATCAAATATCTTACTGATCTAAAACTTTTGAACGGTAGTGTGTGTGTGTGTGTGTGTGTGTATATATATATATAATAGTTAAAGGATGCTGGATTAGGATATTTAAATTGCATTTAATTTAATTTACTTGTTTGATTGTTTATTTATTTATTTATTTATTTATCTTTGTTTTTATATATAATAGCTAATTCAGCCAGATTGATCATAGATAGATAGATAGATAGATAGATAGATAGATAGATAGATAGATAGATATAGGTAGACTGATTGAAATTAATGGTTTGATTTTCATCGACATAATTTACAGAGCAGATAAATAAAATCAACAAATATAGGGATGATAAGAAAAGATACCTGATCACCTGTCAGTTTAAAAAAAAAAATTTTTTTTGAAAAAAAAATCCGACTATATTCTTCAGTAGCCACCAACCAAATGTTTTGCAGACTGTTTTACTTTTATGTAATCAATCTTTTAAATTATGATTTCATTCATATTTCCTAATTACCTGTCTATTATAAACTCACAAGCACGTTTCTAAAAGATAAAGCCAAGTGTCATGTGAACGCTGTCACTTTTCTTTCTATATTCTCTGGACTGTGGGTCATGTGAAACATGACGCACGCTCATAGGCTTGACGCTTGCTCTCCTTTAGCGTCTGTAAAGGTGTGGGTTCATTTCCTGACCCTTTCCGCGCGTGCAGCATCATCTCCTCACAGACTGTTGCATCGTCCTGAGGGACCGTCGGCGCTCTTCACAGCCTGCACACTACATACCGGTCTCTGATTCGCAATCTGGGTAATGCCACTCGTTCATTTGCGAGCGCGGATGTGTTATATTGTCTCTCACAGCATACACGCGGCTGTTCGCAGGGATACTACGGAATTACAGCCGCAACAAATGATGATGTGACAGCCATCCCTTCAGACAGATAATAAAAGCTCGCTGTGCAGTGGACGCTGCATTTCTGCTAACGAAGCAAAGCCTCAGATGAGCCTTTCCCAAATGAACAGATACAGTAGCGTTTACTACTGACAAGCATCAGTTATTTGGAATAACACCCTGCACACTGCATTACAAATATTCTGGGAGGAGGAGAAACAGGTCTTAAGGTAACTGAAATGTCCTTCTATACGAGTAGACATGCACGTGTGCTTTGGATTTGGATTTTGCAGTGTAATGTAAGTGTTGAAGTGCCAGTTCAATCTGTGAATGTGTCAGGTTATGGATCTTGGTGCATGCTCTTTGTTTGCATGAATTAAAAAAAAAAAAATTACACACATAGAGTAGTAAGCAAGCATGCAACAGCCATGAAAGTGGGGTCACTCACTAAACAGAACCACAGGACACAATACATTTATGGTTGGAGAATCCAAAAATATGGTGATGCTGGCACACCATTTTTTCCCCAATATATATATAATATATTAGTTTGTAAAATTTCTATACAATAAATAAATTAAAATATACTGATGTTAAATAATCCTGGATTAAGATATTTAAATTGCATTTTATTTTATTTAATAGCTTATTTATCTTTGTTTATATATAATGGCTAATTCAGCCAGGTTGATCAGATAGATAGATAGACATTGTTGTGATGGTTGAGTATGTTAGTAGGCATTATGTCTCACACTGAGCTGTAGCTTTTAGCGAAAAAGTCATGTTTTCCACTGGGGGAAAGCATAAGTTGTCTGTTTCTAGCAGACATGACACATACACAGATGCTGATTTCTAGGCCAGTGATGCTCTATCTGCCAAGGGGGCCTGGCATGTTTGGAGCTGCTTTTCAACTGTTTGTTTTGCTGGATTTACATGGCAAGCTCTCCAGAAGTGTACTGCTTGAGGGAGCATGTTTGTTTGAGTCAAGCTATGGTAAACCATGCAGTCTGAAGTTTTTAAAGCCTCACTGTGAGTCGCCTTGACAGGGGAGAGCCCATCAAGGGCTTTTCTGGGAACAATTCTTGTCTGTTGCAAGAAATGCAGTTGAAAGCTAAGGGTGATGACGTGTACATGAACATGATGTAATACTACTATACAACAGTAAAAAAAAAGAAAATGGTGGAAGATTGTTTGATTATGTACTGTAAGTAGCTGTTTTCTGTAGTATTTAGAGGAAGTTCACCCATAAATTAAAATTTGTTGAAAATGTACTTACCCTCAGGCCATTTATGATGTAGATGAGTTTGTTTCTGCATCGGAACAGATTTGGAGAAATTACTTTTTTTTAACTAATTAGCATTTTGTAAAGTGAAAAGCATCAGGGCGTTTTAACTGTAAACTATCGCTTCTGGCCAAAATATGAGTCGATAATCTATAATAATGCTTGCAGTGGAAAAAGTCCATCCTCTGTTGTCATCTCACATTATAATCCACTGATATATTTGTTTAGAACTTTATTCGCTTGTAAATGGTGCTTGATTTGTGCATATTTCACTTCTTACTCAGACAAGACTTTTTCAGTGGAGAGGACTCCATAGTATCCATATAATATTAGCTGGAAGCAATGGTTTGAAGTAAAAACGATGTTGGATTTGTTTATTACAAACACACAGCTTTATCAGCTGTTTGGACTCTCATTCTGACGGCACCCATTCACTGCAGATCCATTGGTGAGCAAGTGATGTAATGATAAATTTCTCCAAATCTGTTCAGACGAAGAAACAAACTCATCTACATTTTGGATGGCCTGAAGGTGAGTAAATTTTCAGCAAATTTTCATTTTTGGGTGAACTATTCCTTTAACAGGACTGTAAACTTCTATAGACACTAAAGAGGATACATGACCCCTAATGTTAAGATTAGATGTCAGTTAAGTTGGTTTTCCAATGGCAGATTCTTAATGGTATAAATGGACAGGATTGCATTTATACTCTTTGACAAAGAAAACAGAATGATGATATTCCTCTTCTTTCTGTTCATTTTTTAAATCCATGCAACTGCCCCAGATTTCGACATAAATATATTCTCTCCATACACAGCAGAGATGAGTGCTTTATGAAGAGAATGGGGTGAAAAATCCTTCCTTCACTACCTGGCTAAATGGCCCGGTGATGGAAAAACATTGTTACAGGAATGATATTTGAATAATTGAAAAGGACCGACTTAAAATTGCAGGCTTGCCATGATTTCGAGTGCAAAGTTAGAGGCTTCCTCATCAAAATATTCATGCCATTATTTAAGAGTGGATATATCAAGAGAAGGGATTCATTCAAAAATGATCAGAGTTCCTGCCTCTCCATTTCACAGAGCGAGAACCGGCTCTCGCGGCTACAGAGGAGAGATTCATTTTAATAATGAAGGACGTTCACCTTACTATCTCCCCATAGCGTTGTTATAAGTGACATCATAGATCAGGCCGACAAGCTGTGTCAAGAGAAGCCTCTCAGCATTGTGATTGCGGCGGTTTCTGTTTGTTGCTGACTTATGTAGCACACATCAAAAACAAATTACAATGTGTTTATGAGTGAACAGAGCACTGAGTCATCTGCTCAGTATTGCTTGAGCTATCCAAAGAGAGAACTTTAATACTTACTGCTGAGTTGGACATGTGCATGCTTCATTGCGTTGGCATTTGCGCTTTATATTACTTGTAAACAGTGATTTAAAAAGTTCACTTTCTCCTGAATTGACCCATTAGCATGGCACCTAATGTACTGTAGGTTGGATTTGAGTTTTTGTCAGTGGTCATTACTGAAATGTGGGAACAAGCCAAAAATAAGAAAAATTCAGCTTTATACAGTATATAATTTTTTTTTTCTAATTTGATACAAAACTATTTTTTGCCAATATTTATGTAGTTTTTTTTTTTTGCCACAATACTGCTAAATCAGCTATTTCTTAAAACTATGTCTTGCTATTATTTTTTAGCATTTATCATCTCTGAACATGACAAATATTCATAAAATATTTATAGAATAAAAACAAATACTTATATATAAAGAAATCATATATAATATAAAATAAGTCATATAAAATATTCAGCTTATTTTTATTCTATTATTATTAAAGTTTTAGTTTAGAATCTTTTAGTCTTCTTTATTGTAGCATTTGTGCACAGATTATATCTGTCCCCCTAAACCATGAGCCTCATGTCCAGCAATATTTTTTTAAAAATCACCCCACAATTTTTGATTGTCTCTCTTTGTGCTTTAAAGGGATACTCCACCCCAAAACAAAAATTTTTGTCATTAATCACTTACCCCCATGTCGTTCCAAACCTGTAAAAGCTTTGTTTGTCTTCGGAACACAATTTAAGATATTTTGGATGAAAACCGGGAGGCTTGTGACTGTCCCATTGACTGCCAAGTAAATTACACTGTCAAGGTCCAGAAAAGTATGAAACACATCGTCAGAATACTCCATCTGCCATCAGTGGTTCAGTCTGAATTTTATGAAGCAACGAGAATACTTTTTGTACGCAAAGAAAATAAAAATAACGACATTTATTCAACAATTCTTCTCCTCTCTGTCTCTCTGTGTCAGCGTAGCGCCATTTTGGAGATCATCTGATGGACGCAAAGTGCGTACGCTATTCTCTGTCATCAGTAACGCATGGATATGTATTGTACGTTTATTTACGTTTTGATTTGAACGGAAACCACGTATCCATGCGTTACTGATAACAGAGAATAGCGTACGCACTTTGCATCCATCGGATGCTCTCCAAAATGGCGCTACGCTGACACATAATAAATGTCGTTATTTTTATTTTCTTTGCATACAAAAAGTATTCTCGTCGCTTCATAAAATTCAGATTGAACCACTGATGGTAGATGGAGTATTCTGACGATGTGTTTCATACTTTTCTGTGCCTTGACAGTGTAACTTACTTGGCAGTCAATGGGACAGTCACAAGTCAACCTCCCGGTTTTCATCCAAAATATCTTAAATTGTGTTCCGATGACGAACGAAGCTTTTACGGGTTTGGAACGACATGGGGGTAAGTGATTAATGACAAAATTTTCATTTTGGGGTGGAGTATCCCTTTAAATAAACGCCAGTGAATTAAGTGGGGTAGAGGCAATTGCTGAATAAGAACCCAGTCAGCAGCTGCTTTATAGCCTGACATCTGAAGCTGTCTCTTGATTTGTCCTTGGGGCAGGATGTGCATGCTGGCCGTCCATAAATCAGGCAACAGAGACCCGCTGGCATATACAGGCCCAGCTGGAGAGAGAGGCTAAAACTAAAGCTGCAACATTATAGGTTTGGAGGTTTCATTTATAAAATTGAAAATTTGAAGAAATGTTGTGTTTTTATGTCAAATTTGATCTTAAATGGGATGTCTTGGAAAAGAGAAGTGAAAAATAGAATAAGAATTTGAAACAGCTCATTCCAGGAGACATTAAAGTTGAATAACCCAAATCTTTGGAGTTGATGATGGTGAAATGAGTAAAAAAGAAGGTGGCCTGGGAACAAGGAGCTTAGCAAGCTCTCTCTGGTCATCAGTTTCTCTGTCAACCATCTCTAAAACTCTTAGTGTCTCCAGAGACATGAGCTTTGAAATGATACAAGTCAGTCACTACTGTGATTCCTTTAAATAGTTCCTTAAGTATCTCTCATTGACTGTGTCAGAGCCCACTGAGCTGATCTGAGTGCTTCTATACATCAGGGAGTGTTTAATATATGCATGTATGGTGCTTCTTACAGCTGTCAGCTAGTTACTTGATATTATTAACTGTCACTTATCCAAAACAACTTACAAGACAGTATTCCCAGAGCAATCTGGTGTTAAAGGGATAGTTCACTCAAAAATAAAAATTCTTATTTCTTATTTACTCACCCTCATGTCATTTGAAATTTGTCTGACTTTCTTCAGTGGAACATAAGAGAAGATATTTAGAAAAATTTTAAAAAGATTCTTTTTGTAAAATACATACAAGGTTCAAATGACATGAGGGTGAGTAAATGATTATGGAATATTCATTTATTTGACAGATAAACCCAGTTATGGCATGTTAATGAGAGTTGTATCCCACAATGATATATAAGGACTATTATTATTCATCTATTTCCTGTTCTGGTCTAAAAGTCTGAGAACAATCCACAGTTTAAAAAAAAATAAAGAAAAATACCACAGTGACCTGTGATAAGAAAAACACATTAATATAAAACCGCTAACTTTCAATTCAATTCTACTTTAGGCTCTCAAAGAGAAACCGAACATGATCTCTTAAATCCTTTAAGAAACCAGCCCACAACGAAGAAGGATTATGAGAAAATTTACGCTGAATGGGATTTGATTTCCGTCTCTTTTTCTTCTCTTATTAGACCCAGCAGTTTAAGTATATGTTATAAAGGCTATTAGAGTAAATGAAAGCTCGGACTGTTCCAGTAATGGCCCTTAGGGCTGTCCATTGAGAGTGCAATCTCAGCTCTTTGCAAGTTGTTTTCTATTAGCGCCACGCTGCTGTGCTTATTTTCTTGCAAAGCTGGTGTAATCAAAAGGCAGGAAAATTATAATGTTGAGGGAAATTAGCTGTTTAATAGTCACACAGTGTTCAACACGTCAGAACTTGTCAAACAGGGGTTCTTTCAGTGCTAGTCATTTATATTTAGCATTTTCATAACCATAGGACATTTATTTTGTCCTGTTTAGCTTGCTCAGTGGCATGAACCATCTTGCTGCCACTTTAGATTGTGATATATGAGATTATTTACACTGAGAAAACAACACTGCTGCTGAAAAGACCACCGTAGTTGCTCACCAGCAGGTTGTATGTTGTTTTGGATGTTGGTGATGATTTTCCCACCAGGCATCTTAACTAGCTTTACCAACAAAACTACCACTACATATACTAGCATGGAAATTCATATTGCAAGTTGGTTTTTTTAGCAGGGTTTCTATTCTAGTATTAGCTTAGCTATCCTTCAGCATCTTATTAGTGTTCTTTTTGTTTATGATGGTCTTCAATTAGCTTTTTTGAGCTTTTCCTGAGTTCCTGTTTCCCTTTGAGGAGTTTTGAACATCTAGGACTTTTGCTAATATGTTGACAGCCTCTGTTTGGAGACATTAATGTTACATCTTCAGACTAGATACTAAATTATGTTGAGTGTTGTTTTTCTGTCATGTTTGATGTGATTTGACTTTACTTTTCACATTGCAGACATATTTGTGTCGTAAACATTTTGAATGCCCAGAGCTATATTGGGCCTGTCCGGTCGGACAGATAAGAGGTCAGATAGAGCTGGCAGATAAAAAGTCCATAACTGTTCTGGAGCAAAGGCAGGGAGGACAGACGCCACACTCTACCAGAGCACTGAGGGGAAGTGTCATCATGTGCTCCTTTAAAAAGAAGCAGAGAGGAAGCTAAGGAAGTGAGAAGAGTCTTATTTCTGGAGCCAAGGAGAGAAAAAGAGAAATTAGACAAGAAAACTGAGCAGGTGAGCTGGTGGTGAGCAGTTCTTAAGATCTAAAGGTGTCTTGTCTTTATTATATTATATTATATTATATTATATTATATTATATTATATTATATTATATTATATTATATTATATTATATTATATTATATTATATTATGTTATATTATATTATAAATGTTTGGGTCAGTAAGATTTAGTTTAAAAGAAATGAACACTTTTATGCAGTGACAGAAAAGACATTTATGTTACAATAAAAAATTCAAAAAAAAATGCTGATCATTTGAACTTTCTTTTCATTAAAGAATCCTGAATCGATCAAAAAATTTTAACAAGCACAATTTTTTTTCAACATTGATAATAACGAGATGTTTCTTAAGGACCAAATCAGCATATTAGAATGATTTCTGGAGGATCATATCACACTGAAGACTGGAGTAATGAATGGCTGCTGATAATTCATTTATCATCACAGGAATAAATTACATTTTTAAATGTATATGAAAAACATAATTTTTCTAATACCAAAACACATTTTTATAGTATATTTTCAGCTTCAGATGTGGCTTCTGTGCTGCTTTAGCAGTGTGAAGATGGCTGACGTGTACTGGTGATGCACTGAAATATAGTGGTAACTAAATCAAGGAGGAAAGGGAATAATAGGAAAGGAACGAGAAAATGGACGAAGGAGAGGGGTGTTGGGGTATTTGGGGAGAAGTGGGTCAGCAGCCCTAGGTACCATGCCAACGGAGATATACGAGCATCTGTCTATTGATCTGCAGACTCATTGGTGTAATAGAGTGAGCCAGGTGATAAACGAGCATGCTGACAAGGCCTGTGCTGGGTCACACTTCCTTTTGCAGCACATCTCTGTCGACATCTCCTCACATACCTATAATATACATGGGATGTCATCTCATACTATTATGCACATTTCATAAATAAACAAATACAAGAAACAATTCAGTCTGAGCTAAACTCAAAAACACTGAAATGTAATCTGCCAAATGAACAGTATGGTAGTTCTATTATCACAGTGGTTACTGCGCCCAGTGGTGTCTTTTACTTTTCACTATGAATAATTGACTGTCCATTTACAAAAAATCTCTCAAGGGACTTGAGGACCAGTTTAATGCATAGCTCAATTTAATGGTTCTCCTTTTTTGGCTTCAGTGTACACTGCAATGTGGTTTAATCTGTAATATAGTTATGCAGTATGTATGGTCGGAGACATATTGGGTGTAAGAAAAAAGACAAGTCACACATAGGAAAATGAATGGTATTGCTCTATAAAGTGGCTGTAGAAAAGGAAATCCTATCTAGCTTTTAGTTAAAAGATCACCTGGTCTCCTTGTTGGTAAAATCTTCACAGGGGATGAATTCAGATTAGCATGCTACTAGTGATGTGAAGTTCTGTTCATTTTAAAGATCTTTGAATCTTGTTTTGTGAACTGCAATAATCTGTATTGAAGTCATTGTGTTTGTTTGACCAATAAATGTAGAAGTAATCATCACATTTAAAATAAAATGTTACATTTACAATAGCTAAATTCCGCTGAATACATCCACTTTCACAAATGTTGCGTACACAGTTTCCACAAGAAATATGAACGAAAGACTCGGACCAAAAAAGACCCATCACTAATTCTTTTATATATGATTTTGGAATACTTAGTAGCATATTACTACTCTTAGGGGCCATTCACACAGGATAATGAAAAAATGCGGGAGGCGAACAGTGGAATAGGAGAAAAACGCAAGGCCTTATGAATTTTTTTAAAGTTTAAAAGTTTATTTTAACTTGAATGGTGCAAACTTGAAACTTAACATAATAGACATAAGCGCAATGATCATATTAGATAAAGTACTGTTAAAGGGATAGTTCACCTAAAAATGAAAATTCGGTCATTAATTACTCACCCTTATTTCGTTCCAAACCCGCAGCGCATGCAAGTTCTACGTCAGCAGCACCACATGTACGCATCGTGATACTTTCACTAATGGCAGTGGACGGTGACGCAGAGGAGAAGACTTGTTGAATAAACTCGTTATTTTGTTTTCTTTGTGTATTATCTTAATTTGGACTATTTTAACGATTGTCCTTACTACGTTTCTGTGCCTAGGAACGTTTCAGTTACATTGCTGTCTATGGAGAGTCAGAAAGCTCTCGGATTTCATCAAAAATATCTTAAATTGTGTTCCGAAGATGAACAAAGGTCTTACAGATTTTCCTAATGACAGAATGTTCATTTTTCGGTGAACTATCACTTTAAGTAGGCTTTTGTATCTTAGGGTACCACCCCAATGACAGCTTTGCGCCTTTTTTCTGAGTGTACAAACACAGCTAGCTGCATCTTGCATCTTTATTGTTTGAACTGAAAATAACAAAGGACTTTTTCATATAGTATGTTGCAGTATTTGTCTTGTTGCTTATCTAATAGTTTTGTACATTAGACTATTTTTCCTAGTGGAAGCTTTAAGATAGCATATGAATAAAGAATTTAATCGCAAACTCTTTTGTTGAGTAGCTCCTGTAACACTTTACAATAAGTAGCTCCTAGTCGATGTGTGTCTATTTATTTATTTTGTTATTTATTTCAGTAATGGCTGACTGCATTTATACCTTACGTAAGCTTGGCAGACTTTTTTTTTAATTTTTTTTATTTTTTTTCCATTTTGGCCTTTCCTCATTCTAGTAGATAACAGAAAATAGCTGCATTGGGGTTTTGCCAAGATGGTCACCAAGTGAGCATTTTTTTGATCTTGGTATTGTGTGCAGAAATGCTATTATTTTGATATTAAATTTCACAGTTCAATTTCGCCACAAATTAGCACAAGAAAATACGGGGATAAACACAAACACTCTTCAATTCCCACCCATCCTTGTTATTCAAAGCGTTGTCAGTGTACTTACAGTGACCTTGTCAAGCCTATCAACTGCATGTAATTGTCCAAACACATCTATCAGTGGTCCATTGCTGTCAGTGTTGCCATGATGGAGGGGTTTGACCTACAGTAGCCCACCAAAAGATCCTACAGCCGTACTTTCTTAGAGTTTAACTGCTGGCAGGCAGCACAGGGGACAGGAACACACTGCTTGGCTACATTCCAGGGAGAATAGATGGCACATTGCTTTTAACAGCATTAGCATTCCACCATTCTTGTATATAATTTAGTGCTTTTACGCCGAGAAAATGGACAGAAGAGGAAGAGAGAAGAGGACTTGTGATGGGCGGGATAACATCCCTGATTTTGAACCAGATAAGTCTGGGTTCTGTATAAGGGGACATAAATTATTTTACTAGTTAATTTTGTTTAAATTGTATTTTAATATAAGGTTCTCTATACTATGTTGCTTTTAAGTTTACCTGTTTTTCATTGGTAAATGTACTTTTATATACAATATTTTATGTCAGGATTTGAACAAAAAAAAAAAAATAACTGTTCAGTTTTTCAAGTTATCTGCCATGTTTGCTGTGTCTTTTCCACCATTTTCTTTACATTATACTTGATTCAAGCTACTTGTTTATTGTCTTGAATTATGATCATGGTATCACAATCTGGAAAGACTGTGAAATGTCTCCATACTTAACTTATGCTTACAATCTCTGTAGATATCAAAATTGTATTGACACACAAAGTTGAATAAATGTTAAAAATGTAATGTGTATCTCTGTGATGCCATACAAGTATACTGTGCTGTGGTAATATATGCATATCTTATATTTTACTGCCTCCTTCTGGACGGAATGGTTATTGTGGCTGTTATACTATTGCTGAAACAGAATTTCTTTAAAAAATCTATCATTCATCACGTTTCACTTCTTCTGTGATATCCAGAAACTGTACAGTTGAGTGTCTGCAACCCATGAGCCGTGCGTCAGGAGAAGCAGCAGTACAAACTCTTTGTGGCTTGTCGTCCTCTCTGCTCTCTTCTAATGTAAGTGCTGAGCGCAATCTATCTACGGGCTTTGACACATATAATCCAACTGTTTGTGCTGTGCTGGTTTTACATATGGAAATGAAGTTTCAGTATGACAATTGACTCCCTCTTTTTTTTTTCTCAGGGTTTGATGGAGATCTGGTCGGATGACAGCTGGAACTGTTGTCATAACCGGAGGAATTCTCGCAACAGTGATACTCCTGTGTATCATTGCAGTGCTTTGTTACTGTAGACTCCAGGTGAGCATTGCATTTACATTTCATTGCAGGGCTAAGGAGCCATTCACACAGAACCTGTTTTTGCATTAACGCAGAACGTCTAGAGACCTTATTTACTGATAATCAAGAACCGCTACTTTAAAAACCCAAAGAAAATTCCTGAATGTCGAATTAGGAGTCATTCACACAGAACAGGTTTTTGAGTTTGAAAACACAAGATGCAAGGCAGATAAATTGAAAACAAAATGCAAAATCTAAAGATGTGTTTTTTAAAACTTTAACTTGAGCACTGTGTTTTTAGATAGTTACAGTCAAATATGTCTATCTAGCACATGTTTATATTGAAAACAATAGAAAAGCAGCACAGTGAAATGCCAAACCTGTTCTGTGTGAATGGGCTGAAATTGGTTGATCTGTTTAGTTTGCAGTCCTAAAACACACTAAAAAAATTGCATTTTTAAGAATTTCCCTTAAGAATTTCTAATGGGGTTTCAGATTTAAAATGGCATATCTGTGATGATTACCAAAATGTCTTCAGAATCCACATTTATGATTTGACCTGACTTAATATTTAAAAGTCTCTTCAAGTAATGCAAACCACAGACCAAATTTTATTCATAATTAAAAACCGCTATTCTGGAAAAACCCATATGTCCCCTAGTAAAAATGTAATCTGTTTAAAATACATTTATTTCATACTAAGTATAGTTCAAATCTATTTAACATATTTACTAACATATCGCTTGAGGCTTACTGATATTAAAATTATAGTAAAACGTTCTTAATATTAAGTCTAAAATGTGTTTTAATGTCACGATTGATGAAGATTGTATGGTCTTTGAATTATATCAGTCTTTAAATGCAAGAGATTTAAAGTGTACCTGAAGTATACTTGAAATAGTTCCACTTTAGCACAATCAAATGTACTTAAGTATACCTTTAGTTGGACTTCAGCACTACTTCTGCACAATTAAAGTGCATTAAGTACAAAATTAGCTGCAGCCATTAAGTTTATCAGTTCAGTATACTAAAAATACAATTGCACGGTATTTTTATTAAGCACATAAATATGTAAATGTATTTGCAGTATATGTATTTCAAATACATTTTAGTATATTTATTTTCACTAGGGTCAGTTCAGCCCTAGCTACTTGCTACCCTAAAAATGTCCTTACATTTATGCATTTAGCAGACGCTTTTATCCAAAGTGACTTACATTGCATTCAAGTTACAGTTTTACATTTTTATCAGCTCTTGCTTTCCCTGGGAATCGAACCCATGACCTTGGCGTTGCTAGTGCCATGCTCTACTATTTGAGCTACAGGAAAGACAGGAAAAACCTTATGACTGAACAGCTGTATTATTTAAATAGCTAAAATCCATTGCAGAATCATTCCGTCCTCAAAAAAGTTCCACGTGTTACTCAAAAATTTGAGGAAAATCTGCATTGAGGACCCAATGTCTAATCTAGTTTCATCTGTGTATCAAACCGTCCCTCCATCCTAGTATTACTGCTGTAAGAGGAATGAGTCAGAAGGGGAGGCGGGCTCGGTCGGAGATCCTCAGCCACAGTTCGCCTGCAACGCATGCAGCGCTCCAGGTGTGGACGGGGCGGCCGTTACACCTCTCACGCTGCCCTACGACCCTGCTCCGCCTCACAGCTACTGCCCGACTTGCTCACCCTACTACCTCCGTGGCACAGATGAGATGCGGAATGGCGGCGAACGCCTGTCCTACATGCCCACTCACTACGAGAACCATGGCGCCACTGCCCTTGGTCTGGCTGCCATGTACGGCCCTGTGCTGAGCCATCGCAGCACGCCGGACTTTTACACCAATACACGAGCCATCAGCACTGATGTCTGACCCTCACAGACCTGGAGATGGACCCAGGGACAGAGCTGCCTCTGTGGACTGGAGCAACTGGGGCCGTTACATCTCCACGCACCAACAGATAAAAAGACCTACGGGGTGCCATGTTACTCTTCCACACAGATCTAAGACCATCTTTAGTCTTCCATTGTTTTTTGTTTTACCTGCTGTTTACCTCTTCTTCTTGCACATCCCTCCCTTTTTGTGCTTTGAGGGCCGTGTGTTATATGACATGAAGTGTTTGTGGAGTTTTGGGCCTTTTTATTGTAAGTCTTAAAGGTTAAATGCAAATAGGGTATTTTATTTATCTGGAAAAGTCAGATAAAGCATATATTATAGTCAGAAAATCAAAATGGAGCAGCTCAAGGAAGCTTTTTAGGCTCATCTCAAGTATTTTTTTGACATGAAAGGCAAACATTCCACACAAATTTTGAATAGCTTTAAAAAAGTATTTTGTTGAAAAGAGCATGACATTCAGCTTTATCTAAATATCCCGATATACTGAAACTTTGTCTTTGAAAAACTTATTTTAGGATGAGAAATTAACCAAAATGTGATTGTCTTCATGTGTGTTGAACTGTTGGGAAAATGTTAAATGAATTACTGATGATGATTATACTGGTCAGTTCATATATGAATATATGTGTCACATTAACTAAAATTCACAATGTCACCGAGTGTTGACAGTTGTTGAGTTATCAGATAATATTGAGGTTGGAGTTGAACTGTTAATTCTCACTTATTGTTTTGTCCACATCCACTACATATTACGATTAAGAGCTTTTTTAAAGAAACATTGCTGAAAAATCTCCAATGGCATATAATTTTCAGATTTATACGCAGCATTTTCAAAAATTTTCTTGAGGTACTGAGAGAAAATGACTGTAAGATATTCAAAACATATCATTATCTTGTCCCTGTTTGTATGATATTATGGCAGTCGAAATGATACTTATAGGAACTATAGTTTCCTTGTCTTTGCAAATGTGTTTATGTAAATAATTATATTTTCTCACATATTGTTTCATTGATTTATGAAATGTGCATTCTGATGTCTGTGTTCACTCTGTCTGAAGCACTCTTTGTTAGTAACTGGATCACATTACAAATCACAGGATGGCACTTCTATTTTACATGTGAATACTTTTTGGCAAAAATGGGAAAAAATATGGAAGTATGTAAGTCTATGGTTTAAAAAAACCAAGGAAAAAAGAGTAGCCTATTGTCCACGTTTCACAGAATGCTTTTGAATATAAATGAAGCATTTATAAATGCCTGTAGACTTTTATAAAATTGGTCAATTGTGATCAGAGTAATAAAAGCCATTTCACATCTATAAAATATGTACATAAAGATCAAATTATTTCAATGATTGAATGTTTCCTGTCAAGTCTATCTGTATCTAAGAGCCCACTGCCAATGCTTCAGTTTCCTTTAATTGTTTTATTCTATATCCTATTCATGTAGCTGCTTTAGCACTTTGTGGATTATGTAAAACCATGAAAGAGACTGGTTGTCAAACATTTTAAAAAACTATAGAACATTTTCATTATTACTCCCCAGTTCACTGAACACATGTTGACATTTTGTGACAACATGCCCCAATTGCATATCATATAGGGTAAGTTTTTCAGCATAAGTTAAATAAGTACATAATTGACTCATGTCTGAATGCCAGTGTGCCTTTTGTGTTCACTTATTTACTCAACAGCTATAGCAAAATATGATATTGTTAGTTTAGCTTAGAAGACAGAATTCAATTCATTTTCCGATTTAAAGAGGTTTTGAAGCAAATATCTCAAACTGACAAAATTTGGGGTCAGTAAGGTTTTTTTTTTGTTTGTTTTGTTTTTTTTTTGAGATGAAGTTATGTTTATGAAGGTTTTTTTTCTATATATATATATATATATATATATATATATTTAATTTAAAGTAATTTATACCCATGATGGCAAAGTTGATTTTTTTAACAGCCATTACTCTAGTCTCGAGTGTCTAACAGTTCTAACATTTTTTTGTAGATTCTTTAATCAGTAGAAAGTTCAAAAGAATAGCGCTTATTCAAAATAGATTTTCTAAACAATATAAATGTTTTTACTGTCAGTTTTGATCAATTTGATGTATGCTTGCTTAAAAAACTATTGATTTCTTTAAAAAGATTCTTACTGACCCCAAACTTCTGAATGGTACAAAACCACTGCTTGAGGAAACACATTTTATGTAATTTTGACAAAATCTTTACTTATCTAACAGTTTCCTGTTCTTTCGCTTTGATATCTTAAAGCTCTGAAGACATTTGACATTTGGGAGTGCCAAGCAGGGCTGGGACTGTATTCTCTCTGTGTATTGTGTTAAACTACTTGAAGGACCAGTTTAAGAGCTTGTTAAACAAATAGATGTTTCATGCATCTCATTTGCATTACAGTTCAGCAAATGTAAAGAATTTCATTCTCACCATGATGAAGCTTTCCTCTGAGTTTTTTAGCCATAATAAGCAGCACACTTAAACGGATGAGAGAGTCACTCCCCCCTCACAGTAAATGTGCCCTGGGGAGAGTTTGTTTGTTTGCTTCACAGGATCATGACGAAACCTGAAGACTGAGAGGTGGCGCCTCCTCCAATACAAGAACCTTTGAACACCGTGACACTTTGCTGTTTGTCTTTATTGCTCTCTTCTCCTCCCTTCTTTCAATTACTAATAACATCCTCCCCCACTCTTTTGTCCCCTTCTCTTTCTCCCTTATTAGCTTGGCTTTGTTCAGACTGATGACCACAATGGATTATCTCTGTATTACAGACAAAGAAGCAAACATAGTTTTACAAGAAACTCCAGTGCTTTTTAACCAGTTTTGATGAATAATATCTGCATTATGCCTCCCTGAAGCTGCAGTGAGATGATAAAAACAGTTCACAGCCTCCATCAATCCTGCCGAACATATACAGCGGCCAGATAACAGCAGCTTAAGGAATGGAGGAATGTACTGGCACCTGCTTGTCCCAGGAAAACCGCAGTGTTTTTGTGTAAGAGGCGACCTACAGGATTACAGCAAGAATTTCAATTTCACAGGCTTTAGCACTGAGCTTGAACCTGCAGGCAGGCTAGCAAACTCTAAACGGTGACGGTAAAAGCTCTACTGAAAAATATATCTGTTCCAGGTCCTGCTTGTGTTGGATTAATCATTTTAATAATATTTAATTGAGTTCTGCTTCAGCAATGAGGAAATTGTGTGTGTAAATAATTAGTATTGGCTGCTGGATTGTGGAATAATACTGTAAGGAAGTTGAATAGGGAGCAGTTGGAAGAGTTTTGGTACCTGATTATTAGGTAAGTGAAGATCCAGAGGACAAAGGTAGACTGAAATGAATCCCCTCCCATAGTCTTACGCTGGGGCAGGGCTTGTGTTGAGACAGACAGATATCGACTGCTGCCTGTCAAACCTGTTGTCATTTCAACAGAACAGTTTATCTGTCCGCTTTGTATTTAGAGATCACTTGCGTTCTATTCACCAGCCAAAATGATGGAAGAAGTGTCTATTGCTGTGGCCTATGATGCCCATGTTATTGACCAGATGTCAGAGGAGGAGATCCTGGCTAGTCTAGTAGTGGAGACTCTACCAAAGCAAGTGGTAAGTTCAGCACCCTTTGACCTCATGTTTGTCACATGTTGATTCAAACCTGGCATGCTGGAATTTTTAAGGTGTAGCACAATAGCATGTTTTGATTCAAATCTCTTTCCAGCAATGCTGAAATATTACTGCATTTGTGATCATTTACTTTTTGCTATCGTCTATCGTCTACTCCTTATATATATATATACTCCTTATATATATATATATATATATATATATATATATATATATATATATATATATAGTTAAGGTAATTTACAAGTAAATTAATAAAAATATTTAAACGTATCATGTATTTATATATTTTATTGTATTTTATATACACACACACATAAGTTAATGTAATTACATGTTAATTAATAAAAAAGAAAATATTACATAATAATAATAGTACATAATGTATACGAAATATACAATGTATACAAAATGAATACAAAATAAATTATCTAAAGTATTATTATTTTCATTTTTAGCATTTTTATAAGTGTGTATGTATGTATATATATACACACACATTAGTGATGCGCGGATGGCGGTTATATCCGCGGGTCGGGTGGGTCGGGTAATAAAATATTCTGATTATATTCCCAATATTCTGATTATTTGCGGGTGGGTCGCGGGTGGATAAGATAAATCATGATGATGCAAATATTAACTACATTTCCTAAATAGGCTACAGAAATTTAATAAACTTATTAAATTAACATTAAAGTTATTCAACAAAACATTATTTAGTCAAGAGCAGTGAGGGATTTCCTCTGTCTGATTAACATTAATGACATACGGCACAGCTTCCTATCGGCTGCTGTCACGAGACCTATTTCACGGATCCAATACTTATACACATGCGTTTTCTTTCGCAACTGTTTACATTAACTTAAGACAAAACCGACAGTGCTTATGAGGATACTTGCCAGGACGACCATTTTGACGTCATTTTGTGTGTATTTGGCCACTTAAGCGCAACAAACTCAATTTGGTACTCGCAGATCGCGCTTTGGATGTGTCTGTGAGCGCACAGGAAAGCGGCGCGAGTACCAAATGGCTTAAAAAGACGTGAAAATAATACATTTGTGTGACGATGCAACAATGGCCGATTAGGCAATTGACAGTTTTGTCAACTGTTCCGAAACGCGAGCTGAAGTCTTGTCTCGCAGCGTGCAGCAGCTCTAGAAGCGCCGATGTGAAGAGAAGGTCAAAGAGAGAGGACGCAGTACAGCTGAATCACTCGCGCTGTTTTCAAATGACTGATTTGATCTGATGGTTTGTGTGGATTTATTTACTCATCTAACCTATACGCTATATTGAATAAATGTTTTGCAGTAATTTCCCTCATTTTAAAGTTGAAAGCTGCTGGAATGAGTAGCCTAATGCAATATATGCGCAATCCCGCACTGAAATTCAGGACCTAATTAAACATAATTCTATTATACAGAGAATTGTGAAATAGATTTCCATGACTTTTCCAAAACTTTCTGGGTTTATTTATTTTTCCAAAACTTTCCAGGCCTGGAAATTGCTGTTTTAAAATTCCATGACTTTTCCGGGTTTTTCATGACCATACGAACCCTGAATGTGACGATCGGGTGCGGTTATCTAAATCAGACAAAAATATAGGTGCGGGCGGTTGGCGGGTGGATAATTTATTGGAAGCTGCGGATTCGGGTGACGTTTAGCGCATCCGCGCATCACTAATACACATACATATACATACAATAAAAAAGTATCAAGAAATAGAGCTCATATCAGTCCTGTAATCATTACTGTATAATATGTTACAGTACATTCCTTTCATGACTTTTGCTCACCTGATATGATCTGAAATGTCTTTGAATCTTCTTTTTGAATAGGTGCCCTCTAAAAAGCCAAAATTAAGAGATAACCAGGTGCAGCTAGAAGACCCACTCGACAAGTACGAGGTAAGGGATCACACCCTGGTGAAAACAAAAAGCTTCTGTCCTCCTCCACAACACATCTCTTTCAACATTTAAGCTTTGTGAAAATTGCATAATCATGCATTGAATACTTCAGGGTTTTAGATCTGTGGAATAAAAGAACGCTTTCTCTTTCCAGAGAGAAAACTGTAAGCTTCAGGAGATCAGTTTGCGCCTGGAGCAGGAGAATGATGACCTTGCGCAAAAACTTGTCACCAGCAAGATTGCACTGAGGAATGCTCTAGATCAGGTCTGTCAAATTATTACGAGTCATGCATGTCATATATGCAAGAGGCCGGTCTCATTTTCTGTTTTATTTGCTGTGTATATTTAGACATTTATATCTGCTGTGTTTTTCAGACCGAGGACCAGGTGGATGAATTAACCAAGGAGCTTTTGAAAACCAAACAGCTTCTGACTATTACAGAGGAGGAGAAAAAGGGAAAGGAGGATGAGGCTTCACAGGTGAGCTTTAATGTCACTGATGTACACAATAAAGTGTTTGGACAATCTCTGGCCTTGTGTAAAGTATTGATGTGTTCAACAGCTGAAAGAGATGTTTAGGAAAGAGCTGGACAAAGCAGAAGCAGACATTAAGAGATCAAACAACATCATCACTGACTACAAGCAGGTAAACATTCTGTTAGAACTCTACACATTCACTAAACATTATTGCATTTGATGCTAACTTTCAGCCTAATTTCTTGCATCCTTTAGATTTGCTCTCAACTGAACGCTAAACTTGAAAACCAGAAAGCTCAAGCAGACAAAGACCTGTCAGTTATCAAGGTAAGAAACACATTGACCTCAAAGCACCTTGACCATAACCGTTAGTCTTTAGTAGCATGATATTTACTGATACATTATACTATTTCAGAGCAAGATGCTGGAGTGTGAGCGGTGCAGACACATCTTTAGTATGGATGGATCGATTCAGCTGTGCTCTGAGGATGAAGATACCAGTGCTCAGGATGAAGTGAAAGCCTCTCTCAAAGAACAGGTCCAAGAGTTAGAAAGAGAGCTGGCCCAGACCAAGCTACAAATAGTGGAGTCCAAATGCAAGATACAGGTAAGGCAAAATCATTTTTTTGTCATTATTAACACTTTATGGAAATATTTCTTAATTAACCAAGAAAAGCAGGTATCAGGTATCATAAACCAATAACAAACAATATTTTACAGCATTTATTAATCTATCTTAATGTTATTTTCTGCATATACTAATACATTTTAAACAATTCAAGTTGTATAAATTAACATTAGTTTGTGTATTATGAATAACATGACTCAACACTCTCAGAAAAAAAGGTACAAAAGCTGTCACTGGTGTGATTTCTTTTCAAAAGGTACACATTTGTACCTTATTTACCCCTAAAGAGTGTATGTACCTTAAAGGTACATACAGTATTAGTACTTAAAGTGTTATTAGTACCTTAATGGTACATATTTATACCTTTTGAAAAGGTACAGCCCCAATGATTGCTTTTGTTACTGTTGTTCATTGCTCATGATACCTATCTATTATTTTATATTTAAAGGTGCAGTAAGCAATTTCCGAGATACGCTGTTGATATTTGAAATAATGATTGCAGATTCCAACGTGTGTGCCAATTTTCTAGAGTTTTTGAGCACGTTAAGGCCTCCAAAAATCCCAGGGTAGTTGAAAAAAAATATATATATATATAGCTGTAAGCAGTGATTACGGGCCCAAGCCCACAGCACCAACGCCACCCTGGTGGCCCTACCCAAAAGGATCACACCCCAATCTTGATAGCTCTGCCCCTAAATTCACAAACACGCTACATGCAACAGGCACTTCCCCCAGAGTGGACACGTTGTTATTACATTGTTGATTGGCTACAAGTGTGTTTTGGTGCTTGGTCTGATCCACTTTCCACAGCGTTTCTCAGAAATCGCTTACTGCACCTTTAATGAATCAAAGCTTATTATGTGTTATTGAAGTGTCTTATTAATGACTTTAGATTTATACTTTTATACTACAAATTATATTTCACTTTTTCATCATTTGTCTATCATCTTGATTTCCCAAGGAGCTGGAGCACCAAAATGCAGTTCTGACGACTGAACTTCAGGCTGCTAAAAACACATGGCTCAGAAAAACTCTGGGCTCTTTCAGGACAGCTGCCAGCAGCCATCAGAACTCATCTCAAACAGATCCTGCCTGGAGCCCCGCTCACTCCAGCTGGGTCACCAGAAGGCTCTCTTGGGCCCATCGAGAAGGGAGAGCAGCCAAAGTATGAAAAGTTAAGAATACTGGTGGAGAAGAAGAGTATTTCTCCTGAATATTACTCCTGAAATGAGTCTCACAAATGATGAGAATGCTATTCTCTCAAACAAGCGGACATTATAGATCCGTATGGTTGTAAACGTTGGAAATGAGAGGATTCTCAAAGGATGGGTGACAGCAGGAAGCAAAATCTGCCTCTCGCGAGATGAATGCAACAGATCAGTTGCTTTTAAGGCAATCTCACATAAAGATTATATGAAGTTTTTGTATTACTGAGTTCACGCATAATGTGTTACAAAAGTCACACAACAAAAAGTGTTTTGCCAGTGAACCTACAAATTGTGCTTGATGTGGTAACATCTAAGTAAACTAGTTTTATATTGATTTAAGTTCACTAAATCAATCTGACTACAATAGGTTACATCAATAAAAATTATTTTTAAGTGTTAGATCAGGTACAAACTTAAAGGTAATAATTTAAGGTGATAGTTGTCTTCTATTGCTTTTTATGGTCCACTGTTGGTACTGTACAGTGTGAATGCATTTCTTTCATTATCTTCTACAACAAATAAACTTAATGAAATATGGACAATTATCAATGCAACTGCAATAAGACTTTTATTTTAATTCAGAACCATTAACTGTTCACTCAAACTGAGAATAAAGTTCTGAATATTAGCCATGGTTACATGTTTTGGATCACAGATAGTTTAGATGTTCAGAGCAGAGCAACAGAAGAAATATCAACGGACCTCATAACATTAAACAGAGAGGACCTTGTTACCTAAAACAATGTAAACATGTAAACAGAGAGATACGATTTGCTAATATTAATATACATTCATAACCTTTAGGTCAGACAGGGAAATAAGAATAAGTTCTACTCTTCTGCATTGTAAAGATCATCAAAAAAGCCCTCAGCGGCTCTGAGCATCTGAACCACAGCGGTTAGAAGCAGTATGTCAGTTTGAGAGTCTATTTCCAGTTCTTGGCAGTAGTTTTTCACTGGGACCACAGCAGACAGGGAAACTCCAAGCTGAGTGCTCACCTCCTGCATCTGTCACAAAACAGTTCATCAGAAATTCTCAAGAAAATATGTGAAAAAGAATAGTACAGAATACTGACTAAGTCATATTTATAAATTTGTACCATTTTGTTGATATAGAAGCTCTGGTAGACATTTTTCAGGTCTTCCGCCACTAAGGGACAGGCCTCATCCACCTTAGTCAGCAGAACCAGCTGAGGAATACCTGAAATATAGACCGACACCTTACTGTATATGTTATCAAATACCAGAGAACACTATCCTGTGGGTGATGTAGCCCTGGTGTTTAAATATTTATGTTAGTAGTACACAAACCCCAAAAGAGGTGCTATTGAGCAAAGGACTTAAAGGGACAGTCCATCTAAAAATCAAAAATCTGTCCTCATTTACTTTACTTATGTCCTTCCAAACTTGTAAGCAGTTCTTTCCTCTGCTGAACACAAAAGAAGATATTTTGAAGAATGTTGATAACCAAACTGTTTTGTTGTTGTTGTTGTTGTTGTTGTATACAACGCGCTTCCTGTTGGAGATCGCTTCCTGTTGAGATCGCTTCCTGTTCCTGCCTGCCGTGGTGCTGTTTGTAGCTCCGTGTAGCTTTGTTTATCTGAAGAAATCTCTATCTTACTCTATCTGTTGTTTAAATAGCTAAAGTATAATTTGATTCTCACCATATTTCTGATTTAAAACTAATTTGACATTATCCGCCTTTAATCTCAATCTAAACCGCGAGTACTCCGTGTAGCAGCGCGTTAGCATTCCGTTAGCCTATTAGCTTGTCAATCTCCATTCACGTTTTCTACCGCTTCTTCTCTCTCTCTCGCTCTGTTTCTTTTCTCTCTCGCTCCTTTTTTACGAGTCCATCAAACTACTGTGGTGAGTCGGAATTACTCTACAATCATGGTGAGTAATGGCTTCTCCATGCATCGTCACCTGCACCGCTTGCCACATGTACAGTTTATCTGTCTCTGTCAGCAGTGAGGGATTCACATGTGATAAATGCAGGGAAATAGTTAGGCTGACAGAGAAGATTTCAGAATTTGAGACACGCATCCAAACTTTAGTTGAGGACAGTAAGAATGTGAGGGCTGTAGATACTGCTTTGGATGTGACTAGCTCAGGGACTCCTGTACATTGTTCGGTTCCGGTTTCAGCACCTCTGCAGCAGGGCAACTGGGTGACTGTGAGGCGGCATAGTCGCGGGTCAAAACACCGCTCTTCCGTTCCGATCAAAACATCAAACAGGTTCTCCCCACTCAGTGACACACCCACTGAGAAACCTGATGAAAGTAAATGGAAAGGGAAGTGATGTGTGGCCAAGTATGGTTATCAAATACCAGAGTGACCCATACTCAGAAATTGTGCTCTGCATTTAACCCATCCAAGTGCACACACACAGTAGTGAACATACACCTGGAGCAGTGGGCAGCCAATGCTGCGACGCCCAGGGAGCAGTTAGGGGTTTGGTGCCTTGCTCAAGGGTCTCACCTCAGTCGTGGTATTGAGGGTGGAGAGAATGCTGGTTATTCACTCCCCCCACCTACAATCCCTGCCGGACCTGAGATTCGAACTCACGACCTTCGTGTTACAAGTCCGACTCTCTATCCATTAGGCCACGACTGGCCCACTAAGTGCTCTAGGCGATTCTATTGTACGGAACGTGAAAATAGAGACACCAGCCACCATAGTCCAATGTTTACCAGGAGCCAGAACGCCTGACATCTTGGCAAATTTAAAAGTGCTGGCTAATGCTAGACGTAAATTCAGTAAGATTGTTATCCATGTCGGCGCTAATGATGTTCCACTTGGCCAGTCGGAGATCACTAAAAATAATGTTAAAGAAGTGTGTGAACTTGCAAGTACAATGTCAGACACTGTAATATGCTCTGGTCCCCTCCCTGCTTAGCGGGGTGCTGAGATTCATAACAGACTGTCATCACTCAATGGCTGGATGTCTAAGTGGTGCCTGCAGAATAACATAGGTTTCTGACAATTGGAAGAGTTTTTGGGGCAGACCTGACCTGTTGAAAAGAGATGGTCTTCATCCCTCCTGGGGTGGTGCCGCTCTTCTCTCTAGAAATATGGCACATAGTCTTAGAGTTCGTACTTGACTAACTGGGGCCCAGGTCAGGAAGCAGACAGACTGGCTAAACCGACCATCTGCTAGCCGCCTCACACCAGAAGTCAGTTATTTCTCAGCACATAGAGACTCTTTCAGCTAGATATCACACTATAGAGACTGTGTCTGTTCCCCGAACTAGAAAATACAGAAAATGTCCAAACCAAAGTAAGAGTAACAATTTAATTGATGTTCAACAAACAAAAAACAGATTAAATACAGATAAACCAATGATAAAGCTTGGCTTATTGAATATTAGATCCCTTTCTACAAAAGCACTTTTTGTAAACGATATGATCACTGACCATAAACTAGATCTGCTTTATTTGACAGAAACCTGGCTAAAACCAGATGATTACATTACTTTAAACGAGTCTACCACCCAAGATTACTGTTAAAAACATGAGCTGCTTCCAAAAGGCAAAGGGGGAGGTGTTGCTACAATTTATAGCAATATTTTCAGTATTTCTCAGAGGTCAGGTTTCAAGTATAATTTGTTTGAAGTAATGGTGCTTCATATAATGTTATCCAAAGAAACAACTGTTAATGATAAATCCCCTGTGATGTCTGTACTGGCTACTGTATACAGGCCACCAGGGCACCATACAGATTTTATTAAAGAATTTGCTGATTTTCTGAGTTAGTGCTGGCTGCAGATAAAGTCCTAATTGTTGGTGATTTTAATATCCATGTTGATAATGAAAAAGATTTGTTGGGATCAGCATTTATAGACATTCTAAACTGTATTGGTGTTAAACAACACGTGTCAGGACCTACTCAGTGTCGAAATCATACTATAGATTTAATACTGTCGCATGGAATTGATGTCAGTGGCGTTGAAATTTTGCAGCAGAGCGATGATATCTCAGATCATTATCTAGTTTCGTGTATATTCCATATAGCTAAAGGTGTAAACCCAACTCCTTGTTACAAATATGGTAGAACCATCACCTTGACCACATAAGACTGCTTTATAAATAATCTTCCTGAGTTATCTCAGTTCCTCACCATATCCAATAGCTCAGAACAACTTGATGACGTAACAGAAACTATGGACTCTCTCTTTTTTAGCACTTTAGATACGGTTGCTCCTTTACGCGTAAGGAAGATTAAGGAAAAGAGTCCAACACCGTGGTATAATGAGCACACTCAGGCCCTAAAGAGAGCAGCCCGGAAAATGGAGCGCAGCTGGAGAAAAACAAAATTAGAAGTATTTCATATTGCTTGGCGGGTAAATACTCTCTCCTACAGAAAAGCCATAAAACTGCTAGATCTGCTTCCTTTACATCTCTTTTAGAAGAAAACAAACACAACCCCAAGTATTTATTCAATCCAGTGGCTAAATTAACAAAAAATATAACATCAGCAAGTGCAGACATTACCCAGCAGCACAGTAGTAATGACTTTATGAACTACTTTACTTCCAAGATCGAAACTATTAGAGATAAAATTGTAACCATGCAGCTGTCAGCCTCAGTATCGCATCAGATAGTATGCTATAGATCCCCTGAGGAACAATTCCACTCATTCTCTTCTACTGGAAATGAACAATTGTATAAATTTGTTAAATCATCTAAGCCAACAGCCTGTATGTTAGACCCTGTTCCATCTAAGCTCCTAAAAGAGGTGCTTCTAGAAGAAATAGATCCTCTTCTGAATATTATTACCTCATCATTGTCATTAGGATATGTCCCAAAAACCTTCAAACTGGCTGTTATTAAGCCTCTCATTAAAAAAAACACAACTTGACCCCAAAGAATTAATTAATTACAGACCGATCTCGAATCTCCCTTTTATGTCAAAGATATTAGAAAAGGTAGTATCCTCACAACTATGTTACTTCTTAGAGAAAAATGCTATATGTGAGGATTTCCAGTCAGGTTTTAGACCATATCATAGTACTGAGACTGCTCTCATTAGAGTTACAAACGACCTGCTCTTATCATCTGATCGTGGTTGTATCTCTCTTTTAGTGCTACTGGATCTTAGCGCCGCGCTTGACACTGTCGACCACAACATTCTTTTAAATAGACTAGAAAATTATGTTGCCATTAGAGGAAGTGCACTGGCATGGTTCAAATCATACTTATCTGACCGCCATCAATTCTTGGCAGTAAATGAAGAGGTATCATACCAATCACAAGTGCAGTATGGAGTACCTCAAGGCTCAGTACTAGGCCCCTTACTTTTCACGCTTTACATGTTACCCTTGGGAGATATCATTAGGAAAGATGGTGTTAGCTTTCACTGTTATGCTGATGATGCTCAACTCTATATTTCTTCGCGACTCGATGAAACATACCAATTTGCAAAACTAACGGAATGTATAATTGATATCAATAACTGGATGACTAGCACTTTCTTACTGCTAAATTCTGATAAAACAGAGGTGTTAATTATTGGACCAAAAACTTTTGCATGTAATAACCTAGATCACTGTCTAATACTTGATGGCTGTAAATTCTTCGTCATCAGTTAGGAACCTAGGCTTACTTTTTGACAGCAATCTTTCCTTCGAAAAACATGTTTCTAGCATTTGTAAAACTGAATTTTTTCATCTTAAAAATATATGTAAATTACGACCTATGCTCTCAATGTCAAATGCAGAAACATTAATTCATGCATTCATGACCTCGAGGCTAGATTATTGTAATGCTTTATTGGGTGGTTGCTCTGCGCGTTTAATAAACAAACTCCAGCTGGTTCAAAATGCAGCAGCTAGAGTTCTTACTAGAACCAGGAAGTATGACCACATTAGCTCGGTTCTGTCAACACTGCACTGGCTCCCTATTAAACATCATATAAATTTTAAGATCTTTAAGATAATTACCTATAAGGCCCTGAATGGTTTGGCACCTCAGTATTTGAGTGAGCTCTTATTACATTATAGTCCTTCACATCCGCTACGATCTCAAAACTCTGGCCATTTGATAATACCTAGAATATCAAAATCAACTGCGGGCGGGAGATCGTTTTCCTATTTAGTGCCCAAACTCTGGAACAATCTACCTAACACTGTTCCGGAAGCAGACACACTCTGTCAGTTTAAATCTAGATTAAAGACCCATCTCTTTAACCTGGCTTACACATAATACACTATCGCATTTCTATAATTAAAATCCATTAAAGGATTGTTAGGCTGCATTAATTAGGTCAACTGGAACAGAGAACACTTCCCAAAACACCCGATGTCCTTGTTACATCATTAGAAGAATGGCATCTACGCTAATATTAGTCTGTTTCTTTCTTATTCCGAGGTCACTGTAGCCACTCAGATCCAGACTGTATCCAGATCAGATGGTAACTGCAGCCACCCGGATCCAGTCCGTATCCAGATCAGATGGTGGATCAGCACCTAGAGATGACCTCTACAGCCCTGAACGTCAGCGGAGAGGACAACTAGATGAGCCCCAGAGACTGAACCCCACTGAAGACCCTGTCTCCTAGACGGCCATCGGGACAAGACCACAGGAACCAGATGAATCCTTTGAACAATCTGACTCTGCTGCAGCTTAGATTTAAACTGCTGATTTTGTCTGGCCAGAGGAGAATGACACTATTTCGACACACTATTTCCCCCTCTAAATACTGTAAAGCTGATGTAAAGCCACCTAGCTTTATATCAAACTGATGTACAGCTGCTTTGACACAATTTGCATTGTTAAAAGTGCTATACAAATAATAGTGACTTGACTTGACTTGTCAACAATGGAAGATAATGGGAACTGAAATGGTTTAGTTACCAGTATTCTTCAAAATATCTTTGTGTTCCACAGAAGAAAGAAAGTCAGAGGTATGGAATGACATAAGGGTGACTAAATGATGACAAAATTTTCATTTTGGGTGGACTATCCCTTTAACCTCAAGTTGCCCCTCTGATAAGTGTACTGTAAATTAAATTTCCATCATTTAAATGACACAATACACTCATGTCACTTTATCAATTTAATTCATTCAAATCTGCTTCATTTTTGTTATTCCCTCACCCAGCTGGTTGGTTTTCCTTCGAAATACTGCAAACTTGTCGATCATTTTGTCTGAGAGGAGCTTGACTTTGCAGGTGTCAATCACATACACCACACAGTGAATTTTGTCCTTCAATCCAGGAGTCTTATTGAAATGAGGGGAGTCAGGCTGCATAGGCATTGATGGGTTAAACTGAGAAAAAGAAACATGTAGAATATCTTTAAATCATTAATTTGTGAGACAGAAAATACTGAATTAAAAATTAAATTAATTTCAATTAATGTAATGCCCATCCTTTTTTAACCTAAAGTTCTCACCTGATACCTGTCTTGAATGTGACCCTTCAAAATGCTGGCAAAATCATCTACATCCAGACCAGTGTTCACACCCTCCTCCAGACCCATCGAGTCACACAGAGAAAAGGGAACATGGCTGGCACCGCTGCCTGGCTTGATATGGTAAGTACGGAACTACATGGCACAAATATACGGCAGTTATTTTCAAGTACATACAGAAACTTTGTATAACTAATACTTTGCACAATATTTCACTCCATAAACATCAGAGGTAGAAAAATCATGTCTACCTGAGTAGTCAAACTGGTGCCAGCAGTGCCAGTGTTGGCCTGGCTGCTCACATAACCCTTAAATACAGAGTTGATGGAATTGAAGAAACTTGATTTCCCAGCACCAACAGGACCCACCAGTAGAATCCGAGCCTGTTTGACTGAGTTAACAGAAGGCTTCCAGCCAGAGATGGTGCTCAAGAGTCCCTTCCTTCTCCTAAAAACATTATCATTGTTAAATTCCCAAAGCATTTCTAGGTAAAAGTAAGAAGCATTTCTTTAAAACAACAACAACAACATGATATTAAAAAAATGAAAACAGACCAAATTAACATCTGTATTATTACAGAAGACACTGTATTTGTTTTGCTTTACTTACTCAGAGTTCCACTGCACATTCCTCCATGGTTTCTCCATGAGTCCTCCACAATCTGGTGAGAATCCAGACCAGAGCACAAGTTATTTACACAAGCATTTCTGTCAGGACCACTATCATCATAGATGACTGACAATTAGCATGCAATTTGGATAGGTGGTATGATTCTGTTCTGGCCAAGAACTCCCTGAGCATCCATGCAGCCTAGCATGGATAATAGAAGGGAGTGCAGCAATAACCCCCCAGGGTAAACAGAACCAACATAAATATTGCAGATATATTTAAAGTTCAATAATTTAATTAAACATTATAGAAATTAGACTGATTCACGGAGAATCAGAAGGCTGAATCCTGACTGAACAAGAGGAGTTGGGGATGGAGGAGGGTAATTAGCTATTGAGCAACACGAAAGCTGGTGATAATACTGAAGGACTTTATATATGGTTGATGTGATAGGTGTCGCATCCCTATAGGTAGACGTGGATCAGCTGTGAGTCAGCTGATGCAAGCTTAACTAACATGACCTGCCAGAACTAACGCTACGCTTGATTTCTGAAAGTGCATTACTCTCTCAGCAATTATCTAAAAAGTAGCTCAAAATAATACAAACCTTCCACTCTGTACACCTCACACTCTGTCAGCTGTAAGTCATTCCCATGCATCTTCTGTGGATCAAATTGGTATGTTCCTGGATTACTGTAGATGGTGGCTGAGCTACTGTACAGAAATATCAAAGATGTAAAGTTTGGACCATTGTCAGTGAACGCATACTGGGGATTTCCACTGACCACACGCAGAGGATCTTCTTTCATTTCTTTGTCATTAAAGCTGAAGAGAAAAGCTTTGTCATCCACTACATTTTGTCCTGTCTGTGCATAATTTTTGCTAGTGAAAGCTCCAAAAACATATCCAGACTTATTGTAAGCTACAATGACAGTTGGTCCCTGCATATTGCACTTTTGGTGAAATGTATTGGCATTGTAGCCATGCACACTAGCTTTGAACAGCAGGCTGAGGTTGGCATGGTTGAACAATGAGCAGAGCTTCTTCTTCTGCCATTTATTCAAGCTGGATGTCACGGTGCTCATAATGATCTGAAAAACATTCAGTAAACATTTTTAACGCATGCTGTTATGATGAAATAGAAAGAAAATGTCATTTAAAAAGTATTTTAAAAAATATATGTCGGGCACTACACATACAATGCATACGAAGTACAATGATTATTGCCTCCAACCAAATTCAAATATAAAAATTAGTAATTTAAATTGTCACATATTAAACATGCAATAGAAATGTAATGATTTAAATCAGCTCACCTTGGTACAAGACGTCAGATTCGTGTGCTTTCTTTCGCTCCGTAACCCAAAAAGGATGACTTTCTTTTAACAGAAACGAAACTTACGTCGTACGTAACAATAAAACGTCATTTGAATGGCGGCGCAGGCTTGTTTGTGCCAGGTACAGAAAATCAGTTTACAGTGTAAAATCATTTCTAGATTAAATATACTTATTTACTTAATAGCTACAGTCACACACTGCATGTGACACTTCGTTGTATCTCAATTCCCAAATGTTTTATCGTGGCCCTTGAATGCGTGACTTTTTCACAAACCATAGGCGCAAACCCCGCCCTGCAGTCGATCTCATTGGTCAACTCTGTCATGAAATGTTCAAACTTATGTTCAGTCCAGATATCTCGGGTGGATTCGGTCACGGCAAACACTAATACTCAATCAGGATGTATCGATTCGAATTAGGGCTAGTATTGTCAGCGTTACATGGGCAGTCAGCACTTTTGACTGTTTGAGATTTTGAGAAATAGTGATTGTGAGCCTTGGACTTACTATCACAGCGAGCTGGCCAGCAGTCAGTTCAATTCAATGTATTGTTTCTTAATTAAAACTCTGAAATAACCACCAGTTTGGTGATGACATATAATCAGCCGCGCAAAAATCGGGTATTCCGCTAGGGGCGCTATTTTGCCGAAATCATTCTCTGAAAATCTTTTTTTAATAAAATGTTTATATATATATATATATATATATATATATATATATATATATATATATATATATATATATATATATATATATATATATAAGCATATTTGTTAAATTAATGAAAGAAACGTTTTAAACGAGTTTAAAATTTATTTTTTTATTAAGTGAGTACATCAGCAGCTCACCCTTTGACGTTACTGTGACCAAAACAGAGAAGTGTTTTTCAACAGGTGCTAGAAATCTTCCACTTAAGCATGGCACATTTTCAATGAATTTTCAATGAAAAAGTGAATTTTACATATATTAAATACACAAAAAAGCATAATTTTGAGACAAACATATAAAAATACTATAAATACTGAATTAAAATTTATAGTCAAAATAAAATTGATTTAATCTCTTCTTTAATCATTTCTTCATCTAAACCTAAATGGAACCTCAAAAGTGACTGATTTGAAATGCTCAAATTAGACAGCAACCACTGATCTACATTATAGATCTATATTATATAGATCAGTGGCAGCACTACACTACAAAAGTACACTACAAAACACTGGAGAACCAACATTTACAATTGATTCTTACAGAATTTACCGTTAACATTGTTAAGCTAATGGACTCTAATATGCATAAAAATACACTGCACACATAAATATTTGGTAAAACAGTCTAGTTTAATTAGCTTGAACTAGTTTTAGTGTTAATTCATACTGTTACTGTTAATCAGTACAGAATGAAATATATTTAAATTATTTCTGTCAACTCTATCCACCACATTCGTTGTTGTTTTTTTCAGTAATCATGTCTTAGTGCATTGTGGGTTTGTTTTATCTCATCATACTAGCAAAGAATCAGCACAGCATTTACAATGACATTTTAATGTTTTAATTCATATAATTCATATTACATATACGTATACACAGTTTCCTCTATGTGAGTGTAGCAATACATAGATTCAAAATTCTTTTGCGCCCCACAAACTTACCAGACATTCTTTTTACAGTGCTGAATTAAGGAGTTACTGTATACTTGGTGTTAAGCAGTTGGCACTTCTACCACTTATCATATTTTCAAATGGGACGAACTAAAATACTCATTACATGCTGTCATATTTCTACAGATTTCGTAGTGATATTCTACTATAGTTCACTGCATTCATACAATATTTGTGTGACTCAGTGTGAAGCAACTGCTCCCCAAACAGTCGCAGGGACTGGGAAATGGCTTAAATACCATCCTTTAAGAGCAACCCAAAACAAAGTAAATCTCAAAATATAAAAATATCTCTCTTTGTAATTATGTTGTGTGATCTGATCTGTATGGACAATTGAAATAGAAATATCTGTGCCATCCTTAATCTAACCTCCACTGGCACTGCTAATTTTTGTAATTTATTTGTTTGTTTGTCTGTCTGAATGACTGTTTGTAGTGGTCTTCATGCATAGCTAGAATGTAACATAATGCAATTTCATTTGAACTCTGGGCTATGTTAAAGTTTCCAGTATTTAATTATGACTATTTGTGCAAAGTGGGAATCTAGTAAATACTCTTCTTGATAATAAACCAGTGCAGTTATACTAGAATAAATACATCTATGGGTGTTGATTTAATACTTGTGATTTTACAGTGTATTTTAGGCCTCAGCCGCCTGCTAAGGAATCTTTCACCAACACAATATGTGCATGTGTGACTTTAAATAATCATGGGATGCACAAATGGTAAATGTAAAGCATGTGTCATTACTGTCCATCTAGCAGAATTCTACTTTACAAGCAGGGAATGTCTCCTCCTGCATAGCCACAGTGCTGTTGCTGCCTAGGACTGTAATTCCCAGTTGCCGTTGTTTTTCTTGGGTTTCTTGGTACCATTCATGCATCATCAGTGATTCAAACGTGGGAATCAGCGTCACCTGGAATGTAATACAGACTAAGTGTATGACAGTCTCCCCAAAATCAATTTGTAGATTTTAAAGGTGCATTACAGAATTTTTTTGGGTCCGCTGTTATATGGTGTTCTCAGGCAACCAAAGGTATACCTACCCATGTAGAAGTGTCATACAAAACATAAGAAAGTAGCTAGACATAAAAAATAACTCTAGAAGTAACTTGCATTTTTATATATTAACCATAGATGGTGATAGAGAAGCCAGAGATCTGTAGTGCACCTAAACTGAATTCTGTTGCATTTATCTACTCATACATACCGGCACGTCCTCAGGCCATACAGATTTTCCCTCTAATAATGCGTCCAGAATGGACCTCATCAAGCCTTCTTTGAGTGTGTCATCCCCACTTATTATGTAACAGGATGATCGCAAGCGGCAAAAGAACTCAACATCAACAGTGGAAGCTGCATGGCTTGATGGAAGGTAAGCCAGGTCCAAGTATACTGAAGTGCCAACCTTGCTACCTGTTGATGAATCAAGACACAAGTCAGTGCCAAATAAATATGTACTTGCGTCCAAAAATGAACAATGTAAAATCAGTTCAAACCTGCTGTTGAGGATCTTTTAGAAGTGGAGCCTGTGCTACGACTAGCCATTATGTCTCCTGCTGAGCTGCTTCTTGAGCCACTAACAGAAGTACCCTGACTTCCAGCTCTGGTTTTGGTGCCTTGTGTTGAAACACTAGAAGATGTTAACCTCTGTGTAACTCCTGCAGCTTTTCTGCCTTTTGTTGCAGACTTTACACCACTAACAGGATCAGGCATACAGGCACCAGGCTGAGGTGGAAGAGGAGGTAAGTCTTTCACAGGTGCGGGTGGGGGATCCTTCGGCAAAGGATGATTTCCTCTGTAGGAATTCAAACCATCGTTTAGGTTCTGCGTTTGCAGGTGGACACCACCTTCTTCATCAGAATCCAGAAGTCCGTCTGCTGAAATGGATGGGCAATCCTCTACAACCGGATGTACATCTGAATCTGTTGCCATTGGGAAATAGTCACTGCTAGAAGTAAGAGGGGTCTCCAGAGCTGGATGAGTGGCCTTATTACCTGAACATGAAGGTGGAAGGGGTTTAGCTGCATCTTGGGAGTGGTCACTATCATCAGAAAGGTTCAACGGGCTGGTGTTACTAAAACCTGGTGAGAGTGGATCCTCTTGATCACCAACCGGTTTGAAATGTTTAAACTCACAAGGAGAGACCAAGCAGAGGTCAACATCATGGGTAGTATCAAACAATAGACCCTGAGGTCCAGAAGGACACCCTTCTGGACCATCGTGAGGTGCCCTCTGGGTGTGAGGCTTCTTTAACGACAAAGACATCCCTACTTTAAAATCAGAACTGACATGGTGTCCATTGGAATAAGATGTTTCGTCTTCGTTGGTTGACTCGCTCACCGTTGGCAGCAGTTGTTCAAAAGACATCGACAATGACTCATCAACCTCAGTGGACTGCGGTGAACTTACTTCCGCAGGCATTGAGTGAGTGGTGGTAACAGTGGGAGATACATCAGGCATTATATCCTTGAAAGAGCTAAGAGACAGGAAGCTAGAATGTTTGGAAGAAGTTGAGATGCTCTCTTGGTTACTTTTAGGGCATCCGGACTCTGAAATCTTGGATAATCCCATTTGCTGGCTTTCTGAACCAAGACACATCTTAACCCCATAGCTACTATGATCTTTTGAGGCCCAGGTCTCTTCAGGTGACAAGTGATAAGGAGTATGACCAGCACTATTTGGACCTGATCTAGGAGATGTTAGCTCTAATGTCTTTTCATCAGGACTGACACAAACTTCCTCAGGCCCATTTGTTGAAATATTACCTTTCAAAGCACCATCAAGCAAAGTATATTCAGTGGGAGTGAGGTCTAGATTCACACAGTGCTCATTTTTTATTTTGACAGAGGGTCTTGCAGATGCTTCAGCCTTGCTAGGGTTTACTATGCTACTACACTGCATACTACCCGTCGAGACATTTTTCAGGTTCCCAGAGTCAACAGTTTGCCTCTTGACAAGCAATTCATGTTGCTCTTGGTCCATTTCCAGAAATGCTGCCGTCATATCTTCTGGAGAAGACATAGAATGATTTACATCTTCGGAGTCTGTTGACAACTTCTGATTTTGCTGCTCCTTGTTAGATTTAAAGTTTTTGGCTTTGTCCTCGGCCTGTTTGTTCAGTTTTGCTTCAATTTTTACATTACCAGGCTTATTTGAGTTCGGTAATCCTGCGGAGGTTTTCTTGATATCTTTCCCAAGAGACTTTTTCTCTTCAGTTTTGCTATCTAACTTTGGTCTTCTCATTGAAGAATCCTTGCTACCTGACATTTTTTTCTGTCCATTTTCTTGTTTCTTTGAGTCTGATATGTTCGTTTTTTCATTGCTTCTGTCCTTCAAAGACTCCTTTCTTGCAACTAGTCTGGAGGGTTTATGTTTCAGATTGCTTTCTACAGATTTCAGCTTTTCTTCACTTTTTGGATCATTCCCATTTATGCCTTTGGTTTTGTCTTTTAATTCTAGACCTCCACGAAGAGCTCGGTCTTTGGAAGCACCGTTGTTTGGTCTGGGTTCATTTTTACCAGATTTGGGACTATCCTGACTCTCTGCAACTTTTGGATTCTTTTCTGATTTTGATGTTTCAAAATCTTTGGAGCACACTACAGGCCGCTTGAGAAACTCTAGATGCTTTAGTCTCTCCAGACCATCCATTATCTTTCCTTGTGGTGTAGAGCCAGGGAAGAGAACTCTGATGATTTTCTCCATTGGATTAGCAGGATGCCAAACAAGCAAAGCACATGTAGAGATCAAAGAGGTTAGGTGGTCATCTAAACTCTTGGATTTGGAACTATTATCTGGCCAGGTATTCATGAAAGACTCTACTTCTTTGCTACGTTTGACTGGATTTAGGATGTAAAGTTCAAGACATCCCACTCCCATTTTCTGGAACAGAATAACTGGCTCTATGGAGCCACTTGAATTGCGTAAAAGTGGTTCTGGTGAGATGTTTAGTTTTTCCAAATGCTGTAAAATAAGTGCTGCTAGATCACTGCTTCGTAGTACATTAGGATCACCCTGAAGTTTTTTAAGTCTGTTTGGGGCATTGAGGAAAACCACACCAAGCTCTGGAGAGATTAGATTCTTCGCCCATTGCTCCTTTTCCTGTGAGTCAGTTTTATTTTCCTCAAGCTCTGCGACCTTCCTCTCCAACAGACTGTTAACTCCCGGCAGGTTGTCTGTTCCAATATGTGTAAGCAACACTGAGTCAACACGGTCCAAATGCCTGACGAGCTTCCAGAAGCAAGAGCCTGGATCTGCTCCACCATTGACCAAAACATTGAAGCCATTGACAGCAAAAAAAGCACAGTCGCCTCTCCCTCCTGGAAAGACATAACAGCACGGACGGCATAGCTTGAGAAATCCCACCGAGCCAGGAGGCTCTAAGAGGTCAAATGGAGACTGTGGCTCTGAGGACTCAAAAAGGTGGTCCGTGAACTCTTGAAGGCCCCCCATTTTCGGTAGTACCATTAGAGGATTCACCTTAATGTCAATAATGTCATGTATTTTGTGCTTCCCTAGCACAGAGTTTTTCCATTTTCCAGTTTTAGGGCAGCTTAAGGTGAGGTTTGCTTTGCCATGTATGCTAACAGAATTTAACACAGCTTGAATCTGTTGGAAATGTACAGAAAACGGGGCAAGAATTCAAATATGATAAAACAGCAACAGAATAATTTGTAATGCTTAGAAAAGTCATATTATATACAAAGATGGATAGTTTTTCAAATCCATAGCTAATGTGAGGACAGTTAAAAGAACATTAAACGTATTGGCATACACATTTACAGTATTACAAACCTCTTCATCTGAAAAGATCTGTGTGAAATCATTCGGAGTGAACTGGCCCGTGTGCAGGACCAGATCCCCGGAGTCCTCAAGAGACTGTCCAGTGAGCACCAGCAATTTGTGACGAGGTATGGATGATATCAAGCTGTGGACCTGAATTACAAAAATATTTATAAATTGCAAAAATATTTCGGTGTATATTTAAAAAATTATATGCATATTACATTTAAATTAAATTTCAATCTGTTATTATTGTACAAATATGCCTCTACAAAGTATTACAAAATGGAGACTATGAAAAACTAACTACTGAAATTGTATGAAAACTGCAAATATGCAGTATGTACACATACAGTACACACACACACACAAATATATATATATATATATATATATATATATATATATGTACACACACACGCGCGCACACACATATTTATATATTTTTGTTATAAATGTGTTCATCAAAAAATGAGAGATTCATCAATCATTCATTTTAAAATATTATTTTGAGTTTAATCAGTTTCAAAAATTTGAATTGGTTATGGTGTCTAATATCGCTAAGGCACTGTATAATTTTAGCCTTAACATATGTAATGTGACACTTGTCATTTATTGATTGTCATGTAATACAAACAAATGGAATTGAGAAAGAGAAGAAGTGATGTCTTTCGGTCACACACCTCAGAGTAGAGAAACCCTTCAGATGGATTTACTACAACTTTAATATCCAGTACATCTGAAATGAAATGAAATGTCTTCTGACCTATGATGGGATTGTTGGGAGACAGACAAAATTAAAAAAGGGAATTAATCAGAATACACAAGTACACAAATATGCCATGCATATGTGCATTTCTCAATAACAAACATTAATGCATTATTAATCTACTAATCTTAAAAAGGAATGCACAATAATTTAAGTCAAAACAAACTGCACTAAATTTTAAAGTGGAAAAAACTGCACTATTCTACCGTGTAAGAACTTGAATATTTGGATATGCTGTAATCTTTTTAAATCATGAGTCAAACTTCAAAGTGTTCTGATGCTGACAGTCAATTCTCTCTACCAGAGTAATGCAAATTTAAAATTTTCCCTGAGTATTAGAGCTCCCAAACGTTTATAGTTTGTCAGCAAAATCACTTTCAAAACTACTGCAACAAAATGTTCCACTGCTGTTTTTCCAATTGCAGTCAAAGTCTGAACAATTGGTAGAAAGCACTTCCTTCCTGTCTTTCTGTTGTCTACTGAAATAGCAAATTAGCCAACCTACCACTTTTACTGAATAATAGAATCTGTACAGAAGCTGCAACTGTGTGCAGTTTAGACAGTTCTCATTATACAATATAGATATTAAAATAATAAATGAATGATTCTCTCCCAGTAAAACAAACATACTGCTGTATTTTTACATCAGAGTGGCTGTAATGAACAGATATTTATTGGGTTTCTACATGTAAACTAAGCAAGAAATCGATTTACATAAACATCATTTTCCGATAAAAGTCCATATTAAGACTTTATTTCAAAATAGATTTACGTGCTCAATGGATATGGGAATTTCCCTGTAAAAATGGTAATTAGCATATTCTAAATAATCTTATGCATGAATGTTCGTTTTCTGCTATTCTTGTGTTTGAATGATCCATAATTCTTTCAATATAGGAATATGCCAATTGTCATTTTCAGATGTCTAGAAACTTAATATTGGCTTAATCAGGTTGGCTTAATATGACCATATTCTGTTATTTACTGGAATAATGTTGTGCATGTATGATACTGCATATGGAGCTGTGCTGGGGCTGAACTACACAGTTGCTTCGTTAATTCATAAGATCGCATCCCACACATACATCACGTGCTCCAAATGGGCTCCAAAAGATTGCCCAATGTTCTTTAAAAGTGTAACCTACTGTACTTAAAGCTCATGCCATTCACTGCCAACCCAAAAGAAAGCGACCCTTACCTCTTATGTCTTTGGATTGATAAGAGGAATGCTGAGAAATGAAAAGTTTCAGCTGCTCATCCAAATTACACACTGTCAGGTCCACATCCCATGCACGAATACCTGTGTTAAGGCAATGCAAATATTTGTCAAATTTAATATGCTAAATGCTAAACATTAATGCTAATGTTTTTTTTTTCTTCTTCTTCTTTTTTGTACTGGGTTTATTGCAAAAACAATAAATGTTGATTTGAATGAACTGCTTTCTAAACCCCCCCAGAGCAAAAGCACTGCAGTCAGCGTGTAACTGAAACATCATGTGAGACACAATGTGGCTTTCAGAGACAAATGAGATGGCTGGCTGACTAGCCCTCAAAAAAAGCCTTGTTTTGTCGCACTGGTCTTCTGTACTCATGAAATATAAAAGCCTCTGAACAGCATGTTCTCATCTCTTATGACCAAAAAAAAAGAAGCCAACTCATCACTGCTAGGACTGAAATAAGAAAACATCTAACATAGCAGTTAAATCAGGTAAATTTCCTGATATAGATAGGAAGGAAGGGGTGGACTGACAATAAACTAAAGCAATATTGTAATATTCTAAGTAACATTTAAACCTGATTAAATTACTCCTGTCCTGTGTGAAGCATATTTTAAATAAAACATTTTTTTCTCCATATTTGCTTTCATATAATTTTACTGCGAATTGTTAATCATCTTTCTTTGTAGACAAATTTCCATTTTTGCCTGATCACTACCATGGAGACAGGCTCTTCACAGTTTTTTGATTGCCCACACATCTGTCAATGTTTGACATGTCCTTAAAACCTTCTGTAGTCACATAATGGTAAAAAAAAAAAAAAATTAAAAATCACTTTTCTGTTACTGTTATTGAAATGTGTAAACTGTCTTGGAGGAGAGTCCATTTAAAGCTAGTAGCTGTGTTTTGTAGCATGTAGCTGGGTTTCAGCTGGTCTAATATGATTATTAATTGGCTAGCTTAGACCAGCTAGATACCAGTGTTCAAAACACAGCTACTAGATTATGGTTGAATTCTCATCAGGTTAATGATGGCTACTAAAAGTTACTTGCAAGCAAAATAGGTGGGTGTAAACATGCAAAGCTGTGTCTAAACTGTTGGCCACTCTGAAGAGCACGTCATGACTTAAACGACACATTCATTTCTATATAATCACATACTAATCAACATGTAAAGCAAAAAAATGTAGTTAAGCATACTGGAAAGGCTGATGCAGAGGGAGGCTATTTTTGATGTTTACTATCTGATGCTATAACACTGCAGTGCAGGGAACAGCTGCACGAATATTGTCCCAGAATAAGCATAGTATTAGGCTACAGCTTTAAACGCTGATGTATGCAGTATGTAGGAAAGCTTGTGGAACTATATTGTGTAAAAAAAAAAAAAAAAAAAAAAAAAAAAATATATATATATATATATATATATATATATATATATATATATATATATATATATAATCATAAAAAAATATATAATAAAAATTCTCATGTATTGCTGAAGGCGAGAGATACTGTCTGGCGCAATAAGTCACATTGTGTGATTGTGTTTCTGGCATCTCAGTTCATCAGGCAACCGGTGAACCTTCACATTAAAGAATGAAATATCGAGAATGCTCGCAACCTGTTCTATAACACACAGATACGAAAGATAATGGTAATCTCTATTCTAATATAATGACAGCACTGATTAACGGTGTTATTATTCATTTTTTCTAAATCCAAAATGTAAAAAAGCAATACCTCGTTCAATCTCCACCACAATATAGTCCAGTATATGCGGTCTATAGAGCGCACCGATGACAATCAACATTGAGTATTTATCATTGCTGAATCCAGGATGAGCTGTCAGGTCCTCCGATTCCATCGCTGCCGTTACACCCGACGCCATGTTGGAAAGTTATTCTTATGATGTAATACACAAACAATCAAGCATTATTGAAGGAACAGGCGGATAATTTGAATGGAACTGAAGCTGACCAATCGAAGTCGGTATTCAGACAGCCTTGTAGCATGCATCACTATTCTCCCCCGTTGTACCCTATATATAGGGTACAACGGGGCTAAAGAAGTGCTATTCACTTCGCCTAAAATGTATAATTGCAGAAAAAATATATACGTTGTATTGAACATTAATGGAGCAATAGATTTTGTGTGAAAATAAATCATTCAAGTTGTTTATTTTGTTTAAAAATCTTATAAATGTATGAGGTGGCAAGAGGGGTACACACGGGGTAAAAGGCCCACCAGCGTGCGGTAAAAGGCCGATATTTATACAAATACTTCAGCTAAAATAATGTTTTTTAAATAAGTTAATACTTGTTCAAAACAATCACTTTAGCAAAGTTTGTACTGTTTTCTGCTTATTTTGAAATAATAATAATAATAATAATAATTTTGTTCAATAAATATACTGTCATTAAAATATGTTAATATAAAAAATATATTTTAAAACACAGAAACAAAATCATTTTAATAAGTAAAGATTCTGAAAGTATTGAAGGAGATCCAGTAGTAATTGAATATATATTTACAGTAGGCTAGTAACGACAAATGATATATATTATATGATATGATTAATATTATGTTTTTAAATATGATAGTTTCATTCTAAACATGGTGATTATCTCTAATATGAACACCCAAATTAATATATGATATTTAACATCTGAATCTACCGTCATGTCAACAAATGGAAAAGTCAGCCATCTATTATAATTATCATGTTAATTACTGTGCGCCTTTAGCCCCAACAGCAGGGGCGCTTTTTACCCCAAATACCATACTTTTACATATTCTTTCGTTATTTAAAATATGTTGCTTTAATTATCTTAAACAAAACTGAAAATCATAAAGAAGACCTTTGTCTCAAAATATATGCATTAATTTTAGTGATTCTCATTTGCTACTTAAATCTACAACATTTTTAAAAACATAAAATATTACATCAAGTAAGCACAGAATCAACTTTGCGCTGCTGCGCGCGATCGCGTCAAAGATCAGATAAATATACACCTGCATCTTGAAAAGCGAATGTTTTTCAAAATGTTACGCCACGTTTTTGTGCCATCTAGTGGTTTAGATGAAAATAATATCAAAGGCGCCTTTTACCCCGGGGCGCCTTTAGCCCCGTTTAACCTATATATATATATATTTGTGTTGTGGTTTTGATGTTTGTTTGTGGATCATTGTCCTGTTGGAAGATCCAACCACGGCCCATTATAAGATTTCTAGCATGGACAGTCAGTTTTTAATTTTTTATATGTTGGTATTTAATTGAATCCATTATGTCATGTATCTAAACAAGATATCCAGGACCTCCGGCAGAAAAATAGGCCCACAATGTTAAAGATACAGCAGTATATTTCATTGTACACATGGGGTACTTTTTTATCCCTGTGTGCACCAAACCATCTTGAGTGTTTGCTGCTAAAAAGCTCTTTTTTAGTTTATTTAAAGTTCCAGTTGTGTCTGATAACTGAATATGCTGGAGTTTGTTTTTGGATGAGCGAGGAGATATATATATAATTTATTTTTTTCTTTAAAAAAAAAACTTGCTATGTGTACTGCGTTAGGCTAACCGAGACTTGTCATATCACTTGCATGTTGTTGCTCTTTTGTTGGTTTTGATTGCTTCTATTGTCCTCTTTTGTAAGTCGCTTTGGATAAAAGCGTCTGCTAAATAACTAAATGTAAATATAATTAAGGAAAGCAAAACAAGTAAACCATTCATTAGTTCATGACTTTATTTTAAATTTCCATGCGTTTTACACAGCAGTAATATGAAAAAATGAACTGCAATGTCTACAGTAAAAGGCAAAATGGCATCAGGGAAAGCGGTAGATATTTTTTCCCAAATATCCTTTGTATTATTAAAGGCATTTCAAAACAAAAAAGTGGCATGATGTTCCTTGTGGACAGCCGCTTAACTTGCCAACTCTTGCACCTTTACGTACTGCACACTGTTCACCTGCATCACACTTTAGATAAAAAGAAGTACACATATGAGTAATGAAATGGTCAGTGTATTAACAGTACATGAACAGAATATTGCAGTTCATGATGTCATGGGTAGCCTACATCTGAGTACCTGTAAAATCATTACAGCATTATGTTAGCATCTTTGTTTCCATGCATTTAACTTGTTACAATACATACTCTTGTTGTCAACTGTATACTCTTTGTAAATGATTAAATTCAAAGTGAAATACGGCAATGAACTTATAATAATACTTAAAAATCAAAGCCTATCAGAGAATGAAATGATCAAAATAATTTCTACATGAGGGTAGAATTGAAAAAAAAAGAGTGTAAATGCTCTCCATTTGTGTGAAATGCTACATTACCGAAGGAAGTAGGCTCAACTTTTTTCCAGTTTGTGGCAGTTGTTTATTCTTTAACTTCTCAAGAACCTCTTGCAGTGCCTCTATCTGTAAAATAATTACAATTTTTCGATCCATTTCCTGAGATTCAAGATTATTAGTTCTTGTTCCATCATGAAAGACAGGGTAAAATACATAACTCACCAAATTGTTCTCCTCCTGTGTTTTTGTGGCACTCTCCAAAGAGCGACTCTCAAGTGAGTCATGACAGCTTGTGAGAATAAAGGACAAGGCAGAAGCAGCAGCAATAAGGACAATCCGTCCACTAACCATGGTGTTGATTCAAGTTTCCTTGGTCCCCACAGCAGAAGATGGTCAGTGGTCTCATGATGTGATGAAGAGCTGCTCTTTATAAATGGAATCAACATCACCTGATACAAAATTCATGATGATGACCCTCGGTGACACATGTTAAGCTCATACGAGGCAATATTCCCATATTTGTAGTAGTTTATGAGGAAAAAGATTAGCAAAATGCCTAATAATGCATATGCAGTTTGTGTTCTAATGTATTCTGTATATCTGCTTATGCCTATGTTTGTATGCTGTTATAAACCAGGGATTTCCTTTTACAGACTCAGGGACCCCACCCAAAATTTCAGAAAACCCAGGAACCTCCAAAAGCTAAATTTTTCTGTAACTCTTTATTATAATTTTCATAATATAATGGGCCTAATTATTATTGAATTCATATAGTTTGGGAACTATAGGAAACTTTAATTTGTTGTTTCTGTTTTTACATTTATATTCTGATCTGTTAGGTTACTTGAGTAAAGGTTATTTGAAATGTTATTTAATTTCTTAGCTGTTCTTTTTTAAAGAAAAATCTATTTATTTAGTATTAGCCTATATCAATGCAATACCTTCACACACCAGCAGGGGTTGACAAACCTCCGAATAAAATCCTAAATAACTGTGTGGCCCTTTGGGCTGATATTCGAAGTAAATAATCTAAGTAAATTATTTTAAAACATATTTTCATTATCATTTTTAAATAAAATTACTGAAATTAACAGATAAATTACTCAAGATATGTGACAGACAAACTCCGGAGGATTGCATGATCTGGATGATTGCAGGTCAAGTCCAATATTAACACTGATCTGGCTAGGAACAGATGATTGGGGACATGTATGAAAATAACCAGGGTCAGTGGCTTTTCTTCAGGTACTAAAGAGACAACTTATAAGGCAGAGACCCAAAAGAAATGGATGTCTGGGATGACAGAACAGTGATGGAGTAATTCTAGCCTAATTCAGAAAATTAGAAATAAAACGCCAGTCATTTTAATCCAATGTTAATATTTCTGAAACTAAGTACATATAATCATATGTATAATCATAATGTGTGTGTGTATGTGTGTATACATGTACAATTTATGAAAGCAAATTGAAAAGCTCATTGAACTTCTTAAATTAAAATTAATTACTTATTTACAGACCAGATGTTGATTACAAAACAAGAAATAGCTTAAGTGTAGATTACAAAGTGAGAGTACTTCAAGTATTTTAATCAAGTGCGTAAATATTGATAAAAGAACTGAGAAATATCAAAATGTAAAAGTTACATTGTGTGCATGAACTACAAGATTTTATTCGTCAGATTTATTTATTGCTTTATTATTTTACAATAGGCTACTAACTGAAGAGTTATTAGCTAACACGATATGTTTGCAAGGCCATATAGGGTTAATGTCACTTGATAAAGGATTAAGATGAAAAACACGTTGTCAACAGTTGGTTTATGGTCCTACAAACTTTGTCAAACTAATCTTATTCAACTGATGTAATCATGACAACCCTGATTGAGCAGATTAGTGTCATGCAAAATGGTTTTCCTCTAACAATCAAGTAATCCTCCGCTTTGGATTCACAGATTGTCTGTTGTAACACTAACATTACAGTTGAACAGCTTAAGCTTGTGATATCTGGCCATTATCACCGAAACCAAAGTTTGTGTGGTTTTAAATGTAGTTATTAGTTTTGATGTAATCACCGAATGAGTACCTTAGTGCTCATCTTAATTTCTGAGGTCCATGGCATGCCCGCACATGTTCCTGTCCTCGTGAACAGGCCTCCATGAGAAGGTACAGTCTCGCCACCAGATGGAGCGCTGGACAAAGACGACAGTTACAGCCGCTTATGACTGTTTCATAAATGCTTTTCAAGATAATTATGAGAATTGGATGACTTTTGCATCAAGAAATGAATTACGTAAACATAATAAATGTGTATTTCTCATTTGAGTCAATATATGCAGACGGTAATGCATAGCCTAATATGGTTTCATTATTTTATTACATTCTTTTAATGAACCATTTGTTTGTTTATCTGAGTGCATTTGTTTCCATGTAGCAATCTCACGTATATACGTTGTATTAATTTACTGATTATTTAATGTGCAAATATAACGTCTTTTGCAAAAAAAAAAAAAAAAAAGGTCATTGCAAAAAAAGCTTTGAGATTGATAGAAACGCCAACTGCAAAACAAAACAAAATAAATAAATGTTTAAAAAGACGTGCAAAAGACGTGCAAACTATTATATAATTATGTATTTGTTATCTTTTAAAAGGTTAACAATATTTAAAAACTCAGAGGGTACTTAGTGTATATCACTGCGCTTCAGTTGACCAATAAATAAATAAATAAATAAATAAATAAATAAAAATCAGTATTCATATTCATGAGTTTTCATTTTTAACAAATTAGCCTGCAGGATTTCATTATGTAGAATAGCCTCTTGATCGTTCCTTACACAAAGACAACTGCAGTTGACACAATACTTCACACAATAGGAGACTCCATAGAAACCTCCGGGTCCGGGGCCAATTAGCATGAGGTTTCGGCTGCAGTTTCAACCACGCCTACGCTACTCCTACTATAAAAAACCCCGGCTCCCACAGCTTCAAGTCAAACACGAGTCGAGACAGTTTCGTAGAGAGAAGTATCTGAGCAGTGCGAGAGAGAAACCACTCGAAATCTCTGTGGATTACTACTGCCGTCAAAGATCGCCATATTCACGCTGGAATTATATTATTTGGAGGAAATTTCGATTTCTGGATTATAATATCATTTAATGACAAACATGACTCTGGAAGAAGTTGTTGGATGCAACAGCACTGACAGAAAGTAAGTGACTTGTTTTTATCATTTCAAACAAACGAGTCTCAAAAAGACTTCTTTTCATTTTAAGAGGTTTCAAAAGTTAAAACTGATAATTTATTTTCTTTAAAGAATGGAGACTGTAAGTGAAGCTCTCGAGGAGCTGCTAGTAGCCGCACAGCGACAAAACTGTCTGACAGTAGGAGTCTACGAGTCTGCACAGCTCATGAATGCGTAAGTATTTTATTCAGTCTAAAATAGAATTCAGTGGCATGCATTAGACCAAACTGTAAAAACCTTAGTGCATTTTAAATTAAACGCATTTTTTAACTTCTACAGGGATCCAGACAGCGTGGTCCTATGCGTTTTAGCGACAGATGAGGAGGACGAGAATGATGTTGCGCTTCAGATCCACTTCACGCTCATCCAAGCCTTCTGCTGCGACATCGACATCAACATCGTGCGCGTCTCGGGCATGAGGCGTTTAGCACAGGTCCTCGGAGAACCGCTCTCCACTGACAGCAACGCTAACGAACCAAGAGACCTCCACTGCATACTTGTAACTGTAAGTATTTTTACGCATATTACAAATACAAGTACAGTATAACATTTGGGAGAGCAGGTGGTGTTTGTTCATATCGCTTAACTATCTTTGAACATTTTTAAAATAAGTTTTTGTGGTATGTACATATATATATTCGAATGAAAAATGGCAGTTTTGCCAATGTTCTCTCCGAAAATGAGCTTGTTGCTTACAGTTTATATTAGCAGTATGGCAGTATGTACAATGACTAACTTTCCTAGTGGGAATGTTTTAAAACTCACTGGAAATGTATGTATAGCCTACTATTCATAAAGACCTATTGTACTTGTAAGACACCCACTCTCCCACCCCCACCATAATTCACACCCTTAACACAAACTGGGAAAGTAACAAACAAGCTATTGTCAAAGATATGCAATACTAATCATATTTCATTCCTTCTCATAGAACCCACAAGCCGAGCATCTCAAGTTGAACGAAGTGGGGAGTTACTGCAAAGAAAGCCGTTGCAGGAACCAGTGGGTGCCCTCCATTGCCCTGCAAGAGCGCTGAGGTGTCGTGCACTGAATTGCTGAAGAGAACCCGGAATATTGACGTTGTCCTTCAACCGTTATGAGGACATACTCATCAATTCAAGGGGACTGTCTAATAGTCCATTATGGAGCTTCCACTTCCATGTTTATGGAATTCTAAGTGTCAGAGGATACTAGAGACATTCGTCCACGTTCCTCATATTGCATGATCGGTGGTGTCGTCCTTTGGAGGCACCAGGGTGGTCGGTGGACTGTGTTGTACCTCTTAAGGGATGCAGCAAGGATGCTAGGGGATCCGGATGGCGGCGTATGGCCGCACTTTGTACTCCACGTGGGGGGAGAATGAATAACACATGACTCAGACCTGACAATATTGTGATGGGTCTACAGAGGAAAAGAAGCTCTGCCTTAAAAAGAGACTGCTATTTAAAGACTGAATTTGTCTTAATTTTTATTTATGCTTAACACTGATGTCATTCAAAACAAATAATATATTTGGTTATTTATAAATCTACAAATGTTTACTTTTTTTGTTATAAAATAAATTTAATGCTTAATGATTTAAAATGAACAGTTCCTGTTGTGTTTTTTTTATGCCAGATTTAAAAAAACAAAGTGCAACTTGCTGGACATTATAAAATCTGTCAAAGCTGTGACATGAGTTCAGTTCAGAGCTCATAACAAAAACAAATTACTTAAATATATTCTTGCTTCCTTATAGTCAAGTATTATCACTTCATGCTATTTTAAGCACAACAATAAGGAAGAAAGGGACTTAAATTGTTCTGTGGGACAACAGACAGTTCTGATTAAGGGTAAAGAAAATATTATTACCAAGGAGATAGCTGTTCACATATTGACACCTGTTTTCCTTCTCCTGCATCATAAATCATGCAGCCTAGATGCAGCACAATGTGTACAAACGTAAGAGGCTCCTTATCTGTTTCTCAAACACAGGGGTTTGTTTGCAAGAGGTGCAAAATATACATAAGGGCACAATTCTGCAGATAGACATTCTGCACTTGCTGTTTAATATCTTCCTGCGTAAAAGGATGAAAGAGAATCTACTGCCAGACAAATCACAATAAGATCATAAACTGATTAGCAATTCCGTTTCACTGATTGATTCCAATACTGCCCGTCAGCTAAAAAACAAAGTGGCTTAAGCTAAAGTGGCCCAAATATGATTTATTTATTTTTTTTTTGCACATATTTGACTCAGGTCTGTTTTTCATAACAGTGTGAATAGCACAAATCATATGGAATCAGATTTTTAGATTATGATTTGTGCCACTTCCATATTTGGTACTAAATCAGATACAAGTCGGATGTTTTACAATGCAACCTCAGTCTGAACAGTCATATCAGAATACATGACTTTTGCATCACTCTAGATCGACATTCATCACAATTCTGATCTGACAGGATTCACTCCTAAGAGTTTTCATACTTGTAGTTCTATATTCGCTCGATCAATATTGAAGAAAGGTAGTCAATGGAGGGACCTTGAGGTGTAAGTTTTACAGTAACAACTCCATACAAGCAAAACTTGAGAGAAAACTAAATGAAAAAAAAACTTTGCTCTCTTTCTCCTCATCCTCGTCTTCGTCCTTGTTACCATCTGCACACAAATTCACTGGCTTCCATAGTACATCACTTTATAAATACTGTCATGTTTACTTCCATATTACAGCACACTTGTGCCATCTTGTTAATGTTCTTTCAGTTTGGGACTGTGTCCAGTTCACATTTGAATCTGATATTGGCCACATTTAAAAAAATAATGTGAACAGCCAAACAAATCATCACTTAGCACTAAGGCTTGCAGTATGAACATAGCCTTAGTCATATAGTAATATTTCTTTCAAAAGAACAATCAGTGTCTTCATAGACTTGACATGAAAACATGCACAAACATCTCATTGGTCACACACTCGTGCTGTTCTTCAGAAGACCAAAAAAAGAAGGAAAAATAGCTTGATCACTCTGACTTCAGTGACCTTTTCTTTGGTGACTGTGAAAGGTCAAGCTGCCTGCAGGCCACAGAAAACATGCATGATGGGTCTGCTGTGATGATTGCCCCATTAACTTTGCAGACAGTGGAGCAGACTGGATGAAAGATTCTGCCATTACTGAACGTGTCAGACCCCACATCTTAAAAACTATGGGTGTGCTCTGATTTCCCACAAGACTATTGACTCACACTATATTCCCTTAAACTCCAGCTAATACGTCTGGGGATGATTCCACTACAACTTTAGTAATATGAAATGAATAATGTCATACGGATGACTCAGAGACGTCTACATCTGCACAGGCTGAGTATCAGTCTTTTCATGAGAACATTTCATGCCATACGGAAGGGTTTGAAAGGCATGTCTGTATTTTCACAGGGAGCCGTGTTCTCACATGTGGCAGTGTTTACAGTGTCTTTGTGCCAAAAAAATGTTCACTTACTGAACGAGAGGTCAAAAAACAATGGCACAATTCAAGAACGATGATGAGAAGAAAGTTAGTGAGCAATAATCACCCACATTATGAAGTCATCAACAGGGGCCATTGTTTGGGTGGGGTGGATCAGTTAACAAATGGCAGATATATTTGTATCTTCATTGTAAAAGCCCGAGACAAAACAGTGTTTTCTGCCCCAAGGCTCTCGTACATGCACAAAGCCGACGTTGACGGGCTCCTCTGCAGACAGACATGACTAAAGCATGGTGTGTACCCTGGGTGGCTGCTGGGCTGAGCTGCGCACTTCAGGGCTGCGCTGACGTCAAGCCGGAGGGAGAAAATAGAAGAAAAACAGGAACAGAAGGCTCTTATTTCCATGGCAGCAATAGCACAGCCCTTTAACAACGATACTCGCTATACTGAGGTAACAGCCACTGCTATGAATAGTCTGACTGCATGTTCTATTCTTAGACTGAGCTATATTTGAGCATGTCACTGACTCAAATATTCACTGAAAAGCAAAAAGTGGAGCATGGTGGGGTTTTGACATCAGACATAAACATTATAGTCTAAGTCTGAACACAACACATTAGAATTATGATGCTTTTAGCGTGTATATTCATAGAGCAAGCTATTTTAAGATCATGAAATGAAGAAAATCACAGGCTGATCAACAGGTTTAAAGATTCTTTTCCATATTTATTTCAACAGAAAATATTCTATGAGCTTTACACATATACATGATTTATCTTATTCAAATCAAATCACTGTTTTACAGAGACATGCAGAAGAAAAAAATTGAAATTATTTAGAATTAAGAATTTGTCCCCACAACTTAATTTGTGGCCATGTTTTATGAATTTGTTCCCTTGTTTTAATTTAATTGTGACCTGCTAATTTGTTACCTTATTTTAGGTAAATTATAGCCATGTTGTACTAGTTAATTCCCTCATTTTTAGGAATAGTTCACCAAAAAATGAAAAATTGGTTAAAAAAAAAAAAAAAAAAAAAGTACTTACCCTCAGGCCATCCAAGATGTCGATTTGGAGAAATTTAGCATTACATCACTTGCTCATGAATGGATCCTCTGCAGTGAATGGGTGCCGTCAGAGTAAGAGTCCAAACAGCTAATAATAATATTGCAATAATCCACAAGTAAACCAGAACTCATCTACTTCTTGAATGGCCTGAGGGTAAATAAATTTTCAGAAAGATTTTTGGGTGAACCATTCCTTTAAATTTAGTTAACTGTGGCTATGAATTAAGAAAAACAGGGCTCAAATTTGTGGTCACAATGTTTTTCCCCTCTACTGTAGCTCAAAATAAATAAATAAATAATTAAATTCCCACACAGTGTTGTAGCTGGCAAGAAATGTAATATTTAACCTATTTTAATAAAAATATTTCATTTTTTTTTCAACCTCAATGGCTGCAGCCAATATTTTTTTAACATTTAATCCTTGTTTCAAATATTTTTTTAAATAATAAATATTGATAAAACCATCCAGATATGCGAAGGATGTTAATTTATTACTATTATTAGAAATATTATTGTTACTCTCACAATATAAAACATAATAGGTTCAAATGTGCCATGCTTAACTGGGGTCAAGGATGGGCATGTTGTTGAGCTAACGTGAAGTCAGAACGAGAGTCATGTGCAGCTGGGTCACCCTCTCTTTCTGACACACTAATGATTTCATGTGCTCTGCTGAGCCAAGGTCAAGGGCAGAGAAAAATAAGACCCTCTCATCACTGTGTTCATTATGCACTCCACTTTTGTACAACAGCAAACAAAGCAGTCACATGACTTTTAAGACTCACAAGACATCTAATGTCTGTGAGTAGATTCAATTAGTTCTGACTGAATGTCAAGGTCTATTTAACAATAGCCTAAAGCAAAACCACACATTTGTACAATTCATATTTCATTTTAAATATTTAAATTTTATTTTAAATTTTATTTATATAACATTTTAACCTAAAATGGTGTTCTTAAGCAAAGATAGTGGTCGTATGGGAAATAAACAAACCTACACTCCTAAAATAAAAGGGGGTTTTTGCAATGATGCCATAGAAGAACCATTTTTGGTTCCTTTCAATGAACAGTTCTTAAAAGATGTCTTACACCATGTCTACACCGGACACGAGTGGCGCGGCATGACAAAATACAGCAGTCAACATTTGAAGTGCATCAAAAAAGTTCATCAAAGTTGTCCTAAGACTAAAACGGGGTATTGTTTTGGTTTTAGGACAACTTTGAAGAAAGGTTTTGATCCACTTAAAATGTTGACTACTAGAACCTATTATAATCAGTGATACTGTCTACACTGGATACAGCACAACTGTCATGTCTGGTGTAGACACAGTGTTAGTTTGAAGAACATTTTAATAATCCAAAGAACCTTTTGTCCAATGGAAAGATTCCATGGATGTTAAAGGTTCTTAATGGAATGCCAATAAAGAACCTTTATTTTTAATAGTGTATAGAAGTTCAGACACACTTATTTTAGACAATACAGGTAAAGTAGACAACAAGTATCAATTAATAAAGAGTTGAACGTGCATCACGTATCATTAACCATTAAATCCTAATGGTGCATCAATCCACCCACCCTTCTCCTTGACGCAATGGGACGTTGTTTGCAAACACTGGGCCGGTCCTATGATAAATAAACTCATGAGCATGTCATACACAGCTTTACAGCCCACATTTCCTGTTGTCACCACCACAGCATGTTTCCTTTACGACACTGGAGATTAATGGCCTGCAAATACGGAATAACTGAAAAAGAATAGCAACACACCACATGTGTGGATTTTCTGCGACTGAAGGGAGCCACATTAAAATCAATACAAATAACTCTCTTCATTCTACAAAAACAAGGTTTTATCAAGCCGATGCCTAAAGGTGTATCGTCACGATCATAACTTGTCAATTAGAGCCTACTTCAAAGAATTTTTCCATTCTAGGGTGAATATTGTTTATAATTTGCTAGGTTAATTATTGTCTGTGTTGTGTGTATAGACAGAATGGTGCTGTATTTTATGACTGCTTATTTTCTGTGATGCCAGTGAGCGCAGACCATACCTTGATAAGAGCACTCAGCGGTTTCTCCACTTCCTCTATAGTCTCTCACTCAGGAAACGCCATATCTGTCTGACTGAGGGTTACCGTTGGTAACAGAGATTCATTCATTAGTCACTCTGTGCCTTTAAACTGAAGCTGGGAACACATGGACTCCCTCCTGTGACTGATTGATTAGCAGAAGTTAAGTGCACCGGAGCCAGTGGGAAGTCAGGCATGCGCCCGTTAGCCCTGAGCCTGTAATCTGACAGCACACGCTGCACAAACACAATGCCACACACAAAGCCCTGATCAGATGAGGTGGGTTGCAAAAGTGGGGCAACTTAATGCAATGTCCACCTCACCAAGACACACAGAATGTTTATCTGCTTTAATCAATGTCACAGGCTGTTTGCATTCTGTAAATGCAAGACCTGATCAAACCAACCCGTTTTTCACTTTGAGTTGTATTGTCACTTCCACTAATAAGCAGATCTAACTTCAGTGTTGCCTGAAACTAATCAATCGTGCAAACTTTTCTAATGCCACGTATCACGCTCATATGTGAAAGTAATTATTAGGCTCCTGTTTCCTCTGCAGAAATCAATCAGTCTGGGGGCAATCAGCAGTGGCGGAGAGAGACGACTGTTAATGCCAAACCTAATATTTCTGCAGGGCTCAGGGTCAGAACCACAGTGGCAGAAAGGAAGGCAGTCACAGGTTTTAAGAACTAGTCAAAACACATGGCCTACTGTGCACAAAAGCTGTAATTATAGATCAAATTAAAGATTTTTATCTTTAAACCTGTTATAACTGTCAGACTTTTAATCAGATCTGTAATGCAATGAACTGATGCATTGTAATGCATCTTTAGTGTATGATTAGATCCGGATCATAGCATATACCTGCATTAAAATTATGCTTCTGAGTCTGAAAACATTTTATGGCAATGAATATAACTTTAAATTTCAGCTAACCTTTCACTTGCTCAGGGTTAAATCAATTTTATTACTTGCTCAGATAACACTGCATGATTGATTAAATCAAAAAAGATATTTGCAAAAATGACATTAAGACAATGTAAGTACAAATATAAATAAATAAAAAAATGTTTTTAAAACAATAATATTTTGCTAAAATATGTTGGAATATTAACTTTGTATTATTTAATGACATAAAGTTGAAAATTGTAAGTTGCCACTACATCCCATACTTGCAACATTGCAACCATATTTTTATGGTAAAGTTCTGGGAAGCACATTTTTTAACTCAAAATGTAACAAAATTTTTAGTGTAAAAAAATGTTATACGTTTTATAAATAAAAGAATAGGAAACACACTTACAGCTGTTTATTTAGCTGTTAGCAAACCTATTTTGTCTCTTTCTTGTCTTCTTTACACACTGAGGTAAAAGTTCACCTGATCATTTTAGGTCATCAAAGGTCATCTTATTCAATGAGTCTCTCCAAATGTCTGAGTGAACAGGTCATTTTAACAGTGCTTGCTCAGGAGAGACAAACAAGAGGGTGGCTTAACATTCACTTCCTGCTGTTGAGTTGCTCTGAATTGTCTCTAAACTAACTGGAAGTGTAAGGGTCAGTATTTCATTAAAAAAAAAAAAAATCAGTCCAATAATGGTAAACACACATGCAGACATATGGGAACAAACATATCTTATTCAGTACTATTCCATTAATGCTATTTTGACGTCAGAGCAGAATCATGTTTACAGTGTTTTGATATTGTTTGATACAAGTACAAACTGGCAGTTCTAGGAGAGAGATACTAAATACTGTTCCAGCAAAGTATCTTTTCTGCAACGGCTCGTTCAGACAACAGACTGTTCAATAATCACAGTGACCCAATTCCAAAAATCAACTGTGAGTTACAGCTCAAACTTTTTTCACCCAGCTGAGAATGTGTTGAAAAGCATATTTACAGTGTTCACAGCAGGCCGTCTGAACCTCCCTGACTTCCTGGCTCGCAGTCAGGCGTCTGTGTGTATCGGTGTCTGGGAGACTGCATGATCCACAACGGTTACAGCCCTGATCACACAGTCATCACAGCGGCTTAACAAACCTTCAGCGGCCCCAGCTAACTGTCTAAGTCTGGCAGACTCCAGCTAACTGTCTGGCTATGCAGGTAGTTTTTGCACTCAAGAGACAAATTAGGCAAACAGGCTAGTAATAATAATTGCAGAGTGTACTGTCTGTTCTTTTGCTGTCTGTCTAGTGCATGTGTAAATACAGGCAGTATATGAGAATGACTTTGTGTTCTATCTTGCAATTATACTGACAACCCACAACACAGTGTTCCCTTTAAAGATGAAAAATTTGCCAGGAGATGAAAAACTCTAAAATATCTTATAAAGCTTGACTGAATGTACCAAATGTTATATTATGTGACTACAGTTTGGTTGTGCTCTAGTACAGAGGTCTCATTCTTTCCAAAATGGCAAAAACAAGCAGAAAACAGGATTATGGCTAAAGAGACAATCAAATTACATAGTTGTTTTTTCTTTGTCTGAGCTACGTAGGCACTTTTTGACAATATCATTACAGAATAAACAATCTGAGTACAATCTATTTTTGTAAAGCTTTTTGTATGAGGCGTATTTTGTATATGCAAACAATTAATATTTACATTAAACATAAATATATTTTAAATAATTATATTTATATTAATTATAGACTACCATTCAGAAGTTCAGCAAGATTTTTTTAATATTTCTCTTATGCTCACCAAGGCTGCATTTATTTGATAAAAATACAGTAAATATGTTACTATTATGAAATATAATTACAATTTAAAATAACTGTATTCTATTTTAATATATTTTAAATTTTAATTTACTCCTCTGATGGCAAAGCTGAATTTTCAGCAGCCGTTACTGTGATTCTTTGATGAATTAAAAAAAAAAAAACATAGCTTTTACTGACTCATTACTGAACCCAGAATTTGGAAAGTTAGTGTAAATATGTCATATATTAAAAATATATATGCACTCTGCTTCTCAACAATTGACTATTATTACTAAAAATACAGTCATTTTGCAACTTCAACGTAAGTCCAGGGATTCTCCAAAAGTACACTCTGCAATGCAAGCACTTTTTCCAGAAACTGTCGCTAATATTACGTCATTCGTTGAGCTAACAGGAAGTGGGCTTTGCATGCTGAGCTGAAAAGAGTTCCAGATAAACTGTGACAAGGCACAGAAAGAGGGAAGTGGCTCTTCTCATTTCTTTTGTACGAGAGGTTAATCCTGCACTGAATGCAGAAGGCCAGAGGGGTGACAAAATCTGGCTCGGCATGGGGCTCCTCTGCAAAGAAGCTTCAGTAGTCAGTTACTGGCTGCACAAATTGAAATTCAACAGCTCTTGGATAAAAAAAAAATGCATCAAACTAGACCTGAAAACTAGATCTGATACTGCTAGAGACCTTCAAAGATACACTTCAAAGACAAAATGTACCGCTGTGGTAGTGAATACTCTAAAGTGACTGTTAATTTTTAAGAAAGAGGGAAAACTGAGGTCAGAATTCCACACCATGCTGTCAGTAAAACACAGCACGTGTTGCATTCCATGCATTCCACATTCCAAAGGTCACTGCGGGAGGCCGGTATACAGTACTGACTACACCCTCAACAAGTAACTGCTTGATATGCAACTGCACAAGTGATATTGCCTTCAGAAGTTTGTGCAATGTGTTCAGCATTCCTGTCATGCATTAGATGACTTTAACCATGCTAATTGTCTAATTTCATGAGTTTAGATGTCTTTATTTAATTCAGTCCTAAAAGGCTCTCAAAGCCTTGATAATTGTCTTGTTATTTGGCTCTTTTCCCCAGGTGTGTCGGATCTGCCTATTTTTCAGCGATAATATTAGCAGAACTGCAGTAAATGATTGCATTTAGAATGACTCGTTTCACTTGTTGACTTGAAGTGGCTTAATACACGCAAAGTGAACATACACACCCTCATACTGCAAACAAATCATACATCCACCTGCATAAACAACACATTTGACCCTAAATTTTCAAAGTTCAGTGTAAAAGCTTGTTCACTTTATTTCTTGTTAAATTAAGCTGTTAAGTTTAGGTATTTGGTAGGATTAGGGATTTAGAATATGGTCATGCAGTATATGTGCTTTAGTACTGATAAACAGCCAATATGTTAGTAATATGCATGCTAATTAGCAACTAGTTAATAGTGAGAATTGGTCCCTAAACTAAAGTGTTACCGACTTTATTTCTTCTGTGGAACACACACACAAAAATTATGTATTGAAAAATGTCTCAGGTTTTTTGTTTTTTGTCCACACAGTCAGATCCAGTGTTGTTTTGGACCCCATTGACTTTCATTGTATGGACAAAAACAAAATATATAATTTTGTGTTCTACAGAGAAGGTTTGGAATGACATAAAGGTGAGTAAATGATTATTTTTGGGTTAAACTATGAACTTTCTTGCAATACAGACAGTTTGACCATCATATATCAGTAATCCATAGACATACACAAAGGAAATGTCACAACAAACAGATGCACAGCCATTTAAATGCATGAAAGATCACATTAAGACATTTTCAGGTATTTCAGCTTGTACATGCTTATAATTCTTTATACATGCCATTGATGTGGTTGACAAACTTAGTTTCTAGATACATGCCGTTACATGTCTTACCGGCGCATAATTGTTAATTGTTATCCATATATGGGTGTCATTTATAACAGAAACTTCCTGGTATTTCATTGTGTGTGTAAATAATTGACTGCAGTCAGGATGATGGACATACTTTATCTCTCAGTCGTTTTAAAACATGCTGTAAATCTGACATAAGCTTTAGCAGAACTGCCATCTAAGGTAGCTTGTTTTAGACCATACTTATTGGAGAGAATATACAGTATTTCCTTTTAAAGCATATAAGATTATGAAAGTGCCCTTTGCGGGCAGATGGAATCCAGTGTAGAAGACTGTTGGTTATTGAGCAGGAAGAAGGTGCTAATGTGAGTCAGTGTCAGCAGGGGACGAGTCCTCATTATCTGAAGCCCACCTAATCTGCAACGAGAAGATTTATAGATCGTTTATGCAACCTTCCATGTGCAGCTACTGAAGGTTAGCATAGTCTGATAATAATACTAGAATTATGCAGCCTAGCAATTTAATGTTTGCTTTGATTATCATAATGGCACCTCTAAGGCTTCCCAGAGGAAGATTTTATTGCTGTTTTAAAGCTTTTAAATAGTGATCGCAACTGTCATTAAACCGTTTTGTCAGATGATTACCCTAAACTCTTTTCTGGGCTTTAGCCCACAAAAATATATCATCACTGCAGAGCTCTATGAAACACTTAGATTTTTGTTTGTTTGTTTGTTTGTTTGGCTGGCCAATACAGTAGTACAATACAATAGTAGCTGACTGGTCATGTGATCAAATATGTTGGCTCAGCTCCTACTGGGCAACCCACTTTATGTAAAATAAAACATAATTTTAGGCATTTCTACATTACTTTTCTAGCACATAATTCATATCAAAAATGCTACTTTCAGAAATAACACAATTATTGTCATTATATACAAATTCCAAAAATTATATGAGCACACCTTTAAACAAACAACTCCAACTGCACTGTATTTAATCTAACTGCTTTCTGGGAGAAACATCTAAAATATAAAAGAAACTTCATATGACTTTCTTTCATACAGTTGACAACACTGACATATTGTTTAAAGAGCAAGTTTGCCCCAATGTACTCATTTACTCATTGACTTACTTTTTCCTGCAGAACACAAAAGACAACATTCTGAAGAATATTTCAACAATGATCAACAAAGCCCCCATGACTTGTATTGACAAAAAAACCCCTGAAACATTTATTAAAATATCTGCTATTGTGTTGCACAAAGGAAAGGAAGTCATGCAGTACTTAATTTAATTTTACATTGACATTTTCTGCACAGAAGTGCAGAATACGCATTACAGAATTAGCATGTTTTATAGTTAAGGTAAGGTCAAACATTTTATTTTTCTAAAGTTAAGAGAACAGGATTAGTAATGAGTTTGTAAGGGAGGATGTGTCTGCATGCCAACTAGAGAAAGGCCTATTGTGAAAAAAGGTGATAAAAACTTGCTGAACTTGAGGAGAAACAGCAAGCAAATGTAAATTCCAGAGCTTTTGTTTTCAGCATCTACCCATGCCCATCCTTTACTAATGACTTTAGTAATGCATGACTAGTTAAAGCTGTAGAGGATAGTAGTCTATCCTGAGGAGCCAGGGCAGGACAGCGATGGGTGCCAGAAGGGCATTTTTGTCACGAGACTAAATGAACTTTATGGGGAGTGTCAGAACCTACAATGTAAAATATTCATAACACGTCTTCCATAGGAAACTGTAGGTGGAGGTGGAATGTGGCATGACAGAAAGCAACAGTATTTCTCTTTCTGTCTCCCCCTCATCCGGTCTCATCTGCCCCATCCAAAATCAGGTTTGTGCAGGGCAGACGATAGGCTCGGGGAATGTCTGCTTTGATCACCTGATAGTGTGATAGTAGTGTATTGTGTGTAGGCTGACGTAAAGCCATTCAGAATACCACCACCGATAAAATCATGCAGAATGCTGACCGAATGATTTAGTCATGCTGTACAACTGTTCCCTTATCCGCATATCACGAGGAAACACTAACACACACTGTACGTTCTGCCAGTTGCAATGAAAGTATGAATCATCATCACTCTTTATACTGACAATACACATGGCAACCTTTTGAGGGATGTTGCCAGGCAACATTACTGAACGTTTGCAGTGAGACACAGGACGTCTGTGCACTACTGAGGCTGCTATTGTTGTTGCCCAATGCACTATACCTTCTGTAAAGTGTGTATTTGCATTGTGTGGGAACACACCGGTATTAAAATGATGGCCGATAAAAATAAGATTAGAATGATTTTAATATTAATGGACGATAATAGATAATTATTTTAATAATTATTTTGTCCACAAAAATAAGTAAATAAAAAAATTAATACATTGTAATTCATTCTACAAATTAATTTAGGCATTATAAGATTATAATGTACAGTATGAAAAATATATATTCATTTTGAGATTTGCGAACATTTACATATAACAGTGTTATTACATTATATGAGTCTTAAATGATTAAATGTAAATATCTTTAAATGAGTGTTAGATGACAGCATAAATAAAATATACACAATATTAACCAACATACAATATAAAGTGTATTAAATTAAAAATGAAACTACCGTTCAAAAATTTAGGGTCAGTACAATTTTTTTTCTTTTAATTTTTTTTAAGAAATGAATTCTTTTACTCAGCCAGAACACATTAAATTGATCAAACGCAACAGTAAAGACTTTTATATTGTTTCTATTTCAAATAAAAATAACTTTTGTTAACACTTTACTTAAAGCCTTTATGTATAATGCATTATAAAAGTAGTTTTAATGCATTGATTATTGCTTATAATGCATTGTACAACCTCATGAATATTTGCAACCACAGTTTATACATTATGACACTTATCAATTCATTGATTACTATGTATTTTAAATTCAGTTATATTTATTTATGACAAGATATAATGGAATACAATGCACATTATGAATAATTATAATGCATTATACCCTTTAATAACCATTTATAATGCATTAAACATAAAGACTTTAAGTAAAGTGTTACCAAACTTTTTATTTATCACAAAATCTTAACATAAAATATATTAAAATAGAAAACATTTATTTTAAATTGTTATATTTCACAATATTACTTTCAATAAATGAATAAATAAATGGTGAGTGTAAGAGATTTCTTTCAAAAACATTTAAAAATCTTATTGAACTAAATATTATTAAAATATATATTTTATATAAAATACGATAATATTGGCTGATCAGCAATATGGATATAGTACGGATATATCAAACATCTCTAGCATTGTATCTCAATGTGAATATGCAATTAGACTCAAACATTCTCTCAACACTGCTAAAACTATTCTCTCATTCTCTCAACACTGCTAAAATATTTCTTACTACTTTTGTTGTTGACGTTGAATTATGACATGAAACTTTTCAAAACCTGTTCTAAAAATGATAAAATGTCAAAAAATGTTACACAATCCTCTGCTTGGCTGCAACTTTGTTTTGCTCTGTTTTGGCCGCTTAGCCAATTTTTCCAGCATCTGCAGCGCACTAGCCGTAGTAAACAAAGGCAAGCATGCATACACTTGCACATGCTCACGGATCAGTCTTAAGCCCTTAAAATGTTAAGTATTGCTTTGCAACTGCGTGTTAATGATACAGACTCCATCCTAGCAAAACCAACACCTTTGCAGTGTGCAAAACAACAACAGCTGATGGCGGTCACTGTCATTTTTCCACCACAAAAACACTGTCTGTCCCTTATAATCCCCCTTGTATTTTCGGCCCCACCCTGCTGTTTTCTCTTCATAAAGATCAGCTATTTTTGCATAGATGTTTAGTCACCTGCAGCTGATTACAAGCTTAAATGCATGCCAAAACAAAACAAGAACCAGAACCCTGTTCCCATAGTTGACCTCAAGCACACCTTTTCTTTCTCTCTGTCCTGTGGTTTTCAATGTCTGCACACACACGCACCACTTATGTAACATCCCCAGTTTCATGTACCACCCGGGGCTCTGTTGTCCTCCCCTGAAAAGAGCAGCTGAGTTGGGAGGTGTTTTGGCCCTACCCAGCACTTTCCTTTAATGTGTATTTGACACATGCTCGGACTCCACTCCCTCCATACTCACATGTCAGGGCAGAATTCTACAAGAACACCGTCACACACACTTGCTGCTCCAGGTTGTTTACCATCTACCGTTTGCTGGTTGGCTGAGTCACTCTGGGTTTTTTTAAACACTCAAACTGTTCCAATTTCACTTTCGCACTGTTTATTCTCTTAAAAAAAAGATATATGTGCAGAAGTGTAAATATGACCTATGAAATCTAGTGCACAAAAAACAGAGATCTGCAGACTTCTTGTATAGACGGCTATCATTAGGAATATTTGTGCAAGCCAACAGTATTATGTAAGATCTATTCCAAAAGGTGCATAGCATGAATAACATTAAAAAGCATTGGAAAACATGTGCCCTTCAATCTGAAGCGTGCACGGTTTTTGTTGCTGCTGTTGTTTTTTTATGTTAAGATTAAAGATAATAATCAGTTTAACCAATATTTTTCACAGATACTTCAATATGTGTTCAAAACATTGAGAATCAACCCAAAGCACCATTATATATTATATATACTCAAGCTTACAGAAAGCTGACATAATATTTGAACTAAATTATTATAATTATTCACAGTATTCAAATATTTGTAAATAATCTGTTCATACTGCAGTAGTCTAATAATTAAATAATTATTGTGGAGAAAAACAAATCATTAAAATAGTATAAATAAAATAAAGTACAATTAAAAATATTACACACACATAGTATATAGGCCGATATATGGGAAACCTATTTGAAAACAATCATTACTTCTGCAAGCTGTTCTGGTCATGTAGAATTTACACACTTCAACATTAATGCACAAGGGACTTCAAAATGCCCTAAAAATTATTTGCATATTAAAAATAATAATAAAATAATAGTAATTAATAATAATATGGTGGGTCAGATGTTTGTGGGACATTTCCACTTGCTTACAACTCAGTCAAGCATGTATAATAAATGTATAATAAACAGATCAGCATTAATGCAGAGTAGCATTTTGTCTTTATTTTATTTCATCTACTTTTTCCGATATCATCATTTTTAAACAGCAATATCCACAAAATATTAACAGTGTGCAAGAAAACATGATTTATGGCACATCCGAGAAGAACAATTACAAAAAATAGATATATTTCTTCATAATCAAGGCAGAAAGATACATATGCATACACAGGAAAAAACGCAAAGTAATGGGACAGGCAGAGATTGAAATCTACTGGCTAAGGACTCAGCTACAGATATTACCCACACAAAGCCTAAATCTCACCTCTCATGGTCATAAAAGAGCTCAATGGTGTGTGAAGTCGAACAACGTTTGGGAACAAGGAATTGAGGTTAAGGTATCACGGCCTTCTCAGCACCTTAAAAGTGTTCTCGTGTTCTAGAAACGGACACGCTCCCTCGTCCTGACAACAGGTCTCACAACGTAGAAAGCCACGAAATGATTTCGGAGTCTTATTAAACCCAAGCACAGGGAGATTTTAGCATACTTCGGGTAAACGCTATACTTTGGAGCACAGTGTATCCCAACACTGTGAGTCAAGAGGGTGGAACTCAAGCTAACAAGCTAACTTAGCTTAGCCGACTTTCACAGTGTTTGCTCCAGTGTAAAACCATCAAACGCGGTACAGCAAGTTTGGCTGGTGGCTGGTTGAAAAACGTTTGTAGTGCTAGCTTTATTTTAGCACTATTTGAGCACTTCGCACGTGTCCAGAAAGGCTTCATCCTTAATGTGGACAACTAATTGACTCTTCCTTTGCAAAAACATCATAAAGTCGGAGAGTTTCTAACGTAACACTTGAATGGATTCAATTATAATCCTTCATTTTTATATAACACGGTTCTTTATCTCCTGAAGTGTCCTCTTTCTCCAGTTATTTTGAAATGCATAAGCCACTACACTGCTCAGGCTTAACAGGAAGTGATGTCGCTGGAACAGCTTTGTCCACTGATGGGCAGCAGTGTGATTTTGTTGATCGCTGGATGAGTCATAGCACTAGTGACCCCCACACGCCTTAGTCATTCTTCATACAGGAGCTGATGACAGCATCCCGTAGGCCGCGAGGAGCACAGGCCCCCTCTGTCCCATTACGAGCCCCTATTTCCTGCACTATATTGTTATTTTCCAGCATTTGAAGCGGGACAATGGGGGAGTTTTTAGCACTTAGCTGAATACTGTGAGTGACTGGTTGGAGACAAAACCGTCACTCCAAAAGATTGTGCATCATGCTGGGTGCACATTGGACATTCAGAGTTGTGGGTTGACCTTGCCCCTCATCTTTTGCATGTGACTGCTCAAGCTGATGGCCTGTTGCATAACACTGCACATCCTGCCCTTTAGATAGACTCAACAACCCGGACCACTTCGTGAAACATGCCTCTAACAACGCTTTAAGCACCTTGCGTGGGCATTGTGTCAACAATCCATTCCACATTCCCTCACAGGGAGCAGGTAACCTATCACATGTACAAGCACTGGAGCCATCCATCAATTCCTTCGCTCGCATCTTTTGCCTCGCCTTAAAGAGGACAAACTGAATGGTTAAATATGAATGATGGAAGAAACGGAAATATTACACAAAGATTACAAAAAGATAAAACATCCACAAAAAAATGAATGCGCTTTAGTTATCAAACACTGTACAGTATCATACTCAATGACCAGATTCCATGTTTCCATAGAAAGAAGAAATTGGAACAAACAAATCCAAACAGCTATTCTGAAAGTTAACACCTCTGAACATATCCAAAAGAAAGTTTATACATTTTTTCCTTCTGTATGGATTTTACAATCAAGTTTGGTTTCAGAGAGAAAAAAAAACAAAAAACAAAAATTGGCCTTTGCAGGGGCTCTGACTTCAAAATGACTCAATTTTATGGGGCGTGTCCAAGCCTCTGCTATTAGGATCATAAATATTCCTTATGATTTGATATATTTGTTACCACAAATGTTGTTTGTTTGTTTTTTAAATTTCAAATTAATATCTCAAATAATAGGGCTCATTTTTTACACTGAACTGCACTTTAGGAGGGGACTGGGAAGGATGTTATTAGGTAAATATATTTTCTGCATTATATAAAATTCTTCATTTATAACTTCTGAAATATATAGTATAAACACTAGAAAAAAAAACAACGCTTTAAGCCTAATGAGTTTTTTTTTTTTAATCAATGAAAAGAAAAACTACAGCTCACAAACGGACTGAGAAGAGAAAGAAAAAAAAAAGTAAAAATATTGGCAACTCTGGTTAATGTCTTGAATCCCTTTGTAAAACATGAAATGTGCGGTTTTGATAAAGGTAAGCATACCTGGATTCAATTTTGGCCATACAAATCTAAAATGAACCTTTAGCTTGCAGATTCGACGTAACAGTGCAGGGTTAATACTGAACAAGCGTTTACCACAGTGTGACTGGGCTAGCCAGCTAGTCAGTCAGCATAGTCATGACTGTCTTCCTCTACTCTCCATCATCACCTATGGTAACAAGGTCAGCCGCTGAACTGAAAAACATGCTGGAGTATCTCTCAGTCTCTGTGTAATCTTTTGAAATAGTTTACAAATTCGAAATCTGCCACCTCCTGTTAAGTACATCTATATGCATGAATTTAGACAGGCGTGCTGTGCAGATTCATTCATATAGAGTCACTCAACGCCGGGCTACATGACGCTAGGTATTCAGATATTGCCCCTTTTTGTTTTTACCGAGAGAGTGTGGTGCTTATTTTCTGGAGAATACTGTGGATCCCAGGTAAAAAGAAGTGTTGGACTGAATTGCCCATTGACTGGGGATGGGCAGCGGTTAAAGTGGGACTGGGTTAGCTGGCCTAGACAGAGTAGCTATAGAATGATGCAAGGCTTCTTGTCTTTGAAAGGATTCTCTGAGGTGGGAACCCCCACCAGCAGAGGGTCACTGCGGGCATGCTGCTCACAGTAACTCATGAGGTCTGCAGCAGCCTTAGACACCTGGAAAAAAGACAGACAGAGAGAGAAAGAGAGAGAAATGGTGATACAGAGTGAAAAATCGATTAACTGATTACCATACAGGACGAAAAATCATAAATGGTTTAACATTTCACTATATGCAATTGTACTGCAAAACACTATCAAAAAAAAAAAATAAAATTCAACAGTATCACAATAATATTTACAGTGAAAACAGTAAAAGGACATTCATATTTTAGACAAATATGTATTTCTTATTTAAGTAATGTACATCAGGGGCTGGTTGCATAAAAGGGTTAGACTACATTTACATTTATATTTATGCATTTAGCAGATGCTTTTATCCAAAGCGACTTACATTGCATTCAAGTTACAGTTTTACATTTTTATCAGCTCTTGCTTTCCCTGGGAATCGAACCCATGACCTTGGCATTGCTAGCGCCATGCTCTACTATTTGAGCTACAGGAAATCAGACTAGTCTTAAAAGTTATCAACTAATTTTTCCTTTAAGACTGCGCATAATTTTTGTTAATTCAGTTACATAAAAATAGATTAGTCTAAGTTGAATCCAAAAAATAAGACTGATAACCCCTTGACTAACTGCTAGTGGGTCAGACTAGTTTTTAAGACACTTCGTCCACACTAGCGTTTCCAAGCCTTTTCCAATAGTTTCTCATCCACACTGAAACGTCACAAAACATTAAGCCTCAAGATCATTTTATTTAGGAAAATATCTCACCACTCATTGACACGTTCAGGTCGCACTCACTCACGACTGTATATCTGATCTAAAACGCAATTGCCCTCATGTTTTGCTGCAAACAGTAGCAACGGTGTGAAAGTAAATAGCATATAACAGGCACAATATGTGTCACATGACTAAACATGCATCATCGTTTTCAAAAAGCTCAATTTTCCTTGACAAAAACACCGTCTCAGTGTGGACGGAAGGCCAAAATGGAGAGAAAAAGATGCGTTTTAAAATGAAAACGTATTAGTGTGGACAACGCCTAGGTTTGTGCAACTGGCCCCAGGTCATTTTGTGTTACATTTTCTGTTATTTAGTTAATGTTTATTCCAATATTTTAGTGGCATGTGTTACCCTGATGAATCGTGTATGACCCTATGAATCATCTATATATGAATATTAGTCATGATTTATGGACAGGGCACTTAAGATGAACTCTGATTCATCATATTTCTTTCTATTGTGCCACCTTTATTATTATGGTGGTTCATTATAAGCTAAAAGGTAGATTTTAGTAGTTCAGGTTTATAGTCACAACAACATTATATCACTTAATGAACTATATGGATGTAAGGTGTAAAATAAACAGGCACCCTGTAATACCGTCACAGTGTTTTAATGGTGTATTTCTGACAAACACAGCATTACATTAAATTTAACAGGATTTTTCAAACAGTTTTTCTCATACAACCAACACGCCTTAGTCCTATTTAAAAGCAAAAAAGCCATTGCTTGATATAGAGCATGTTACACAGAATAATGAAGTCTTGTGTACCTTAATACGTTCGATGCCTGCCTCGATCCTCAGCTGCTCCACCAACTTCCTGGCCTGGGCTATGTTATTACTCGTCGACATTCTCTGCCATCGGTTATCGTGCCAAGTAAAAGGAGAAAATTCTGCAACAAAACAAAAATGCAGCAAGATTAAAACGGAAGCAGAATTTAAAGCACATACAGTATCACGTATGGACAATGTATGTAAATGAGATAAAATGCTTCTTGGCTCACTACATACTTTTAGAAGACATTAGCTCCTTTCACACATACAGTCTTTACTGGTAAATTACCATTTAGAAATCATGTATGAACAAGACCTTTTTAAAAATGCTGCTAAATCAGTTCTGGCAATTTTCTCGTATGAGAAGTTGTAACATTTTGAATCTCACTGATTTTCAATACATGGACAAAAACAGTTGAAATAAATACAGGTTTGGAACAACATGAGGGTAAGTAAACTGAATTATTATTATTATTGGGTGAACGATCCCTTTAAAACACAATCATGTCTGATAACTTGAGAAAGTCAGGCCTCCAGAATAGTTTAGATATATAAATAATATACATGTAAATCAAGATATCTGTCTGACAGCTCTGACCACACAACTACCCAGCAACATCAGTCCAGACCACCCAGTTCAGGGGGCCCATCAATCAGACTAACGGTACAACTAAACACAGGTGCGTCTGTCCTCTGAGGCTAAACACAGTGGCTTATCTTCTCCCTACTTGTTTTAGGACCAAGTGTTCTAACAAACAAAATGTGTGGGGACCGAAAGGCACACACTCATAAAATAAAAAGGGGTAACAACATTTCCATAGTGATTTTGAAGAATATTTTTCAATGGGGTCCAAAACACTGGATCCCACTAACTTTCATAGTATGGACATTTTTTAAAATATGATCTTTTGTGTTCCATAGAAAAATGAAAGTCATACTGGTCTGGAACAACATGAAGGTGATACCTTTACATTAATAGCTTCATAGCATAAACCGTTTTGAGGAGATTTGTTCAACACAAGTCTTTCATACAGCTGCATCCTCCAAAAGGTAATTTTAAGAACCACTTAGCAGCACCAAGGAAATTTTATCATCAGCACACCCACAGAGAGGTGACTATCAAAGTAACCGCAGAAACGCAGGAAACACTGGAGGCAGTGAAAGGTTTGGTTCTTTCTGGAGACAAACACGCTCCTTGTACGCCCCCCTCCCTTTGCTCCACACGCGCGGTCTCCCAAACCAGCGCTGCATCCCTGGAATTCCTGGATGTTCCTAGAAGGGGCCGTAGTTCTAAACATATGTTGCTTAGTGCCTGGGCTTTGTCTTCTCACAGCAAACACAGTCTCTTTCACGGCTCCGTGTGCTGCATTCCAGGAAATGGGCACAGCGGCCCTGCATACATAATTGCAGCATTCTAGGATACATTATTTAAACATACAGGTATTATGAAAGGACGATGTCTCTCTGCACAGTTTTTTCCCAACCACATCTTTTTATAAAAAAAAAAAAAAAAAAAAAAACCTCACAGGAAAACTGCAAGATTTGGATACACAGAGCCATAGTGTGTACCAAGTAGGCTCCATGTAGGCTGCTGTGATTTAATCTAATCTACTGAAAAGTAGTAAGTTTTACATGCACAAAAGTGAGACATGTAGCTTAAGAGCATTTGGGTCTACATATGAATATACATATGAACATCTTATTTGGATGTGTTAATTAACTATTAATCTAAGTGCAGTGTGTTTTTTGACATTGCACTTATTTAAATTAATAATATATTGCAAGTTAAAATATTTTAAGTTTAAGTATTTCATTGCAATTTCATCATTACAAATCTGTAATTATATTTCAAATATATTTATATACAAGGTATAAGTTTCAACAGAACTGTTACAATAAATGTCGTCAGTACATTCACAGTACACGTTAATCATATTTCAAAAGCAATTAAGAAAAATACATATAAAAAAGTTTGATTGAACTGGGTCAAAAACACTCAAGTTCAGCTTATTGCATTGAATATAAATAAAATTTTAATATATTTTAATTTAATTAATAGTTTTAATTGCAATTAAGAGTCTGAAAATAGTACATTCTTTTAAAGCATATTATTTATATAATACATTCTCTTTTTTAAAAGTATGCTAAAGTATACTTTTTCACAAGGGGTTGTGTGCTCACAGATGTGCATTTATGAACATTTTACAATATGCTTACTCTACAAAAACGGGATTCAAAAATCAGAGAGGTTTAGACCGTCACAAGGCACCACTGAGTGCACTAACCTCCCTCTGGATCTTTATTTTCTCTTCAGATAAGTGAGGATTATTAACCCTTATCCATGACTTACACACATACACACTCATTCTCTCTCTCTGAGATGGAAGCAGACTCACGTGCAATCACACCCTGCTCGTTCACATAACTGTGTGGTCTGCAGCACCATGGAGAGTCTCCAAAACAGGCGTCTCTTTCTCCACTCTGTGGTATACTGATCCAGTGAGGAAGAGGAGGAGGAAGGGGGCACTGGAAAACTGCACCCCACCCTTGAGTCCCTGTGCTCTATTTTAAACCACATTGAGCTGTTGCATATTCACCAATAATTAAAAGTTAACCAGACAAGGCTTTATTTGTTAGCATAAACTAACTTTATAAATGGTGCAAAAACAATGTTCACTGTTCATTATAAATACGTTAGCAAACTGAACTTAATGTGCTACCAGTAAACAGACCATACAACAAAATCAAGCATGCTTCCCATGCTTTTTTTTCCTTCTGACCCCTTTGGTATGTCTCTGAAGCATCTAAAAATCAAAAGGGACTGATAAATTCAGGATGCGGCATGTAAACAGTGGTCAAGTGAGAATGTGAAGTATGCATCATTCTGTTTGGTCACAGTCTGCTCTAATACGTGCGGCTTTGCAGGCAGACTTTTTTTTCTTAAGTTCGAAGTGAGGCGGCAGTTCCCGCCAGCTTTCCAATCAAGCGCCAGCATTAAATCAAAAAGCCCCTGCCTCTAACGGACACCTGGTGGCAACGTGCCGGCTCGCTCAGTAATCTCACCAGGCTCCAGATGCTTCCTACATTCCCGCTCTCTGAGCTCTAGGCGGGAATACTGTATATGACTGTTCTAAACAAGGAGTGCGAGGGAGGAAAAGAAGGGGGGCGAGAGAGGAAAACAGAGAGTGTTCTGGCCGCCAACAAGAACTGATCAACGGCCCATTGAGCCTGCCCAGGAAAGATCATCTCATAAGGCAGCTTCCAATAAAATCTGAGTCTGATGATTATTTAGGCCATTGGAATTTGTGCTTGCTCATTATAGAAGCTTGTGAAAATAATAGCTGCTTCATTATTTCTAATACTAGTTTATGATGTACTTAGTTTAAATTGTTACAAAAATGCTTAAAATAGCTTGGTACAAAAAAACAAAAAACAATCAAATTCATGAGCAGCAGTAAACACTATGGTCATTCCTTAACTAAAGCTGATGGTTATTTTAATTTTTGATGTTAAAATACATACACTACTGTTTAAAAATTTGGCGTCAGTAAAAAATTTTTGAAAGATGTTTCTTATGCTCACCAAGGCAGCATTTATTTGATCAAAAATACAGTCAAATCAGTAACATTGTGAAATATTATTACAATTTAAAATAACTGTGTTCTATTTTAAAATGTAATTTATTGTAAATTTTTGAATTTTCAGCAGCCATTACTCCAGTCTTAAGTGTCACATGATCCTTCAGAAATCATTCTAAAATCATTCAGAAATAATTTTTTCCTGATTCGCTGATGAACAGAAAGTTTAAATAATAATTAATTTGAAATAGAAATCATTTGTACCATTATAAATATCCTTACTATCACTATTGATTAGTTTATTGCATCCTTGGTGAATACAAGTATTAAAGGGATAGTTCACCCAAAAATGAAAATTCTGTCATTAATTACTCACCCTTATGTCATTTCAAACCCATAAGACCTTCATTCATCTTCGGAACACAAATTAAGGTATTTTTGATGAAATCCTAGAGCTTTCTGACCTTCCATAGGCAGCAATCCAACTGGAAACATTCAAGGCCCAGAAAGGTAGTAAGGACATTGTTAAAATAATCCATGTGACATCAGTGGTTCAACCGAAATTTTATGAAGCTACGAGAATACTTTTTATGCGCAAAGAAAACAAAAATAAATTTATTCAACAATTCTTCTCTTCCGTGTCACCGTTCTCTGCCATTATTAAGAGTAAAATTATGGTTATCATGGCTACTGATGTCACATTGGCTATATATAAATGATGTCCTTACGTTTCTGGGCCCAGGAACATTTCAGTTACATTGCTGTCTATGGAGGGTCAGAAAACTCTCGGATTTCATCAAAAATATCTTAATTTGTGTTCTGAAGATGAATGAAGGTCTTACGGGTTTTGAACGACATGAGTAATTAATGACAGAATTTTCATTTTTGGGTGAACTATCCCTTTAATTTCCTAAAATTCTGCTAACACCAAAACTGACCATTAAAACAGAAAGTTGTGCAGAACCGGTCAATGGCTTGTCATTAAAAATTTTTTAAAAAGCCAATAACCTGCAGTTACATCAGCCCTGAACCATAATTTCCTACCAGCTGTTTGGTTCCAAGGGGATGCAGCATTTGACTGGACAAAAATCTGTGTAGTACAGAACGAGTCATCAATATTTTTGGTCAGTTTTACTAGAAAAAAAAGACTACATTTTGGAAGCAAATACATGCTAAAAATAAATTCTGTCAATGTTCAGGAGTACACTAGCATACAGATTTGCCTCAATGCAAACACAGTGGTTGAAAGCAAGTAGATCTGCACATCTCTACTATACATAAGAAAAAGCAGCAACATCAAAACACTGCTCTGTTTGTCTTATCACTGCAGCCATTTTGACGAAGCAACATTGGCACAACCAGTAGCGTGAGTTTAAAGCATGACTGTATTGTTTTTTTAATCCAACTGCAGACAGAGAGTATGCAAAACATTCATTATTTTTCTAATTCATGGTAATTCATGAGTTCATTATAAGTTCACAGAGCTGCAATGCTGCACCACTGTGACTCCAAACGATCAACATGACTACGTTCCCCACCCTTCCCTGATCCTGACAGGCTCAGTCAGCTGCAGTAAGGCTTCTTACAAGAATCAGAAACTGAAAACACCTACAAGCTTGATCAGCTGCATACCGAAATGCCAGAAGTGTTTTCTTCGGCTTACAGGACTTTCCAGCAAAGCAGCACACTCGAAGGAGGAGGGGAATGAGGGGCATGGAAGGGAAACGAAAGGAAATGAATGGGATTTTTCATCTCCCAGCTGAGATCACGTAACGAAGTGTTTGCTCACGTCAGCATGCATGTGCACACAGAGGGGTCACAGAACGTTCGTTTGCTTGTGTCTGTGTGTGAGGGTGTGACCGTTGGGGGAAACAGACGGATGTGTAGAGAGACACACCGAGACAGACAGACTCATGACCAGGCAGACAAAAAAGCAGACAGAGGGACAAATGACTGAAGTGGGTGGAAATTGTTTGGACAGGCTTATACAATGTGTTCCCTCTAGAACAATTACTGATAGAGTTCTGCCAGACACATGCGGCATGCAAAAAACAAAGAGCTGGTACTGTAAAAATGAGACAGTAGTGGCCTTTTCTTTATAAAAAGGTCCCTAGCATCAATAAGGTGAGCTTACAGTTTAATTATGATGATGGTGATGATGATATTGAACTCTTGAGGTTAGGGACCGGCGCAACGTCGCCAACACCCCACCGAAACGTTTGATCAGACAGGTGGAGCTGGCATTGCCGGTGTGTGCATCACTCCGTGGTACCTACACCACCCTGTAAAAACTTGCTTAACAAAAAGGCAGACAAAAGAGGGATTTGAGTAGATCTGAATAGCTCAAGTCAAGCCACTTTATGATAATACCTTTAAATGATCAGAGTGAAAAATGATGCTAAGGAATTCATTAAGCATGTGTTTAACTGTCGGAGGAATCGTAGGAATGCTTCCCCATGCAATTTATGTTGAATGTAACATTAAGCTATTGTGACCACAAATCCTGGTTTCACAACACATGTAAGCCATGAATACTCTTAATGGGATACTAATGCAACATGCAATACACTATAAAACAGGGATCTTCAATCTTTTTAGAGCTCCTTGGTGTACAGGGAGCAAAAAAAAAAAAAAAAAACTGACTGTTGCATTTTAAGCCTGACCTATATTGACATGCGTATGTGACCACTTTAATGCATTTTGCATATGATGCTTACACTGCAAAGCCATTAAAATAATAATTTGTATCTGTATTGAAGTGTAATCTGAACTGATGTACAAAGTCATATACTTTATGTGAACTTTACATTTTAATTTTACATTCAAAATTTTGGGATTGGTCTCTTATGCTCACTGAGCATTTATTTGATCCAAAATACAGTAAGAAATATCAATAATATTGTGTAATATTGTGAAGTATTATTGCAATTTAAAAAAAACTGTTTTCTAATTTAATGCATTTTAAAATGTAATTTTAGCTGAATTTTCTGCAGCCAATACTCCAGTCTTCAATATCACATGATCCTTCAGAAATTCTATCTTATTATGATGATGAATTGTGATATTTTTTTCATGATTCTTTGATAAATTGAAATTTCAGAAGAATGTTTGAAGAAAAAATCTAATACGAAAAGGACAATGAAACATCACAAATTTAACTTCTTAGCTTAAAGTTTTGTTTAATTTAACATAATATTGTAATTTTATTTAATGGATTTTTTAATTTAATGCATGTTTCAGAACTTTATTATTTCCAATAAAAACAATTTGTGAAAAAAAAACAAACAAAAAAAAAAACATTTAAAACAATAATTAGAAGCCTGCACATTCTCTTAGATCAGCTGAAATTCAATGGAAATAAACAGAAATAAAAGAGCAAGACCATATATATGAAAAGCCAACTAACCAAATATGCATTGTGCTTTTTTTTTGGTTTACAATCTACAACGGAACTTGTATACACAGACATGCAAACCGACAACCACTGTGACACTTTACAGTAAAAGGTTCACTCTATCAGCAACAGATACTGAAAATCGGGGAGAGGTTAAATATGCACAAAACCCCCGACAGACAATGCCAGAAAAGCAAAGAAACGTGTTACCCTGCTGCCTTGGGAGGAGGCACCAATTTTGCACACTCTGCAAAGAGGCTGGGGTGAGGTTAAAAAGGTGGGCACGAGGAACCTTGCCCCTACAAAGCCTGGAATGAAGGTGACAAGAGGAGGAGGTCAGGAAGTGCATCTAGTCAAAACACAAAGAGCATGTGGGAGAGCCATACCCTCTCCGGAGCTACTTCATAGGTGACTTTTTTCCAGTCATGGATGGAAAGAAAACGGAAGCATAAACAGTTTTTCTGCAATGACGAAACCTTTAGGTTGCCCGAAAACCAGATCTAGAAATATGTGAGACACTCTACGTGACTCAGGAAGGTGCATGAGCTGATTAACATCAGCAGTGGAACAAAAACAAACAAAAAAAACTGCTGCGTCTTGCCCTCTTCCTATTCTGAGAATTGAGTATTTACGAGACAAATCAACAGCCTTTTCATGATTCACTGACCTCCAAGAGAACGTAAGTCGGTCAGATCCTTTGTGATTGAGAGAGTCTAGAAGCGGGAGATTTGGTTCACTCACCGGGTCACTCATGCAAACATGTGGTTCCAGCATAATGTGCGTGCACACTGGACACAAACAAGGCCTTTGAGGCGAGAATCAGAGCCAGGTGCTTGGCAATTAACCATTGTGATCAGGCAGTAAACAAGCATACAGGGCAGAGCAGAGAAAGTGACTAACAGACCTCTTTCACAACAACCGACTTCCTCCCCCAGGCCGCTTCCATATAAGGGCAAAGGAAGCTGAATAGACGGAAATGGGGAACTCCTAAGGGGTGCAACGCAGCTTCCAGTAAGTATGAGTGGCACTTATCTTGGGGATTCTGAGCCAATGCGTCTATTACCTAATATAGCATTCTGTCTGTTTTTCTGCTCCTTGGAGTGAGCAGCCGTTTTCACTGGAAAGTCTGCACCACGTTGATCAAACGTTCCACATGTATCATTTTGAGCTGTGGAGAATGAAGACGTGTGATGGAAACATTAGCCATGTTTTCCACAATCTCTTTCAGAGCTGTGCCAGCTACAAAGACTTTGCGTTTGGACTGGAAGGGTCTGAGATGGGACACTGTGGTTGGTTCTGTCCTTGTGGGAATGTACATGCGTGGAGGTTGGGAGATATTTGAGATGACGCGAGACATGTCTTGTCAAGGCAGCCTGTGACGCAAGAGCACTGCGCATGTCTTCCCTCTTTTGCTCTCTGATAAAACTACAGCACTGTCCACTTCTAACTTAGTCACCATGAAATCAAAATGGACAACTTTAGTATTTTATGAAATACTGCAGTTTTATTTATAAATAATTTATTTGTGCACATTCATATTTTTCTAAAATTAAAATTCCTTTGCAACGACTTGAGAAACCGATTTTGTCTTCAATACTGAGTAGATAAAATTAGCAATGCACAATATTAAAACTGTCCGATATTTGTCTAAATAAATTAACACCAAACATTAAAAACTAAACTAGACTGTTTTAATGCTACAAGTGAATTTAGGCATCACGACATTATAATGAAAAGTATGAAAATGGATATTCAATTTGTTATTACATTATATATTTTTTTAAAGATTCAATTTAAGTGAGCGTTAGATGACAGCAAAGGTAATCAATGTTGTTAGTGTTAACTAAATTAAAAAAATGTTTTCATTAATTGAAATAAAGCTGAAATAAATTAAATATTAGAAGAAAAACTAATAAGAAAAGATGTACTAAAATTATTATAACTAAAACAGAAATAAAAATTAACTAAAGCTATACAGAAAAATAAAAAAAAATAAAAATAAAAATAAAATTATAAGAAAACTCTATTAGTATATAAATAATACTAAAATAACACTAAGTATGCACAATTAAATATAAAATATTGAGAAATATGTATCTAATATCTACTCATAAATACTGGCCAACAACCAATATGGCATAGACATATTGTGCATAACTAAGATAAAGTGTTGCAGAACACCTTCAAAAAGCTTAGTATAATTTAGAATGACTTTCCAAACTGTTCAAGGCTACAAGAAAGGCCAGTGATCTTTGATCCAGAGTCTTGCATTCTTACTGGGAAACCCTTCCTCTTTCTTCTAAATCTGATATTTGCTGCAGGAAGTGGCAGCGTGCTGTTGTGCAGCTCCACAGAGCTCGTCTATCTCTCCAAACAGCGCACTTGATGACCTCTGTGCAACCTCTGTGACATCTGACAAGTGCCAAAGGTCTGCTGACACCCTCCTCCGCTGACCGCTACGCCTCTTTACTCGAATCTGCACCCCATGACGCACATTATACGCATCTCCTCCAAGCTCTATATACACAAACAAGAGACATAAGCATGGTTCAACAGGCAGTTCACCTAATGTTCTACATTCCTTCTTCAAATATAAATACAGACCTCTTCAATGACTACAACATGGCCACGAGAGAACAAACAAATAAACTTTTTTGCATTTTGACACACTCGTAGCAATGAAAAGCTGCAATGAAGCCACTGATGGAAAACCTTCCACTAATGTAAACATGCACTGGTGATTTAAGCACCTATGATTATTATGTAAGCTATGTGAAAATTAAATAATTTAGAAACAGTTGAGGCCAATCCAATGCCAGTAGAGCCCACAAACCATGAGTAAATAGAACAAATGGTGGGTCTTAAAATGTGTTTTTACACATTTTTATATAGAGACGTGGATCAATCAAATTAAGCCTAGTGTTTTATGTGCAACAGTGTTGTTATTTGCAACTATAAACATTGTTTCGTTATTTCAAATAAAAATATTTAAATAAAGCTGAAAATAATGTAAATATGAAAAGCTTAAATTAAAATTTTGCCTTGGAAACTAACTGAAATAAATGTTTAAGTACTAAACCTACCAAACTAAAACTGAAATAAAAATAAAGTTAAACAGAAATATAAAAAAACTAATAAAAATTACAAGCACATAGCAAAATTACTAAATTGTGAACTAAAATTAAAATGAAAACTGAAACTACAAAATTAAAGCTAATTAAAAATATATAATATAATAGTATATACTGTATTTTCCAAAGAAAAAAAAAATTGCACCAGGTCAAAATTGCATTGTTAAGAGAAAAAAAATACATATTCCATATATTCCAGGAAATATGGTAAATAATACTAAACTAACACTGATATACTAAATTAACACTGATGTGCACAGATTGCACCTAGCATTTAAATTTATAAATAATCATAAATATATTCACACATTGAATGGCAAAATTAATGTAGAATCAACATAAATGAAATTTATATAAATAAATACTTTACATAATATTTGTTTAATGGTGTCTTTTAAATGTTATGGCAACTCCAGTTAAACAAATCACAAACAAAATAGCGATGCAAGCTTATTAATATAATTATGTTCCTTAACGTAGACTTTCATTGTTTTTGTAAAATATCCACGTCATGCATACGTACACAGACCAACAAACGGCACAGTTCCCATACGAGGGTAACTGATTAATTTTTCTGTCATGTAGTCAAGTATAATTCACACAATGATTAAAATGCCTCCCCTTAAGCAGAACAAGTCATTATTTTACGAGAGAGATGTTTCTAACTGAAGCACGTGGAATCAATTGCACATGACTTGTAATGGAGACAAATCTTGATAATTACTATGGCAGGATTGGAGGGGCTTTATTAAAGTGACCATTCACTAATGCCACACAGTTTTATAAATGGTGACCAAGGGGGAGAGAGAATGAGAAAGAATGTTTAGAGTCGGTCTGCGGTCACTCTCGGCGTCTGCTGCCACCTAAAACAGCAGGGCATTAGAGAGATATACGGCAGGGCGTTTCACACCTCTGTCGTGAAACTGTGTAAAGCAGGCGGTTCACATGCACGGCAGAGGATTTCTGACCTGGTCCCCATTGGACACCTGCTGAGCAGGGCTGCTGCAGATATCAGCTGCACGGGTGTCAAAGCTCACTCCTGCTTTCCCAAACAAGCCACCCTCAGTCAAAAGAGTGTAAATGACTTCTCTACCACAATAGAGCTACCAGGACTGTTTACATGTAAAGAACTAAGTGGAAAGGCTGCTAGGATGATCCAATTAGATATGTTATCAGGACAGGTGACTTAGTGAGAAGTGTTTTTGTTGTAGGCAGCCAGAAAGGCAGCCAGAAAAACTGTTCCTGTAAATGGTAAAAAAATAAATAAAAAAATCAATGCACTTTTTGCATGCAACATATTTCCTGGACCTGAAGAAAGTAAACAAATGAGAAACTGTCTTTGAGCCTCTTCCTCTATTGCAGGACTACCTGTAAAGGCCTGGTCAGGTGCCAAGAATGCTGTTGTTTTTAAAATGCATACCGACCAATTCTGTCTTAAACTGCACTTCATTTTTCCAGAACGGTTATATTTTGCATTTATCAAACTAAATTAACTACAAAATGATTACGATAATTTGATAGTCTTGTTTAAAAGATAAAATAGCAATGAAATAATTAAGAAATACATAAAAAAAATCCATCATAAAGAATTTGCATTATTTTAATTTAAATAGAAATATTTGAATAATAAATTAATAATTACATATACTACTTTTAAATTACACAAAAAAAATAATTCAAATGCAAATTCTATAATCAAGAACAGAATTTCAAGGAGAAACAATTATGTCATGATCATGCAGCCTTAGATCAAACCGAAACCCATGAAAACTGGTTTTCTCTAAGCAGTTATGTACGAACACTAAACTTTTGGCCTTGGTTTGCAGGACAGGACTAAGTGTTGGGAAGCCACACCTCTTCTCTTGAATCTTCCCCATGGTGAGGACGTTTACAGAGCATGGAAAGGCCCTAAAATTAGGTCAGTGCTCCAGGAGCTTAACCTACTTGCTTAAGTACAGAGGAAAACTGTATTTATCACCAACACTAGCAGACAGCCTAGTCCACGCCAAGACTATTATGTGAATATCTGCCAAGCCTTTAAGGGTTTTGAAAAGAAAAGCAGTATAATTAGTAATTTCATATAAGAGAGGCAGACATTGGAGATTGTTGTTTCAAGTGTTTGGCTGTATAGGACTGAAAAGTGTTTTGGTGTGTTGGTGGCAAAACAACCAGGTGTCAGCTGCAGCATCCCGTTCCCGGGATTGCGCTCTGGGGAGGGAGAGGAGAGAGCAGCCAGGATCCCCGTCTAGCCACAGGAAGGGTCAACTTGTGTCAGACTTGGGTCAAAGTTGAGTCCCGGGTGCCAGTGGTCACGGGTTTGACTAGCCTCGGCACAGCACATCTGTGTCATTTTTAAACACCTCGAATTTGAGAAATAATGCTTGAATGTTAACTATTCATAAGGGCATCTATGATGATGTTTAACCTAAAGATTAATCTGTGCTGGATGAATTATTATAGTGCTTACTGTATATACCGTGTACCTCTTTCTTATACAAAAGGTAAGTAAAACAGTAAATAAATAATTTATTATAATAATTAATATAATAATATACTTTCTATTATTTTATACAATACAGTATTATTATACAGTAAATTTAATATAAATTAATGTTATATTCATACACATTTTATATACACCTAAACTTATTAGTTTACAATAAAAGTAAAATTACTTTAGTTATTTTATTTATTTATTAAAAATTAAATCACACTTTTTTCATCCAAATGTCTCCAAATGTCAACTCTACACAACCTGATCACTTTCAGTTAATTTGCCACACTAGCAATAGAAGGTTAGCAATGAGGGATTCAGTAGGGTTACTGCACATTTTGTCATCCAGGCATTCTATGCATACAGAAACTTTGCATACCATGCACAGTACACATACTGCAGAACGAGTTATATGGTAGTATGCCATTTCAAACATACTCTATGCTCGTAACATGCAGCCACAATGCAAAACAGCTCTGAATTCACATGAACAGTGAAACACTAACAAACAACTTGTGTTCCTTTATTTGGTTATCAGCTGACTTACATGTTATACAGCTGGTTTACTTGGAAAGGTGAGAGAATGCTCATGAACTTTGAGTTCATTGATGTTGCAGTAGATTACGTACCAAAGGTTTAGAAAGCAGAACAGACAGTAGCTTACTGCTAGTACACCAGACAAGACACTCAGAACGCTGATTATGTTATCAGATCAGCCAGAACATGGAAAGAATAACAGAGTTAAGAGTTTATTATGTTCCAGATGTAATCAACTTTTAACATTCAGTGTGCAACTCAAATCAAACAAAAACAAAAAGCTGGCTAAGCTTTAGTTTTCCAAGGAATAATCATTAAAATTCCAATAAGAGGAACGTTACAATTAAAAACAGCATTCCTGCAGCGCTTCAGTAGTTCACTGGAACTTACAGCCATTCAAACCATTCAAAACAAGTGTCAACCCTCTAACCATCAGTTTAGCACAGATATGGATGAAACTTTCATGCAAATACATCTGGCAATGCAAACAGAGACCAGGGCAAGTGGGAAATATTTAATTATGTTACGGAATACAAGCATACTGCTTATTATACATTGTGTTGTGTTTTTTTAAACATTTTCCAGCAATAAATTTTTTATAAAAATAATAATTTAAATAATAATTACATATGTAATAATATAATAATTAGAATATTTATTATTAATTATTATTATTATTATACAATTTTATATTTTATTTATTATTATTATTTTACAAAATAATTTTTAAATATTGTTGCCTCCATGACAAATTGCTTATGCTTATGTTTATCGTTTTAGGTAAATGCACAAAATGTAATGTAAATGAAAATGTAATCAAATAATTGAACATGACACTCATTAATGCAACTTCAAGATCTCTGCAAACGTGCATATAGCCCACGAAAACAGCATTAAATAAGATACTATATAAGAGGAGGAGGAGTGATGGAGGCGGTAGTGCACAAGTGGTCAATGCGCAATGCACTGCACCCCCAGCTGCGAAGCATGAGCTAGAGTGGGCCGCACACACACACCCCCTCCGCACATGTAGGTGAGAGTGGGAGACTGATCTATATGCTGGGGAGTGTGTGAGCACAGCACAGAGAGAGGCAGAAGGAGGGAGTGCATCAGCAACCGTTACTCACTTTCTCGCACGTGACATTATTCTTTCAATGACAAAAATGAAAGAGAGCAAAGAGCGGCAGGAATGCAGCCAACAGTCGAGCTGAAAAGGGATTTCTGAATGCCGAGGAGCTCATGAAGAGGCAGTGGTGAAAATAACAACGGTTTTTTAATGCCAACGATTCCAAATCACACACATTAATCATTATTTTTGGATAAGCTGCTGTTTGTTCTTGCATCTCCAGCACTTGTCTTAGATGCAAGTATATTATATAGCACACTATAAAAGCTGCTACATAATCCTGCTATGTGGACCTTCAGGGAAGTGATATAAACTGTTACAAGACAAGTGCAATCCCAAGAGATCCACTGTCTCTGTGAGGAAGGGCAGATTGTTTATGCAACAACTACCGGCACCTGTCATGTACCTGAGGAATATGAAATGATGTGAATGTCAGTTAGTCGAAATGTTTCATCCAGTCTGCTGCGAACTGGAAAAAAAGCTGAGCGGCTGACTAATATTTTTTAAAAGCTCACGACACAAATAGCACAGTCATCATGACCTGGGCACTTTTGAAACTTCTATCTTTCCAAGCCTTTCATAACAGGTTCAGCTCTATCACAACACAGATAGAGTAAAGGACTTAAGTGTGGGTTATTGAACTACAGACCACACATCTATCTGTTGAATAACAACCTTCTTTAGCTTGCAAAAGATCACAAAATCTATCACGTGCTCTGTAACTATTTTCGGCACTGCATTTTTCATATTTTTAGCACTTAAAGAGCTAAAATTTAAATTTACTGCATGTGTTATTTCAGCAAATGATGTCACATGTTAACTATGTAATATGTTACATATGGAATTATCCAGCAGCTTACTGTTTAGTCTGAAAGTCTGTGCAAGACATGCATGATTGTCTATCACTCACTGACAGGCTTCTAGTCAGCATATGGCAAAAACAGAAACGACCACAGTCCCTACAGTATATTTCCTGTCTGCCTCAGGACATGATCTCTAGATAAATCCAGACACTGTGTTTGTGTAAAATTCAGACTGGAGTATCGGAAGGTGTTTTCCCTGAAGCATGTTTTTCCAAACAGGACCCCATACTTTTCCCCCACAGTCTGTGAGTTAGTCAGCTGACGCAAGGCAGCAGGAATCTGGTCAGGGGTTTCGTCCCGTCTAGACTGAGCAGAATGTAAGAGACAGAATTGCAGTGGAAAACAAAAGCAGAGCCTCTGCAGTGAAGTTCTATGCTGCCACTCTGTGGTGTAGCGTATGTATGGCACTTATTTATGACTACAGCACTCTATATAATAGCAACATATTACAAAAATGTTTGTAAGTTTACAATTGCAAATGTACTGCAAAGATATTAAGTCAAATGTATGTATATTGCATATTTATATATATTATTTATATATAGATTTTCTTTCTTTCAGCATAACAATATGAGGGAAGAGCTGAATTGAACATTTCAGTCTATTTTCAATGTTTTGTATTCCCCCTTTTCATCCATTTCAAATTATTTCCAGGCTTAAATTAGATTTTGAAACACAATCTGTTCTCAGACTCTTGGACTCTACTATATGAAAACAGAAAACTGTGTATTTTAGTTTTTAATTTTCATGCTGTGGTGTGACAACTTTTGCATTCTTAAAATTCCCAAAATAATCTTTTTAAATATTCCATGTAGCAAGAAAAGAACTAGTTACATGTGACATATTAAGTTATTTAATTACAAAAATGTAACTGTAATCTGCTACAGTTACTGAGAAAACATTGTGATTAAATTAGTTACTTTTGAAAATGTTAATGATTACAAAGGAGTTTGGTTACATCTGAATATTTTCACACACATACAGATTTAATTGATTTCTTTCCCAAATTGCATTGACTGCTCTAAAATATGAGACACCAATGTTTCAGGAGACATCCCTATTCAATAACTGTTTTTTTCCTCTTTGGGTTTATGT